>CM047581.1:11378538-11394608 GCA_026184515.1 Peronosclerospora sorghi | reverse complement strand
ACGCCATGGATCTCGAACGGCGTCACGCACGGGAGGGTACAGCATTGCTGAGTCCAGTGCTGCAATGACAGCGGGAGAAGACGCGTTGACGCTGCGTTTTCGAAATGTCACGGGCGTCGTGCCCGCGGACGAATGACTCAAGTTTGAGCGAATGATCTTTCGCACGACACGCGGCAATTGCTTTACGCGGTTTTCACCCATTGACGAGCCATTGGTTGATCCAACCAATGGGCTGCCGGTCATCAAGCACGCGTTTGTCGTTTTCTTCCAGTCCACATTTATTGAGAATAAACTGCGCAAGATCTGCGATGCGTTTCACGCGAGACTGTACTCTTTACCACTAATCGATGATCGTGCGGCGATATCCCACTTGAGCAATGCGGGGGAACTGAATCAGAGCAGTCACATTCTGCGTCATAATCTAGAGAGGTGTGTCCTCTTGTGTCGAGACGTGGCCGAGACGCTCGAGTCATGGAAGTGGTCGGCGCTACAGGAAAAGACAACGTATCATGCTCTGAACATGTTCCGTGCTGATGTGAGTGGCATGCTCCGTGCGGAAGGCTGCGTCATCAAAGAAGCCTTAGCGAGTGTACGTCATGCCGTCACGCGTGCCCACACGACGGTCGATGATAAATCCACGCCATCGCTCGTGGATTCCGTGGCCAGGCCGTGGCCCGTCCCGCCAACGTACTTTGACACCAACAAGTTCACGGATGCGTTCCAGAATTTCGTTGAAACGTACGGCTGTCCTCGCTATCGTGAAGTGCATTGTGTTGAATAGATCTCACACAATTTTCCACTCACCACTTTTTTCTAAACTTGTCATATACGTTGTCGGCGACACAGATCGCCGGCGGCTCTAAACTGCGGTCCTGGACAATGTTACAATCTGTTATAACTCAGAATGAGGATGCGCAATAATAGGCACGGACTGCTACTGGACAAAAAAGGAAGTAATTTAACCGAAAAATAAATCGGGAGCGCGATTGGTTTGGCTCTATCATTTTTTGGTTTCGCTCTAGCGCGTCCCTTTTTTTAAGCGAAAGCAAGAAAAAGCACATTTTTATGACACGACACACTGCTTTGTAGTTGGTGGTTTTTTATGCATGTCCAAAAAACTCCTTTTTTGTACTTACATGGGGTAGGGACACTCGACCCCGTTCATTTCAACGTACACGGATTTCAGCTGCGTCCAGGACTCGACGCCACCTAGACCATTTTCACGACCGACGCCCGACTTTTTGTACCCACCCCACGGCGTCTCGACAGGCGCAAGATTGTAATTGTTAATCCACGTGGTCCCCGCGTCTAACGCATGAATCACGCGATGCGCGCGCTTGATATCGTTCGTAAACACACCCGCCGAGAGGCCAAAGATCGTATCGTTCGCACGCGAGAGAACTTCCTCTTCGGTATCGAAGGGCAGGATACACATGACCATACCAAAGATCTCTTCCTGGACATTCGTCATGTTGTCCGTGAAATTCACAAAGATGGCGGGCGTGAGGAAAATCCTTTTTTTGTACCCTCCGACGGCATGATTCGTTCCCCTCCACCTGGTAGCAACGTGGCTCCTTCGTTTATCCTTGTTTCAATATACTTTTCGAATACTCTCATGTATTTTTCATTAATCATGGGACCAATCTCTATCCTCATGTCCAAGGGATCTCCGAGGAGTAACTTGAGCGTACGTTCATGCACACATTGCACAAACTGGTCCAAAATCCGTCTCTGGAGAAACACGCACGTTCCATTCGAACAAACCTGACCCGATGAGTACCAATTCCCCATCATGGCTCCCGACACCGCCACCTCGATCTCGGCATCGTCGAAAACAATTAAAGGTGACTTCCCTCCCAACTCCATCGTCACTTTTTTCAACTCGTTTGCCGCGGCAACGTACACTTTTTTCCCTGTCCGAACGGATCCGGTAAACGAGACCTTGGCAATCGTTTCATGTTGCACTAATGTGTCGCCTATGTCCCCGCCTCCTAACACGACATTAAACACGCCTGCCGGGACCCCTGCTTCTATATAGATTTCGGCAAGTTTTAAAGCGGTAAAAGACGTTTCTTCCGACGGTTTAAACACCATCGCGTTCCCAAACGCTAACGCGGGGGCAGACTTCCATACGGCGCTCGGTAGGCTATAGTTCCACGCGCCAATGCAATCGGCGACCCCGATCGGTTCTCTCTTTGTATACGCCCAGCTACCACCCGTTAAGTCCACGTGCTGTCCCCCAATGGATGGACTGATGCCTCCGTAATACTTTAAACAGTCCGCAGCACTCGGAATTTCCGTGACGCTCGTCTCTTCCAAAGGCCGTCCCGTATCAAGTGTCTCGAACGTCGCGAGGGCCTCCCGTTGCGCCAGGACGAGATCGTCAGCTTTGCACAAAATGGCACCGCGGTGCGCAGGACTCTGACGTTTCCACTGAGCTTGGGCCGCCCGAGCACTTGCAACCGCTTCGTTTACTTGCGATACCGTTGCCTCATGGAAGGAAGTCTCTACCTCACGTGTGGCAGCGTTCAATAAAGTAAATAATTGACTCTCGCTCGTCGAAGCCACTTACTTGCCATGAACAAACGAGTGGACGATACGCGAGGCCATTACGCCACTACTACCCACACCTTTTTGGGTGGTTCATTATCACAAAAAGAGTGACTCAAATGTTGATATTTTTCTATTTTTCTAAAAACAATTCGCCCTGGTTGTAGCATTTATGCCGCATTGTGGTGCTTAAGATCGGGAATCGTTGAAAATGGTCGTAGTTCAGCGTCACCTTGGGCTCTAACTGTTGGAAGTGCACTAGCGGTGCGCAGCACTTCAAGGTATCGACGCCAGAGTAGTAGCCCAAGATAGGGCATATCTAGTGTTCTAGAAGGGATAGTTAGTACAGTAGGTGGTAGGGGAGCCAAGTGCAGGGAGTTCTCACTTCGAGATTGGATGAGCCACTGAGGAGGTCCCCGGCGGGGGGGGGGCGAAACGCGTCTGGCAAGCGTCCAATCAAGAAATGGTTACATGTGTTCACTTTCGTTTTTCTACAATAACCTTTGCAAGTTTCATGACTTTCTGGTTTTCTATCTGATTTAGCAAGTTCAGCAGGCTCTGCTTTCGCTTGTACAACTTATGCTGCAGCTTGTTCCACTTTGCAAGATCTGCTTGTCATTTCATTATAGCTTGCATTTCCATCCTTTTATAGAAACTATTTCGCATAGCCGAGTTCATTACGAACAGTGTGGTGAAGTGGATTCAATTTTAAGCATATCGTGTGCAAGAAGTGTCAAGAACACAGATTTTGGTAAGTCACATGATATTGCGTGAACTTTACATATTTCATGTTTGTACATATTTGGGACCGTAGGGAGATAGGATTGGTAAGTTTTGGTTTTTCCTTCTAAGATTCTTTTGGTTTTTCCGTCTTTCTTGGTCGTTAACTCAAAACAAGGAAGTCGTTCGCATCTTTTCACAGTACATCAGTCGCCTCCGCACGCCGCGGAGTGTTTGGGAGCAGAGGGTCGAGTAATCCCCTCTAGCTCATTATACCCGGCCGGGACGCGTTACAGACGCACTTGGCCCGCCGGAAGTCCCTCGACGGGAGTACTCATTGGTCGGCTTCGCAAGCCCAAGTTACGCACGTTTGGAACGTGTATGCAAGTTTTTGGATTGTTACGTGGAGATATCGTTTGTGGAGTTTGTTACGTTCTCGTTGGATCTCCATATTGGAATATTGGTCTTTTATTCTCACATTGGTTGGGCTCTACTATTGGTTAAGCGATCTGCCCTTTGGAGTATACTTACTCTAAGTATAATTGGTCTGCCTGTACCCAGGGTGAAAAGTTCCGCCCAGGGTACACTACCCAGCACGGTCTCGCACTTAAGACCCAAATCAATTCACAGCGATGATCCACCAAGTGTGTAACCAGCCCATTCCATCGGGTACACAAGGTGAGATGGAGACGCAGAAATCGGACCAGACGTCCTATGCTGATGATCGGTCGTCTGCTAGCAGCGGACGATCAGATCGGATCGTAGGCGAAAGTTTGCGGGGTACCCCCCCGGTCAGTTGGAAGGCCGGGCACAATGGTGGTGAGGTTCTCGACACTACGGTGTTAGATTTTGAACTTCACTCCACCACAGTGCCCAGCCTTCCAACTGACGGGGGGGGGTACCCCGCGAACCTTCGCCTACGATCCTATCTGATCGTCTGCTGCTAGCAGACGACCGATCATCAGCATAGGACGTCTGGTCCGATTTCTGCGTCTCCATCTCACCTTGTGTACCCGATGGAATGGGCTGGTTACACACTTGGTGGATCGTCGCTGTGAATTGATTTGGGTCTTAAAATGTGATACCGTGCTGGGTAGTGTACCCTGGGCGGAACTTTTCACCCAGGGTACAGGCAGACCAATTATACTTAGAGTAATTATACTCCAAAGGGCAGATCACTTAACCAATAGTAGAGCCCAACCAATGTGAGAATAAAAGACCAATATTCCAATATGGAGATCCAACGAGAACGTAACAAACTCCACAAACGATATCTCCACGTAACAATCCAAAAACTTGCATACACGTTCCAAACGTGCGTAACTTGCGCTTGAAATGACGACCAATACGTACTCCCGTCGAGGGACTTCCGGCGGGCCAAGTTCGTCTGTGACGCGCCCCGACCGGGTATAACAAGCTAGAGGGGATTACTCGACCCTCTTCTTCCAAACACACTGCGGGGTGCAGAGGCGACTGATGTACGGTGTGAAGAAACGACTTCTTGTTTAGTGTTAAAGGCTGAAAAATTGACACTAACCAAAACTATCTCCCTATGGTCCCCAATATGTACACACATGAAAATATGTAAGTACACGCAATATCATGTGAATTACCAAACTCCGTGTTCTTGACACCCCTTGCACACGATAGGCTTAAAAGCCCGCTTGATTTCCACCAATCCGATCGCCGATAAGCCGATCGGTGTGCTGCTGACGCAAAACGACCAAAATTCTTGAGTCCGCTTCACCACAGCCGCCCCTGAGTCTGGTCGTAGCCGCGCAACGGTAACGACCCGATCTCACCACACCCTAGATGTAATGGGGTGCCATTACATAATTGATATTCAAGTTAGAATATCACAGTTTAATTTCAGACGCGTTGTCTGAAATTTAAATAAGAGATTATAAGTTATTATAATCTACCAAGGAAAAGTCGATTCGGTATAAATACCGAATCATGCAGGTTAACTAATAGTACAGTTAGCTGAATACTTGATATTATTATATTAATTAGTTAGCTACTATACTATTAGCCTCTAAACCACCCATTAAATAAACACTCTTAATTTTTCGTTCTTAGGCCTAAGTAAATATTTATATTTACTTCTAGTATAGGATTAGTTGTTATCAACTAATCCTGCCCTAATTGTATTGCGCGCTTCCTCGCAATTACATTGTAAGCCTGTAACAGGATCAGTCCTGTTACACCTGGTAGCACTTTGTGGTCCGTCTTAACAACCACAGTTCCGTTCTGCTAGCTAACTAGCGGAGCGAAGATTAAGAGCCGCTCGGCATCATGTCGCGATACATGACGCCTGCCGAGCGAGAGAGAACGCTGGAAGTAGTGAATGAACACTTCCCTCACTTCTCGTCGCGTAGTAAAGACGCGACGGTGGAAATGGTTCGGTCTATGGGGACCGACATCATTACCTTTCTCCAGAGTAAGTCCCCGGAGGAAGTGATACAGGTGGTGAATCGCTTTAGGCGAAACCACCTAGAAAAGCCAGAACAGCCCGCGCCAGAGGCAGCGCGGACCGCAACTGCACCTGCAACGCATAGCGTTGAAGTGGTAAAGGCGCGAGTACCGCCCTTTACCGGCGAAGGGGGCTAGCCCCTTCGTAGATGGTTCGCAGAGGTGGAAGATGCCATCTCTACGCAAAATATTGTTGAAGAACGTCAACAGGCGTACTTCGCCACAACATGTCTGGGCGGCAGAGCCAGGGCATGGGCGATGAGTCGCAGAGCCACTGATGACTCTGCGTTCCTGACTTATCAGGAATTAAAAGCTGAGCTAAAGCCCAACTTTGAAGCTCCAGAAATGGAGCTAAGTGGTCGGCAGGAGTTCATGGAACTCCGGCAAGGTAAGCTTGACCTTCAAGCTTACGCTCAGAAGACGCGATATTTGCTGTCAAATATTGTGTATGAGCCGGTGCCCCCTGCTATGCAGGTCACTGGCTTCATGAAGGGACTCAATGATGGTCCCGTCAAACAGAGTCTCTACCTGCACCCGCCAAAGACTCTAAGGGATGCCATTGATATGAGCATCCGTGAGGAGTTCAGCATGCGATCAGCGTCATCGCATGCTGGGTACAGCCGAAGGGCTCAACAGCCCTTCGCTTTTGACATGCCGCAACGGCATGTCAACAATCAGCAGTCAGCCAGACGAAGCTCACACTTCGTCTCAAGAAACATCCACCCGCGCCAGAGCATGGGAGGTGGAGGTCCAGAGCCGATGGACCTATCGGTTGCGGTTGCTTCGAACACGAAGCAACCGAAATTTAAGAAGAATATTCGCTGCAATCGATGCGCGAAAATGGGGCATTTTGCCCATGAGTGTATGGCACCGCGTCCGGTGCCACGCAGTCAGCGGACGGAACCGTCCGCTGCACGGCGACACCAACAGGGACATCACCCTGTTGGTGCAAAAAACGAGAAACATTTCCAGTAGGGCGCCCCGCCCCTACTGGGAATGTTATCCCACATGCCGACATAGGGCATGTGAGGGTAATAGCCCCAGACGGGACTATGTCCTGTCAAAAGGTGCAGGGTGATGATAAGCCTCTTATCACCCTGGAGGTTAAGCCTCACGGGAGCAATGTCCCCATGAGAGCTTTGTTTGACACAGGAGCGTCAAACAATTTCGGTTAGAACTCAGAGTCTAACGCTGTTGAGCTTCGTGGAGGTAGAAACCCGACGAAGTATGTTGTCAGTCCGGTTAGCAACAGGTGCAACCGTGACTATTCCAAAGCGTGTGATTAAAACACGCTTCGAGTTGAATGAACTGTCATTCGAGGATGAATTCATCGTCCTCGATTTAGATTACAAGTTCGATGTGATACTTGGAATCCCATGGATGTCCAAGTATAAACCTTCGATCGACTGGGTTAACCTATCGATCGACTGGGTTAACCTATCGATCGACTGCGGCGGACGCACAGGATCTGATCACCCTGTGTGTAATCCGGCTGTATCAGAGGATACAACCGCAGCGTCAGACAGTCTGGTGGATAGCGATGGCACCGCCAGGTCTGTTCTGACACGATCAGCGGAAGGTACCTCCGCTGGTGAGAGTCCAGAGGGACTACCACACGCAACGGAAGAGTCGTTGCGTGTTGGAGAGATATCCACGGGTGATAAAGACCACCGTGAGAATGAAGTGATATCCACAGTGGGAAACACCCCCTGTGCGACCGAAGGTTCCAACACGATGAAAGAATTCCTTGTTGATGAGAGTGAACTCACGATCGAGTGCAATCGTGAGCACAACTCCGTGGTGGCCAGTGCCCACCACGTTGCGTTAGCCATGCACACGGGTGATAAAGACCACCGTGTCGCAGTACAGGCGGCCGATCAGATGAGCACATCTGATCGCCAAAACTCCAAGGTAGGCAGTGGCCACAATGATGACGAGTATTCGCACACGGTGAATCGTAATCACCGTGTAGCAGTCAATCAGAAGAGTGCGTCTGATTGCATGGACAGTTCCGTCGAGACGATCAACGTCTTGACGCAAACGGAGACCGGATTAGCTACCCAGTCTCTGTTGATGGAACACCCTCCGAAAGAAGGTTCGGAGGTGATGGCTCTTCCAGCGCTAAGCTGGAAGAAGTTTATGAGAACTTGCACGATGAGCAGATCGAGCAGATCTATATCATCGTTGCAACATATGATGTAGTGGATATTCGTGAACGAATATCCACATTACAAGTGGAAAACATTGGGAACGAGGTTCCCAATGACCAAACCAAAGTTCAGCGCTTTGAAGCGCAGAGCTGGGAGTCGCTTAAATCGAAATCCCCTTTTATGAG
Source organism: Peronosclerospora sorghi (assembly GCA_026184515.1). Lineage (NCBI taxonomy): Eukaryota > Oomycota > Peronosporomycetes > Peronosporales > Peronosporaceae > Peronosclerospora > Peronosclerospora sorghi. Next base: position 11,386,531 of record CM047581.1, on the reverse strand, counting down.
GTACTTCGGGAATACGCTGACGTATTCCCAGAAGAAGTGCCTAGTGAGCTCCCTAAGGATAAGGGAACTCGTCATGAAATTGACCTAGTGCCAGGCACGAAGTATTGTGTCACGCGGCAATGGCCGTTGCCGCGTGATCAAGTAAAAGCGATCGACGAGTTTTTTGAAGCTCGTCGTAAAGCAGGCCAAGTGCGGGTGTCTATCTCACCGCACTCTACCCCCACCTTTTGTGTGAAAAAGTCCACAGGTGGGTGGAGAATCGTTCACGCTTACAACAAGATGAACGCAGCGACGGTACCGGCGCAGACACCGATACCGCGAAAAGATGTCATCATAGATGGTATGTGCGGGAGCACCATTTTTAGTGCTCTCCATCTAAGAGATGGATTTTATCAAATCCAAATGAGTGAGAAGGATATCCCACTCACGGCGGTAAGCACCCCAAGCGGCATGCTTTGGGAGTGGCTTGTTATGCCGCAGGGGATTCGAAATACCCCTGTTACGTTTAACAGATGCGTAACGCATCTATTACGCCCAGTGCGAGAATTCGCACCGAGTTATTTCGATGACTTGTTCATCCATAGTAAGGGTGAACACGATAAAAGCGATGTAGATGTCCATAGGGAACATCTACGTCGAGGGTTAGAGCTTATGCGTAAGCATAAGCTCTATGCAAATCTAAAGAAGTGCACCTTTGGTGCACCTGAGATACCCGTTCTTGGATGCTTTGTGGGCAAGCACGGGGTGCGTCCTGATCCAGAAAAGATCAGGGTGATCGTTGAATGGCCTACGCCAAACAACATTAAGGAACTTCGAAAGTTCCTTGGGTTGGCAACATATTTGCACAAGTATTCGTGCAACTATGCTGGGTTAATACGACCTCTTTCTCAATTACTTAAGAAAGATGTTGAATGGAATTGGGATACCCAATGCCAAGATGATTTTGATGCAGTCAAGCAAAGCTTGACTGAAGCGCCTGTATTGGCTATAGCCGATAACTAGTGTCCGTTCCACGTCGTTTGCGACGCGAGCGATTTCGCTATCGGCTGTGCTTTGATGCAGCGTGATCACGATGATCCTGATCGCGTAATCTGCTATCAATCGTGTCAGTTGCGCCCAGCCGAGCGCAACTATCCAGTGCATGACAAGGAACTCCTTGCCATGAAGTACGCACTGGCCAAGTTTCGGATCTATCTATTGGGAGATAGACCGTTTGTGGTTTACACGGACCGTGCGTCGCTACGAACGGCCGTGAATTCACCACACATTTCTTAAAGAATGGCTCGATGGCTGTCATTCTTTGCTGAGTACAACTTTACGGTTGAATACAAACCCGGAAAGTTGAACGTGATAGCGGATGCGCTATCACGAAGGCACGATTACGAGACGAAACCGTCCGTAACCGAAGGTGCCAGTGCAAACGCGATCCGTTGCACTTCTTTGTCGTCGTCAATTATACAACCAAGTACGCAAGGCGTACAAAACAGACGATGAGACACGTCTGTTGATTGATTACTTAAGTAATCAATCAAGTGAGAAGCGCGACGAACTCCCAGAGTTCCTCCGCGCTTGCGTGCATCGATATCGACTGCACGATGGTCTGTTGATTTACAGCACAGACCAAAAAGATGAAAGTCGCATCGTCGTTCCAAACGACGATGATCTCAAACATCAAATTATGTTTGAGTATCATGATGCACCGATTTCGGGTCATCAAGGTCGATAGAAGACATACGCTTCTCTCGCACGTGACTTTTACTGGCGAAATCAGTACAAGTGGGTACGGAAATACGTACGCGCTTGCGAGATTTGCCAGCGCGTTAAGCCTGCGCAGTCTGCACAGGCTCCGCTGCAATTTCTGCCGGTTCCGACAGAGTGTTGGAAGTCCATTTCAATGGACTTCGTATTCGGTCTTCCACCCGACAATAGTCGGAAGACTGGAATAGTGGTCTTCGTAGACCGTTTCAGTAAGATGGTACATCTTACTGCAGTATCAGCGAACGTAACCGCCGCTCAAACAGCGCGGATATTCGTTGATACGGTATTCCGTTTGCACGGAATCCCGGAAGACATTGTCTCGGATAGAGATCCGAGATTTACAGGACGTTTCTGGCAAGAAACGTTCTCATTGTTGGTAACCCAGTTGAAGATGTCAACTGCAGACCATCCGGAAACGGATGGGAAGACGGAACGGGCTAACCGCGTTCTCGGAGACATGTTGCGATCATACGCACATGCCCTTGAACAGTGGAGTGACTACCTGTCACTCACTGAATTTGCGATTAACAATTCGGTGCATGCTTCAACTAAGCATACACCGTTCTACGTGAATGCCTTAAGGCATCCACGAACCCCAGCTTTACTTGGCGGTACGCCAAATCTAAGTGGGGGAGGGACCCGCTCAAATTTTGAGCGAGTCAATGTGCAAGTTGCGACTGCAACTTGTGAACAAAACGATGGCCCTTCTACTGAAAATACAGTAGAAGCGGAAGCAGATTCAAATGAAACTGAAGCTGCATATGATGAATATGTGTCTGCAGCAATGGCTGCAGAAAATGAGGACACGCATCTACTGCTGATAAAGCAGTAGATGAATTCGTATTACAGCGCCAAGCCGTAATACGCTATGTAAAGGATGCACTTGCCTCTGCTTTTGACAAGCAGAAGCAAAATTCAGATAAACAAGGAAGGAAGAACAAAAACTCCTTTCTTAAAGGTGAATTAGTATTACTATGTACTACTAATTTGCCTACACATGCAATAAGCAGCTTCCCTACACGGAAGTTGCTTCCTAAGTACATTGGACCTTTCAAGGTCCAAGAGATTCGGGGGAATGCCTATACCTTAGACATTCCCACAGCAATGCGGCTTCACCCAACATTCTATGTTGGGCGTCTCAAGCCGTATCACTCGTCTTCGTCTTACGACGAGACGCAGAACCACGGAAGATACCGTGCTTCTCCAAGTCTCCCAAGAGAGACTTGTAATCGGCTTCCAGCCGTTCGTGAGCAGAGCGGAGAGTCGTTACCTCCGCCTTCGACTGCTCAAGATCAGCCGTGCACCGATCGAGCTCTCCCTTATAGCGGGAAAGCTCAATGTACAGAAGATCATTCTTCTGCTGGAGGGCAGTGTGCGCCCCGAGGATGTCGCGGACATCCTCGCGAAGAGACCGATATGTCTTCACACAGTGAGACATATCGCTGCTCAAGGAGGAATAACCCTCCTCGAGCTTGCGGAGCAAAGAATCATGCTTCGCAACAACAACGGCGAGGGAATTCTCAACCTCCGCTGCCCCTGATTGATAGTCAGGGTAATAAGCGATATATCCTCGAGCGCTTGATCTCGAAGCGCTCGGTGCCTTCGAAGAAGGGGCAGCGTACCGAGTACTTGGTACGCTGGCTGGGATATCCCCAAGAGTTCGACTCTTGGGAGCCAATTGAGGTTCTGAGGGCCGACGCCCCAGACCTTTTGACTGAGTTTGAGAAGAAGTCTCAAACTCATAATGCGAAGTAGCATCAACAGTAGGTGTTGATGCATTCAGGTTATCAATTAAACCCTGAATTTCGGCGGGTACGGAAAAACCACCGTACCCCCGCAACTCCTCCTCTGACAGACGAGGAGCGCCCTGCGTACACCGCGGGAAAACGAGATGAGAAGGGAAACCACACTTTAACCCTTCTTTGATGCAAGCAAAATGAATGTATTCCATTTTGCCTGTTCGTGAGTGCTTTAAAAAGCGCTCGCGCATTACGTGAACTTTATTCACGTAATCATCTGGGCTTTTGTTGTAGTTGTCAACAAAAGCATTACAACTCTGAGTCAGGGCGTCTTTATCGTCCCTGTTCTTCCTTGGCCCGTTCCGGCTCGAATAATGTCGAGCCTGGAAAAAGAGGTCAATAAAGTACAGACATCTATCGTCTGTACTTCGATCGAATCGACGTGACTGGATGTCTTCGCAGTCATCCAGCACGTTGATATCGAACAACGCATACTGGAAGTCCCGTTTACGGTGACCGCCACTGTTGGGGGCAATATCCCAGCCAGGTGTCCAAAACCCCACTCTATACGGAACATGTGGTTCCGTACGATGATACGCTTTAGAAGCGGGAGGCGCCGCTTCTGTTCGAGCTCTTTTAGCAGGCGGAGCACCTCCTGCTTCAACACCACGCGCCGGGGTTAAATCACCCCGACGTGGAGAAGTAATTGGTCCAGGTGGGGCTCTGCGTTCCCGCAACCACCTGTGATGATCATTGTCGCTGTCATAGCAGACAGCGATACCAGAGTCGTCATCGCTGTTAGGCGATGAGCACCTAGCGAGTTTCTACTCGCTAGATCCTTTAGTGGGGACAGCTGTATCCCCATCACTTTGTTCGGAGTCAAAACTCCCGATCATGGCCCTCTTGGCAACACGCCATTCGGAAGTTGCCATCGTGCGAGATGTTGCATTAGCAACATCTCCCTGTTTCTTGCCAGATGCCGCCTTATCAGCATCTGTGGTCGAAGACGGTACGTCTTCCGACCTTTGCGTAGTTGACGCTGCTAATGCAGCGTCACCGTTATCACTAAACACCTCAGCACCTAGTGCTGAGGCGGAGAAGGAAATTCCTTCAATGTTTCCAGCAGCGCTCTTTAGAGAGCAGCCGTGTGCTTTGACCATCGAGTCGATGGTCAATCAGTTGGTGAATGAGAAATTCCGACCAACAAGTGTCACCTATGATTGGCCAAAATAAGAATTATTATTGGCCAACCACCTTAAGTGGGGGGTGATGTAATGGGGTGCCATTACATAATTGATATTCAAGTTAGAATATCACAGTTTAATTTCAGACGCGTTGTCTGAAATATAAATAAGATATTATAAGTTATTATAATCTACCAAGGAAAAGTCGATTCGGTATAAATACCGAATCTTGCAGGTTAACTAATAGTACAGTTAGTTGAATACTTGATATTATTATATTAATTAGCTAGTTACTATACTATTAGCCTCTAAACCACCCATTGAATAAACACTCTTAATTTTTCGTTCTTAGGCCTAAGTAAATATTTATATTTACTTCTAGTATAGGATTAGTTGTTATCAACTAATCCTGCCCTAATTGTATTGCGCGCTTCCTCGCAATTACAGTGTTAGCCTGTAACAGGATCAGTCCTCTTACACTAGACCTTCTCAGAAGCTAACTCCACCGATGGACGGATCTTCGAGTTCACCTTCGCCAGGTACTTGCCTTGTACACCTGATCGTCTTGTAACCTCTCTTGACGCTCGTTGCTACAGGTGCCCTGCGTTCCCTATCGCCCCATATCGATTCACCTACCAGATCGGCCCGATCTGATAGCCCTCTCATCACTCCAGAGTCGACACACCGGATGGGCATCAGATCGAGGTCGATCGGCTCCAGAAAACAGTCAGGGAGCTCCAGTCACAGTTGGACATCAAGGATTAATCGCTCCTCAAACTCCGGAAGTAGGTGGACACTTTGATTCCTATATCCACGAAGTTGCAGGAGGTGATCGCCAAAAAAGCACATCTCCGGGCCCAGATCGCCCAACAAACAACGCGAGGTAAGCTGATCGGTCTGCTTTCCGTCTTGGGTCTGGTCTAACCTTCCTTTGCGTGCATATCACTTGTCCACCGACATCGCCAAAACGATCGACGCTTTATTCGCGGCTGCTCGGCAGTCGCATGACCACTGCGATCAGCTCCGATCGATCTTGGACGGGATGATCGGCGCACGGCATGATATGTCTCGCTTGGAGGCCTACAGGTCGCACCTCTTGGAACAGCTCGCGGTGGTCAACCGGTAGAGGTTGGAGTATCAGTCCGATCGTACTTTACTCCGCACCCAACATGGTGACCTGGAGAGGCAGATCGGCGAGTTGCAGTTCGTGGTCAGGGAGCAGATCGGGAAGGTTGAGTCCTTCCAGAGCCTATCGGACGCCTGGACCCGGGAGTCGGACCGTCGCTGGGCGGCCGTAAACCGGTGCTACCAACAGTTAAACGATTTGTTGTACCGGCGTCAGGCTGTAGGCTCTAGCGTTGACCGATCTGCATCGGCCTCTCTGATCAATCTGCACCAAGATCGGACCCGACGCCACTCATTGGATAAAAGTAAGCACCCCGAAATTCTAAAAGTTTCCAAAAAGAGTAAGGACGCGTCGAAGGGATCAAGGACGCGGGGCATAGCGCGCGACTCCGAGCTCGAGGAGAAGCGAGCGGTGCTTCAAAAGAAAGCCAAGACGCTGGCGCATCTCCCAAGCCCAAGATCGGAGCAGCCGACACGTTTACCATCGCCAAATCGCATGCGACCTTGCGCCCCCGTGATGCTCACACCAAGCGTATAGAGATCTCCTCTGGAGAGGACTCGGGGGACAGATCGGGAGATTCTGAATTCTTGATCACTGCTTTATCAAAGTCCCGATCCGATCAGCGCCGAGGTCCTGTTCCCGCGAGGCCTGCATCGGGGGCTGATAAGGTGATCAGATCCCAGGGTGATGGTGCTGCATGGACGCGCGAGTCGACCGGATCGGTGCCTTCGTTCCAGCCCGCCACATCTGGGCTGCGCAATCACGCCCGATTGAAAGGGATGTCGATCGGAGATCGACCTCTCCCATCGCTGACTTCAGATGCCACTTCGCCATGGTCATCGTGGCATATCGGTAGCTTGTACCAATCAGCCCTGACCAAGCAGATACTGGCCCGGTCTCTATCGCGTCCAGACTCCTGGCCAGCTTCAAAGGCTCCTGTCGATTCTGCATGGCAGGCGGACCTGGTCACAGCACTACATATCGCCCGTCTTCATGCGGATGAGCCATGGAAAGTGTTTTTCCGCCCGAAGCTGGGGTCTATGTTTGCGTCTACTGCGTGGATCGACTCGTTCTTAGGTCGAGTGAAGGCCTTCAATGCAACCTACATCCAAGCGATCTGGGAGTCTACACACTATCTAGTGCTTCCTCCCGATCGAGCGCAACATGATCAAGGCCTGATCTCATTCCAGAAAAACCGGAAGAAGCGCCGGAGTCGGGCGGGCGAGGCCTTGCAGACCCTATGCCAGTTCGTTCTGGGAGGGATGCTGGCCCGCGAGTGCGACATCGACATCTTTTTATATCCTATGGTTCTCCATATGGCCAAGCGTCGGGTTGAGAAAGCAGGGGTAATAGATGACGACGGCGTCTGGTATCCCGGTCTATATTGTGACGAGCCGATCGTAGACCTGAAGGACGCTTTGATCCAGATCAATCGGAAGGAGCCCTGGCGCAATCAACACCAGAACCAGATCTGAGACCATCTGGCGCTGTCTATAGGCCGTCTGTAGGGTTATTGCGACTCTTGATGCGTCAGTAGCTGACCAGATAATCCATAATACATGTCATCATTTTTCCAAAATTCCTGATCATCTGATCCCTTAACCAAATCTCGTCACTTTCTTCAAACTTGCACTAACACGTTATCACACACAGTTCCGTCCACATCGCGAAAATTATCACCATGTTCGTCACTCCACTACTCCAGTTCATCACAGTTCATCATACTAGTTCACACTAATTCAGACCTTACACATATTCAAACCTATCGGTATACTGATCGGTTCTACTGCGTGTCTTGATCTTCATCTTCATGAGTCTGCATCACTGCAAAGTGATTCCTACTGGCTCGTTCTCGCTCAAAATCTCGTAGCAGTGCTCCACAATTTAGATCGAGTTCGTCGATCCAGCTTGATTCGTTATGATACTTCCAGCGGACCAGATATTCTCGGTGGTTGCGACCGAAACGCGTCTTCTTGACCGATCGGACATCTAGCACCTTTTCCACCTCGAATTCTTCCTCTTCCAATGGCCTTTCCCAATTGTCCTCCGGCAGCAGTGTCTCATTAAAATCGAACTTCTGCGCTTCGTCCACCAGACAGGGCATTTTAGGCCGATCGGGGAACTCTCTGACCAGCTTCAGTTTGTACACATGCACGATCGGAAAAACTTTATAATCCGTGCCGATC
>CM047581.1:11350659-11363538 GCA_026184515.1 Peronosclerospora sorghi | reverse complement strand
GATCGGCACGGATTATAAAGTTTTTCCGATCGTGCATGTGTACAAACGGAAGCTGGTCAGAGAGTTCCCCGATCGGCCTAAAATGCCCTGTCTGGTGGACGAAGCGGAGAGTATAGATTTTGATGAGACTCTGCTGCCGGAGGAAAATTGGGAAAGGCCATTGGAAGAGGACGAATTCGAGGTGTAAAAGGTGCTAGATGTCCGATCGGTCAAGAAGACGCGTTTCGGTCGCACCCACCGAGAATATCTGGTCCGCTGGAAGGATCATGACGAAGCAAGCTGGATCGACGAACTCGATCTAAATTGTGGAGCACTGCTACAAGAGTTCGAGCGAGAAAGAGTCAGTCGAAATCGCTTCGCAATGATGCAGAATTATGAAGATGAAGATCAAGACACGCAGTAGCACCGATCAGTATATCGATCGGTGTGAATATGTGTAAGGTCTGAATTATTGTGAACTAGTATGATGAACTGTGATAAACTGGAGTAGTGTAGTGACGAACATGGTGATAATTTTCGCGATGTGGACGGAACTGTGTGTGATAACGTGTTGGTGCAAGTTTGAAGAAAGTGATGAAATTTGGTCAAGTGATCAGGTGATCAGGAATTTGTAAAGAATGATGACATGTATTATGGATTATCTGGTCATCCAACTGCCGCATCAAGATTATCAATCACCCCACAGACGACCGATAGCTAATGCAGGATGTTCTTCGATCTGGTTCTGATGCTGATTGCGCCAGGGCTCCTTCCGATCGATCTGGATCAAGGCGTCATTCAGGTCTGTGATCGTCTCGTCACAATGAAGACCGGGATACCAGATGAAGTCCTCAGTCAACGCCCCGGGGATCTCAACGCGACGCTTGGCCATATGAAGAAACACCGGATACAGAAATATGTCGATGTCGCACTCGCGGGCCAGCATCCTTTCCAGAATAAACCGGCATATGGCCAGCCATGCCTCGCCCGCCCGAGTCCGGCACTGTTTCCGGCGCTTCTGAACCAGGATAAAGTCTTGGTCACGTAACTTCCGACCAGCGGGGAGGATGAGATAATGGGTAGACTCCCAGATCGCCTGGCAGTGGGCTGTATTAAAATACCGAAGTCGACCCAGAAGCGAATCTGTAGCCGGTGCGTATACGCACCGTGCGGCTAGCGCACAGAGGAAGGCTCTTCTTTAAAGCGGTAGCTACCGCTACTTAGCCGATACGCCCTTGTAAAGGGCTTAGTAGGAGAGCTCTCCTACTCGGGCCAAGATTCCCGGGTTAGTTTACGACTTAGCCTTAACGGCTGTATTCCCTTTACGGGATGTAAGTAAAGGGAGGATTCCCTCTTACCTACGACACTCACTGCGCGCGCGACCGGTCGAGGTCGCACGTCCGCAAAATAGAGTGAAATGTAAACTGAATATATATTTAATATGTAATTAGCCTAAATTAATTTAAACAAGTATAAACTATATGTAATACTAATTAGAATATTCCTAATTCGTACCTAGCTAAAATGTAGTGTACACACCTGTGTACTGACACGTGGATGGCTGACACACCACCACACCAAAGGCCCCTGCCCTGATTGGTTAAAATAACCAAAGGTTCAAAACCTTTCAACCCGGCCAATACTGACCTCAACCGTGGTGTACTCATGTACACCAATACTCAATATAACCCGAATGTAACCCCGTTACATCCTCCCCCATCAAGACTATTGCTTACGCAATAATCAAAATCTTGTTGGAGAACTCCAACGCCAGTACCTCTGGCTGTCCACTTTACACCTTCAGCGGTGCTATGGACGCAAACTATTCCGACGATTCGGAAGTGGACGCCCTTGGGGAGCTCTCCCCAACGGCTGGCCATGTTGATAGCGCCGAACGGCGCTATCAGTCATCCAACCCATTCCCCACACGTGGGGAAAACGCACTAGCTCGTGCGCCACCGTTACCCGCTAGGGGTGATACCTCCAGGTTGCCACAGGCAACCGTCACTAATGAACCGTCCTTGGTTCAAGAGGCCCGACGTGCCGGACGGGCACAGAAGGGACCTCGCGACCCTCAAAAGAGGGCTAAGAACACGGTCAAGAGGAGTTTAGCCTCCTATACCCCTGGTCCAGCGGCTATACTGCCGCGTGAAATTGCGCATCGGAACCAACTCCGGGTCCGACTACTAACGCCCAAATATTATTCCGTTAAGTCCTACCGGACGCGCCTCGGGAAGCAGGCACGCGGTGTCCTCGTGGATATTATCCGCGAGATTCCCCTTGTTCTCCTGAGGGACGAAAGCGTCGAAGACGCAGAACAGGCGTTCTGCTCCTGGGCGGAAAGGGAGAAACGCCTCCCCAGTTTCGATGCGCTGTACAACAGCTTTTCCGAACACGACGTTCGGGTAGAGAGAGCGCTACGCTTGGCCTATGCTCAGGCCAAAGCGCAAGGGCAACTGCCTGCCTCCTATTATACGCGCTCTGCTCTCGATGTGGTGCCGGAGAGCAATGCAAGCACAGCATTTGCCTCCGGCAAACTCCCAGCTATTGGGAGTGAAAGGGCTTCTTCAGCCCCTTTGGTCGTTGACTCTCAGTGGGATTCTCCCGCTCGAAAGCGTCAACGACGTCACGGCGATCCTGACGCAGGGGAGTCTCGAACTCCCACGAGTTCTGGGAATGTGGATACCCTTTACACTTCACCAGGTATTGGGTCTCACCCCGGTGATGGCGTCGTGCCATCAGGCGTTCCACATGATAAAGTGGAGTACCCTCCGTATCGAGCACTGGAGGAGGGGGTCGCGCTATTGCGGCGTGACTTCCACGAGCGCTGTGATCGGCACAGCCTTCGCATCCAAGATGCTCAAGAGGAACTCCGCAACGAGGGGAGTGCGAATGAACGCATCAAGGAGCGTCTTGCCTCTCTCGAGACTCTCGTTGCGGAGCTTCAGGGTCGTATATCAACCCTGTCGGAGATGCTCCGACCTGTTGCGCCTTTCGGCTATCCGGTTTCTCACCCTCCTCCGAGAGGGGACCCACCTCCGGGTTCTGGTATGGCTTTAACATACCCACATAAAAGGTTGGATGCGTACGCATCCCCTTCGGGATGTCTAAGGTGTACGACAAGCCCTTCCGGGCTAATACCTTAAAGGGTCCCACAAACCTGGGGCGCAGTTTATTGCGCAACACATTTGAAACTGCATGTGTAGGAAGATTTAGCGTTTAATAAAACACTTTCTCTTACTTTGTATACCTTTTTGTTACGCCACCCCTTTCGGTCAGCTTGCTCCTTCTGCTTGTCTTGGATTTACGCCATGGCATCGCAGACGTGTCGTAAGACACTGGGGCGCGTAGATAAAAACTTATCGATGTACTTTCGCACAGATACAGGGCTGACATCAGGGAATCCTCCCCCCGGAAGCCCTGGGCCACACACACGTGGCGTCAACGGAACCCTCGGATTCACCAATCCGTTCACGTAAAACGGGGTAAACCCCGTAGATGCATGTATCGAATTGTTGATAGCAAATTCAACCATCGGAAGCATCTCACTCCAACTCTTTAGAGAATCCGGAAATAAACTCCGGAGAATGTTCTCTACAACGCGATTAACGCGTTCCGTCTGACCGTCCGTCTGCGGATGATCCGCAGTGGACATGAGGAGCTTGGTGCCTAGCACCTTAAACAACGCTCCCCAGAATTTTCCCGTAAAACGGGGATCCCGATCCGACACAACAGAATCGGGTAGACCATGCTGTCGAAAGACACGATCTAGGAACACTTTCGCTGTTCCTTGTCCATCTATGGACTCTGGCACCGCCGCCAGGTGAGCCATCTTGCTCAAACGGTCTACAAAGACCAATATGCCAGTGTTCCCGGCCTTATCCTTCGGAAAACCGAAGATAAAATCTATGCTAATGGATTTCCAACACTCCGTTGGAACCGATAAGCTCGCCAAAGGCGCAGATGAACTTTCAGAGGGTTTAACCCTCTGACACGTCTCACAGGTGCGTATATACGCACCGACCCACTTATACATATTGGGCCACCAATACAAAGCGCTTAAAGCGCTTTAGGTCTTATCCCGACCTAAATGACCCCCGGTAGGGGCGTCATGTGCCTCAAAGAGGACTCTGTACTTCAGTTCCTCATTATGAGGAACTACCACCCTCGGAGTGTCCTCCGCGCTCGTGCTATAAAATAGCATACCGTCACAGTACCTGTAACGGTGTAAAAGAGCTTTAGCTCGACCTGACAGGGTTGGCTCAACGAGCCAAGACCCTTTTCACCTAACGCGCTGATAAGCGCCGTACATTGTGGGTCTTTCTCATACGCCTGGCGTATGAGATCCACCACAGATGTGGTGACGAATGTCGCGTGACCGAGCTCGTAATCGGGACGACGCGATAACGCGTCCGCAAGCACGTTCTGCTTGCCAGGTTTATACTTAACCTCAAAGTTGTACTCCGCAAAGAAGTAGAGCCAACGGGCCATCCGTTGCGAGAGATGAGGCGACTTTGTCGCTGTCCGTAAGGACGCGTGGTCAGTATAAACCACGAACGGCTTTGAGCCGAGTAGGTGAACCCTAAATTTGACAAGAGTATACTTCATTGCAAGTAGCTCCTTGTCATGAACGGGATAATTCCGTTCCGCAGCTTTAATCTTCCTTGACTGAAACGCAATTACGCGTTCCCTTCCTGCATCGTCTGCTTGTAACAAAGCACATCCGATTGCGAAATCGGAGGCGTCGCAGACGACACTAAATGGTTTCCCAGAATCTGGGAGAGCAAGAACGAGAGCTTTTAACAAGCTCCCCTTAACCGCTTCAAAAGCGTTTTGGTGTTTGGTTTTCCAACACCAATCAACATCCTTCTTAAGAAGGTCGGTCAATGGCTTCGCCATTTCAGCGTAGTTCTCGCTGTACTTGTGGAGATAGTTGGCTAATCCAAGCCACTTCCGTAAATCTCTAAGATTTACAGGCGAAGGCCACTCCACAATGGCTTTCACCTTCGCGGGATCCGCCCGCACTCCATCATTACCGATGAAGCATCCGAGGAAAGGAATTTCCTCAGCACCAAATATACATTTGGATGCGTTCGCATATAACTTATGCTCCCGCATACATCCGAGCACAGCTCGAAGGTGTATAAGGTGCGTCTGATCATCAGACGAGCCGCCTTCCGCACGACTATGAACGAATATATCGTCGAAGTACGTATGAGCGTACTTTCTATGAGGGCGGAAGAGTTGAGTCACCAAGCGATTGAAAGTCGCTGGTGCATTTGAAAGACCTTGTGGAATAACTAGCCACTCCCACAGCATGCCACTAGGCGTGCTAACCGCTGTAAGCGGAATATCGGATGCTCGCATGAGCACCTGATAATACCCGTCCACCAGATCTAAGTCACTGTATACAGTACAGCCCGCCATATTGTTCTGAGGGACATCCTTCCGAGGAATCGGAGTCTGCTTGGGTACAGTAGCTTCATTCAGCTTGTTGTACGCATGCACAATGCGCCACTTTCCGTTCGGTTTACGAACACAAAGGTGGGAGATGAGTGGGGATACTTGCTCTCCCGTACCATCCCTGCCTCTTCTTTCCCCTTGAAGAATGCGTCGATGACGTCGCATTGCTCCTTGGGGAGAGGCCACTGCCTAGTGACGAAGTATTTGGTTCCAGGAACCAAATCAATTTCATGTCGGACCCCCCTATCCGGTTGTAACCCCATCGGCGGGTTGTCACTAATGACATCTCCAAATTCCTTTAATAAGGAATGTTAAGGGTCCTTAGGATCCGCGAGGATCCTGAGGCCGCTTCGGGCATTCAATGCCTGTTTGGTTTGCACCAAAACTGACTCGTCCATCGTGGATGAGGAGTTCAACTACTCTTCCGGGCGCAACACGACGACCTCGTCGATTTCATCTGCTTTCAAAGCAGTCTCAAACTCTTTGAAGGACATCTCCTCCAACGACAACAGTTCGCCTACCCCAGGCAACCGTTCCAGGTTTACGCCTTCTGTGACAATACCTGTCACACTATTCAGCATCCGATAGGACTGCTGACTACTGGCCTCGGGACTCATCCCGAGACCCAGATGGGGGGAGTCAATTGTCCCATCTATTGGAAGCGCCACGCGCCTATCCAAAGAGGTCTCTACCTCTACCACCGGTGACTCGCCGGTCTCACGTATAACGGCGTAGTCGGAATCATTTCCGACGTGCGAAAGAGACAAAGTTCGGGTCTCTTCGCTTGGAAGCGCCTCGCGCTTAACCACAGGGGTCTATACCCCTACCACTGGAGTTACCACAGGTAACTCACCAGTCTCGCCTATAACAGCGTGGTCGGAATCATTTCTGACGTGCAAAAGAGACAAACTACGGGTCTCTTTGCGTGGAAGCGCCTCGCGCTTAACCACAGGGGTCTCTACCCCTACCACTGGAGTTACCACAGGTAACTCACCAGTCTTGCCGTTCACGGCGTGGGGATTAACCGCCGAATCTCCCTCGTTAAGGAACTCTTCCTTAACGCCATTGGTAGTGATCATTTCAGACATCCCAATCTCTGGCATCTCACGCCAGAATCGCTTTTGCGATCGAGCAAAGGTGGGTTCATGACTCGCCAATGCTTCACCCGACCGCGGGTGCGTTGAGCCAATGGACTTAGACTTCCAGTCTATCCATGGATCGTGGCGTTCCAGCCACTTCATTCCCAGAATGAGGTCATACCTCGAGTCCAAATCAAGGACTAGGCAACGTTCTAAGCTGTCGAAGTCTGCAAACTTCATCTTAAGGTCAATCGAGACCTTGGGTACAGAAACATGTACGCCCGTCGCAAGACGGACCGTGACAACGTCACGAGAACGTGCCTCTAGGGCCTCGCCGACTCTTCTCAGCAGAAGCCCGTCTGACATAATTGTCAGACGCTCCAGAGTCTATCAATACTCTCCAAGGCTTATCAAAGCCTTTCACGTCCGCAAGGACTACCAGCAAACCTGGCTGGTACACCAACTCGGTGCTAGAAAGCACCGCTTCCCTCGGGGCTTTGTGCTGTCGTCCCCTACCCTGGGGCTTAACAGTACTGAGGGGTCCCCCAGCAGGGCGCCCCGCACCTACTGGGAGCCGTCGTTTCCCGACGGCTTGGACAAGGGCTTTTTCCCCACCCTTGGTCCCTTGTAGCGAGTTTCTCACTGGGGATTTTTCGGACATCTGTTCCTTAGATGATCCGTGCTTCCACACAGGAAGCATCTCAGCGGCCCACGCCGCCGCAACATAGCTAAGAGCTCTGCCTCGAAGCTCTGTGAAAAAGAGTCATAATGACTCTTAGCGGGAGGTTTCTCCTCCGCTTCGACCTGACTCAGGTCCATGGGTTCGGGACCCACCTTAGAGGAACGGAAATTCCTCTCGGCGTTGAACGCCATCTTGAACGCCTCCTCCAGGGATTGGGGTCGGCATCGGAACAATTCCGAACGTGCTGGCCCTTCTCTCAGGCCTCCCATGAAGACGGAGATGGACACATCGTCCGAATACGCTTTCGCGTACATCCCTGCCAACAGGGTCTTAAGCTCCTGGATGTAAATCTTCAGGTCCTTAGTGCCTTGACGGCACCTCAGGAACGCCAGTTGATTCTGGAAAACCAGATCAGGCGTTGCATACATGTCAATGATCTTCTGCTTAAGGACCTTCCATGTTGGGAACACGTCCGTGACTGACTCCGAACACGTAAACGCCCATGTACGGGCTTTGCCCGTAAGATAGGTCAATGCAAGTCCCACTCGCAAGTGAGCAGCGGTCATATTCGCTGTGGCGAAGGCCGTTTCGACCTCTCGCAACCACACGTAAAGGTTGTCACCCTTCTCTCCGGTGAACTCCTTTATCTTAAGCGATAAGGGAGGGCGCACCCTCGTGGAATGACCTCCACTACAACTCTCCTCATGAGGTATGAGGGCATTTACCCTTGCCTTTACGGTCTCAAGGCCCTGCTCCACTTGGAGCTTCATGCCTTCTTTCCCCGTTAAGGGTAACAGCCTTTTAAAGGCTTCCTGTTGGACGAGGGTCAAACTATCCCAATCGTCCTGATTCATCCTTTGCATAGGATGTCTTGTCTACCAACACAGGTGTTGGATTGACTACAAGTGCTACCAGATGTAGCCGGTGCGTATACGCACGGTGCGGCTAGCGCACAGAGGAAGACTGTTCTTTAAAGCGGTAGCTACCGCTACTTATCCGATACGCCCTTGTGAAGGGCTTAGTAGGAGAGTTCTCCTACTCGGGGCCAAGATTCCCGGGTTAGTTTACGACTTAGCCTTAACGGCTGTATTCCCTTTACGGGATGTAAGTAAAGGGAGGATTCCCTCTTACCTACGACACTCACTGCGCGCGCAACCGGTCGAGGTCGCACGTCCGCAAAATAGAGTGAAATGTAAACTGAATATATTTAATATGTAATTAGCCTAAATTAATTTAAACTAGTATAAACTATATGTAATACTAAGTAGAATATTCCTAATTCGTACCTAGCTAAAATGTAGTGTACACACCTGTGTACTGACACGTGGATGGCTGACACACCACCACACCAAGGGCCCCTGCCCTGATTGGTTAAAATAACCAAAGGTTCAAAACCTTTCAACCCGGCCAATACTGACCTCAAACGTGGTACTCATGTACACCAACACTCAATGTAACCCGAATGTAACCCCGTTACAGAATCGATCCAAGGAGTCGACGCGAATATGGAGTCCAACTTGGCGCTGAGCAGCACTTCCCATGGTCGATCTTCATACAGACGGGCGATTTGCGGTCATGTGACTAGATCCGCCCTCCACGAAGACGGGTCAGGGGTTTTCAAAGCTGGAGGGAAGAGCCATAAATCTGGTCGGGACATCTACCGGGCTAGATCTTGCTTGGTCAGGGATGATCGGTACAAGCGACCGATCTGCCCCGGTGACCATGGAAAAGTGGCATCTGAAGTCAGCGATGGAAGAGGTCGATCTCCGATCGACACCCCTTTCAATCGGGCGTGATGGCGCAGCCCAGATGTGCCGGGCTGAAACGAAGGCACCGATCCGGTTGATTCACGCGTCCGTGCAACACCATCACCCTGTGAGCTGATCACCTTGTCAGCCCACGATGCAGGCTTCGCGGGAACAGGACCTCGGCGTTGATCGGATCGGGAATTGGACAAAGCAGTGAACAAGAACTCAGAATCTCCCGATTCTATATCCAAGTCCTCTCCGGAGGAGATCTCCATATGTTTGGTGTGAGCAGCGCGGGGGCGTAAGGGCGCATGCGATTTGACGGTGATGGACATGTTACCTGCTTCCGATCTTGGGCTTGGAAGATGCGCCAGCGTCTTGGCTTTCTTTTGAAGCACCGCTCGCTTCTCCTCGAGTTCAGAGTCATGCGATACGCCCCGCGCCCTTGAGCCCTTCGACGCGTCCTTACGCTTCTTGGAAACTTTTGAAATTTTGGAATATTGACTTTTGTCCAATGAATGATGTCGTTTCCGATCTTGGTGCAGATCGATCAGAGCGGCCGATGCAGATCGGTCAACGCTAGAGCCTGCAGCCGGAAGCCGGTACAACAAGTCGTTCAACTGTTGGTGGCACCGATATACGGCCACCCAACGACGGTTTGACTCCTGGGTCCACGCGTCCGATCGGCTCTGGAAGGACTCGACCTTCCCGATCTGGTCCCTGACCACGACCTTTAACTCGCCGATCTGCCTCTCCAGGTCACCATGTTGGGTGTGGAGCGAAGTCCGATCGTACTGATCCTCCAACCTCTGCCGGTTGACCAGCGCGAGCCGTTCCGGGAGGTGTGACCTGTAGGCCTCCAAACGAGACAGATCATGCCATGCACCGATCAGCCCGTCCAAGATCGGTCGGAGCTGATCGCAGTGGTCATGCGACTGCCGATCAGCCGCGAGTAAAGCATCAAACGCTTTGGCAATGTCAGTGGGCAGCTGATATGCAAGCGAAAGAAGGTTAGAGCAGATCCAAGACGAAAAACAGACCGATCAGCTTACCTCGCGTTGTTTGTTGGGCGATCTGGGCCCGGAGATACGCGTTTTTAGCGATCACCTCCTGCAACTTCGTGGACATGGGGATCAAAGTATCCACCTCCTTCCGCAGTTGCAGGAGTGATATATTCTTGACGTCCAACTGCGACTGAAGCTCCCGGACTGTTTTCCGGAGCTGATCGACCCCGATCTGATGCCCATCCGGTGCGTCGGAATCTGGAGTGTTGCGAGGGCTGTCAGATCGGGCCGATCAGGGAGGCGAATTGACATGGGGCGATGGAGAACACAGGGCACCTGCAGCAACGAACGTCAAGAGAGGTTACAAGATGATCAGATGCACAACGACAAGTACCTGGCGAAGGCGGATTCGAAGATCTGTCCATCGGTGAAGTCCGCTATTGCGAAGATCTGGGATGTGGTGAGATCGGGTCGCCACCGTTGCGCGGCTGCAACCAGACTCAGGGGCGGCTGTGGTGAAGTGAATTCAATTTTAAGCCTATCGTGTGCAAGAAGTGTCAAGAATACAGATTTTGGTAAGTCACACGATATTGCGTGTACTTACATTTTTTCATGTTTGTACATATTGGGGACCGTAGGGAGATAGGATTGGTAGTTATTTTTTTGGCCTTTAACTCACAACAAGGAAAACGTTAACATCTTTGCCAAGTACATCAGTCGCCTCTGCACGCCGCGGAGTGTTTGGGAGCAGAGGGTCGAGTAATCCCCTCTAGCACATTATACCCGGCCGGGACGCGTTACAGACGCACTTGTCCCGCCGGAAGTCCACGGGAGTACGCATTGGTCGGCTTCGCAAGCTCAAGTTACACACGTTTGGAACGTGTAAGCAAGTTTTTGGATTGTTACGTGGAGATATAACTCGTGGAGTTTGTTACGTTCTCGTTGGATCTCCATATTGGAATATTGGTCTTTTATTCTCACATTGGTTGGGCTCTACGATCGGTTAAGCGATCTTCCCTTTTGGAGTATACTTACTCTGAGTACAATTGGTCTGCCCGTACCCAGGGTGAAGAGTTCCGCCCAGGGTACACTACCCAGCACGGTCTCACATTTTAAGACCCAAATCAATTCACAGCGACGATCCACCAAGTGTGTAACCAGCCCATTCCATCGGATACTCAAGGTGAGATGGAGACGCAGAAATTGGACCAGTCGTCCTATGCTGATGATCGGTAGTCTGCTAGCAGCGGACGATCAGATCGGATCGTAGGGGAAGGTTCGAGGGGTACCCCCCCCCGTCAGTTGGAAGGCTGGACACGATGGTGGTCAGGTTCTCGACACTACGGTGTTTGATTTTGAACTTGACTTCACCACAACAGCTTGTAACGGTATAAAATTGCTTTCAGGTTCTGATGCGTCCGGAACACGTTTTTGTCGTAGCTTTAGACAATTGAGTTTGCTAATGGAGGCTGTTTGGTTCAGTCAGCGGCTCATCCGTGCTTTCATGTGGTGGTTGGGTCCTCTTTGTTACTCAGGGACGCGGTGGCGAGAGAATGTCTGTGAAGGACTTTTCGTGGGCGATGTTTTCTCGTGTGTCCTTTATTGAACGCGACCTGCCATGGACGATTTGTCTGCGCTCAGTAAAGCACGAAGATCTTTATTCTGATATGTTTGTGTATTGAAAGTGGGAGCAATCCGTGCGGCACTCGGCGTCGCCGACGACTTTCATTTAGTTTATGTCTTTTCGATTAAAAAACCTAGCAAACTACATATATGCATATTATTAGCTTAAGTACTTAACTTAATACTAATAAATCACTTTGGATTTTGATTTGTTCTCAGTACTGTGACTGACAGGAAGGGAGTACGGCGCTTTACGCTTGGAAACTTACCAATTGTTGATTACGTGGAATACAGGACAAGTTACGGTGTTTCTTTTCGCATTACGTAGCGACTATTAAGTGGAACGTGGATAATTTATTATATTTGTGTGTTACTGATTATTGGAGTCACGTTATTCCTCTGTCGTGTGTATTTACTGCTGGAACTAGTCACGCAATTACCCGCTGTTAGAGACGGAACGCGTGTGTTAAAGTAAGCGCATATGAGGGTTACAAAAATTAAGATATTTGGTACTTTTGAGGTACCAAACATCTTAAGTTTTGTATGGGGCGTGGTGAGGTGGCGAGCAACGAGTTGAGCATCAAGGCGTATAGCAACGCGGATTACGGAGGTTCCAAGAGCGATAGGAAGTCAACCTCCGGTGGACTCATATTTTTGGATGGCGTTTTGGTGGCTTGGCTTTGCAAGAAACAAGGTGCCATCTCGTTATCGACTATAGAAGCAGAATTTTATGCGGCTTCAACGAACGTAGTGGTGCTTTTTGGATTCAAGGAGCTCATAGAGGAAGTTCAAGTCAAGATGAAGCTGCCAATACAAATTTGTATGGACAACCAAGCAGCAATCAAGATTTTCAAGGGCGACCAAACAAGTGCCAAGATGAAGCATGTTGACATTCGAGTCAAATTTATTGTTTCAAATTTAAAGTATGGACTTACCGAAGCTACCTACGTTTCGACTCATGATATGCTTGCTGATGGAATTACCAAGGCACTGCCTGCATCAAGGTTCGAAGAGCTACGCGCCGCGCTCTGCCTTCAACATGTGTGATTTTCGAAAAACACATTGAGGAGGAGTGTTAAAAATAGTCTGTATAATTAATTATTATAATTAGGTAGGACCATTTGTTTTTAGCTAGCAATCTGTATTTCTTATCTTTTAGGTGCTAAAAATAAGGCATGTGTACTCGGTTCTGAGTACTGCCTATTTTCGTACTGATAAGATATGTAGGTAACACAACAGATGTTAGCGGTATAGTATACCTTCAACTGCTCATGCATATTCATGTCAGACTAGCTAACCAC
>CM047581.1:11314114-11340901 GCA_026184515.1 Peronosclerospora sorghi | reverse complement strand
CTTGATCGTGCGAAGTGAACGCAACATTTTCTGTGCCATTTCAACAGCTACATACTCTTCCAACACTCCTCCTGGAAGACCGGAGGCTGCACCATCGTCACTGTAGCCCTAGCGCTACACGCAACACTTGAATCCGCTGCGCGCTTAGGTCCTTGGTGAGTAGATCAGCGAGCATCTCTTCACTTGGCACGTGGCTTGCCGAAACGATGCCTTTCCGTACGTAGTCCTTCAAAAATTTCAGCTTGATATCGACGTGCTTGGATCCGACCGCACTCGTCTCATCTTCGAGTTGCTTCAATGCAGCTTGGTTGTCCATCTTAAACATAATTGGTGTCTTGGCGTGCATCCCAATTTCCGCAATTAATTCTTTCAATCCGAGCACCTCCTCGCCTGCCATAGCTGCAGCAACAAACTCGGCTTCGGCTGTCGACAATTCTACTGCCGTTTGTTTCTTGCACGCCCAATTAACGAGAATTCCATTTACGAAAACCACCATTGCCGAAACACTCTTTCGATCAACTTTGTCCGCCGCAAAATCGGCATCACTATAAACAGTGATTCGCAATGGCATCGGCAGTCCATTATCATGCTTCAGAGCAAGCTTGAGGTCACTCGTTCCATTAAGGTACTTGAGGATCCTCTTGGCAATCTTGTAATCGCCCAACGTGGGTGCATGGGTATTACGTGTGGCTCGGTGCACGGCGAACGAAATGTCAGGACGCGTGCACCGGGCGACCCATAGCAGACTTCCCACAAGCGATTGAAACTGCTTGATGCTCGGCAAATTTTCCTTCGGCTGTGGTAGGAGAGGTTCTTGACACTCCTTCACTTCATCCAGTGCCAGCACAGGAGTTCGTGCTGGGTTCATCTTCTCTAGCCTGTTCGTCTTCAATATGTCCTTGATAGTGCCCTCTTGGTCTAGCAAGTAACCGCTCTTCGTATCACCTTGAATCCGAACGCCCAGAAACTTGGTGACACTGCCCAAGTCCTTTAGTTCCAATGCTTGCATGTTTGCGAAAAATTCCCGGACGATACTCTCACTGGTTCCGGTAACCAGGAGATCGTCAACATATGCTCCAACTATGACGGTTTCGGCTGCTTGTCGCTTGACAAAGATGAACGTATCCGTCACACACTGCGTGAATCCAAATTTCAATAATGTTTCACAAAGGCATTGGTGCCACAGGCGCCCAGCCTGCTTCAGTCCATACAGGTTGAGCTTTAATTTTAGCGCGATCTACTTTGGTGAATTTACACCGAAATCATGCAATGTATCCATCGAAATGTCCATGCCTTGTGGCACCTGCAGGTAAATCTCCACATTTTCCTCAGACTTGGCCTTGGGGTAGGCACTTGGCACATCACCATGGCGTGCCGCTACCCCCCACACTTGTGCCAAAGCAAGAATCAACTTGACATTATTCAACTCCATAACGGTTGAAAATGTGAAAAAATAGTCCGAACCGTAAACTTGTTTGTCGCCACGGGCAACCAATCTCGCCTTGTACCTCTCGACCGAACCGTGTGCACTGACCTTTGTCTTGTACACCCACTTGGTTGGGAGAGGTACCTTACCCGGAGGGCGGCGTACAATTTCCCAGGTTTCGAGGTCTTCAAGAGCTTTGAGCTCCTCCGTTTCCGCTTGCTTCCACATTGTGGATTGCGGGCCGCTATGCGCCTCGCGATATGTCTTGGGGTCTGGCTGCATCACTGACCCACTTTGCGCTCCCGCACTTGACGCACAAACAGCATAAACACACAACACACCTTCCGCATTTCTCATTTTCAACAACTTGCTGCGTGGTGTCACCGTGTGAAGCAACCCCCCTTTCCCTCGAAGCAGCATATTCTTGACCTTTAGCCGTCTTTTTAGGCTTCCGTCGGGTCTTTCGGGTGACCTGGTTAGAGTTCCCAGCGCGTTCCGGAGTAGTCACCGGCATCGGCGTTTCACCACTGGCAGAGTTGGAAACCGTCGAATTTTCACTTCGTTTTCTTGCATGCGACTCCGCCAATGCTTGGAGCTCTTGGTTGCATTCACCTTCGAGGACTTTAGTGATCTTGTCAATCGTCTCAGGACTGAGTGTTTCAATCGCATTGATGTGCCGTGTCACTACGACCACCCTGTCCTTCAGCAACAGCACTTTGAAACCTTTCGTCTCATCATTTTTGCCGAGAATCAGAGCCCGTTCGGCGTGCTTTGCAAATGATTTCTTCTTAGTGTCCCGCCAAACCATGCAACGGGACCCGAAAACAACAATATCCGTGACCACTGGCCGCTTGCCAGTCAACACTTCCAATGGCGAAATTCGCCTAGCATTCGATCGGGTCGGAGTACGATTGAGTATGTATGCAGCATACTCAGCCGCCTCCGACCAATACGTAAGAGGTACTCCGGACCCAAATATCATGCACCGGACCATGTTAAAAATGGTCCGGTTCATTTGTTCCGCCTTGCCATTCGAAGCAGGCGTTCCGGGCTCGGTCACTTGGCGACGAATACCGGTCTGTTCACAAAACGGATCCACGTTCCGGTACTCGCCGCCACCATCCGTACGCAGCACGTGCAATCTGCATGAAAATTCATTTTCAAACCATGCAATGAAATGGACAAACATTCGAGCCGCCTTGTCCTTGGTGCGTGCTGCGAACACTCGAACATAATTCGAAAAATGATCCACAAAAACGACCAGGTATCGGTTGCCACGCCTGTCTCGGGGGGTGATCGGACCTTTGAGGTCACTGCAGATCACTCCTCCGATGCGGTCAATCGGGGCGTTCTTGCCCGAATCCGCCTTCGGCTGTGTCTTTCGGGTCGCTTTACCCTCGGAGCACGTCAAACAATTTGGCCGATTCGTATCCGTTAAAACAGTGCCGGACCTAGGGTCCCTGGCCAACCTTTCGATGGTGTCGTATGCCAGGTGACCCAGGCGAACATGGAAATGATGTAGGCTGCCACTGTGAGCGTCCGAACCGACGTCTTCCATCGCACTGTTGACAACCATGTCACCGAAATCCGTCAAAAAATTGCTTTTCCTTTCCGTTTTCAAACGGGCGATAAAAACCGAACCATGCGTGTATACGTCAAAAAATTTTCATCTTTAACCATAACGCGAAGCTTGTGTCCATCATCGACAATGGCACAGCCCTTTTCGCGTAGTCGACCAAGTGAAATCAAATTCAGAGCCAATTGCGGTGCGTAGTATACTTCGGTCAAGACAACGACCGTTTCACTTGTGTCGCACATCCGCAACGTAAGCCGTCCGACCTTGGTAGCTGGTAGGATGCTGCCGTCCGGCAGTGCAAATATATCATTTGGTCCACAATCTTTTGCGTCTTCCAACAAATTTGCGTTCGACACCAAGTGTCTACTAGCGCCACTGTCAATAATCCAAACATTTTCACGTTTAGGATTACCACATGCATTAATTTACGCATCTAGAGTGGAATCCATAGTTGAAAGTACAAAACGCTTCGATGACTTGTCATCTCTGCTACGATTTGAACCTTGATTACCACCATCACCCTTTTTATTTTGCTTCTTGGGGCAATACTTTTGTATGTGCCCCTCATTTCCACACGTGTAACAGGCACGCTTTCCCTTGCCAGATGTTGTGGCATGCGCCTGCAACTTAAACGCTGGCTTTCCCTTGACGACATCATGTTCTAACTCCTGTGCCCAGGCAATCAACTCTTGCGCGTGGCACAGGTAGTCTTGTCGGAAGGGATCATATCGCGCCATTAACATCACTTTCAACTTGGGCGCAGCAAACTTGACAATGTTTTCAATGATCAACTTTTCGCTCGATCCGCTTTCGCGAGTCAGAGCTACTAGGTATAAGTAGTGTTCGGTCCACGAACGCTTAGCGTCCTTTTCCATGGCAAACCAGGCCGCAGATTGGTGGTGGGATATATTAACCTTGAATCCCAACCACATTTGCTCCATCACGTAAGTAAGCTGCGGCCGCACCCGCCACCACGAACCAATGTTCGAGCGGAAATATTCCGCGGCGGTGCCTTCGAGATGTTCACCAAATTTGTTTACTTTAAGGCGTTCACTCCATTGGAACCCTGAGGTCATCTCACCGATCTCGATTGCCTCCATGAAAAGGTAGGCCCATTGGCGGTAGCCTGCACCCAAAACGGGATACAGCTCCCGCCCCGAAAACTTTTCAATACTCAATTTGGGTATTTTATACCCGACTTGATGCACCGGCATAACCCTTGCCCAGGTGGTGCATCAGTCCCGCGAACACCTTTCATGCCAACCGGCAGTCCGCGAGGTGTCGCATTCACTTGTGGGCGTGGCCTTGCTCTGGCTTCAACCCCTTCGTCCTCGGCCAAATCATTCAGAGTCATCTGATGGCCGAAAGGACGGTAATTCTGCAGGCTGTCACGGAACTCTGTGTCCTGTACCCGCATTGGTGATCCCTTCCTCGAACCGGAGGACACACTGGGAAGTGATTGCCTGGCCTGCCCATCTTCAATGGCAGTCAGACGATTCGCAACTTCCTTCAGACTTTGTACCAATGCCTTAAAATCACTGGCAGAGGGCACATTGTCTCCATCTGAATCACTCATATTAAATCACTTGAAAATTCTTCAGTCACTTTCGTCAATCCACTAGCCCTTTCGAGAGGGGACTTTCCACTAGTTCTGCGTAACGAAAGAGACAAGGTATCCACGAAAACACACTCCAAAAACCAAGAACAATCCGCGATACAATCAGTTGAGCCTTGGGCTCATAACCTGTTGGAATTAACCGGGGATTCGTGCAAACACTTCACGAGATAGCGACCTACCTGCTGACAAAGTTTCAGCTCGTAGGGATCAACGTAAGTAGCCCAACTGGTATCCGCCCTCTAGCGACGCGTAAGGTTCGGTAGTAGGCGTGCTTAATTAAATGCAAAATAGAAAGTATATATTATGTAAGGTTACTTAGCTGACTATTCGGTTCCTAAGTGCGAACTTAATTCTGTAACCGTCAATAACATGAAAAATGTATACTACCCATGTCAACCAATGGGATTCCACCATTTCGGAAGAGTGCAAAGCCGAAAGTGGCTACACACTCTTCCAACAATAGGATTCTTACTCCCAACCAACGACCAAGTTTAGCTGATGTTCCATCCATTAGCCAAAGTACGCGGCGTTCTCCTTTTAAGTAATGATACCTCAGTGTTATGTGAAAGTATTCATAATACCGGTTTTTATTAAGGCCGGGTATGACTGATATTTTTATTAGTAGCAATATTCATATCGTACTTATTAGTGAGGCCTGTATGTACTCGTTCTCGAATATCTGTGTACCTACTTCAATCCAAAATAATTCCGGCGCGACAGTGTGCACTGGGCAATAACGCACAACATAGCGACTTCAGAATTGACGAGATAATCCGACATCGCACCTTCGCAGAAGCTCGACAAGCTCCTTTGGAATCAAGCTACTGCCAGTGTGAATCTAACAGATACAACCTATCTACGGTACATGTGAGGTAGGACACTGTCTTGTCCACCTTTGTTAAGGAATGGCGCAACTTATTTTCGGATAAATGTGGACAAAGAGGCTCCACCCTTGCGCCCCACCTACTAAAAGCGGATCTCAAAATTTTTTTGTGATTAAGTAATCTCTACGATTACCTAAGCAAATTAAGTCGTCAGCAAACCTTTCGATATTATTTTCAACTGCTTCACTTTTATATTCTATATATAAGTACAGGATTCTTAGAATTTATTGTAAGACTTCCTTTAAAAAGTTTTAATAAAACTATTGAAAACGTTTAAAATAGTCGTGTTCTGAGCCAGGCGATCACAAAATGACCACTTTGTTGCGCACGTGACGACGCTATGGCGGACGCGTATAATCATGCATTTCTATTGCCCGTAAAATATTCATCGTTACTATACTTTTTGATCGAGATTCGCACAAAGTGTAAAGCAGTGTTCGCATCTCATTTGCTGTTGCTTCAGAATTTGTGTCCATCATAACTGAATTTCCCATCGGAAAGTCATGAGTAACTATTTTTTTCCAGAGCCAAACGACTATGAAAGTCAGTTTGGAAAACACCAACTCTGCAAGAATCACACTCTTCAAACGCTCGCTGGTTGCGTTCATCAGGAATGTCCTCTCTATGTGAACATTTCTTCGGCCACTAGGAGAGAGAAGTATGTGGTCTACAACTGCACCGTTTCGAGTGTGACGACCCAAACGTCGTGGTGTGTTTCCTACCGTTATTCGGAGTTCCTCAAGTTTCGAAACAATGTGAACGAATTGTGGACGTGCGAGGACAAAGACTGTAGTGGTTCGTGTCAAGCTATTCGTGATATCACGACGGCTTTCTTTCCGAAAAAACTTCCAAGAATAATGTCAATGCAGTGTGGAGCTGTTAATCGCCGCAAAGTAAAGCTAGAAAATGTCTTGGCTTATTTGCTCCGATGCATCTTGCTTCCTGGAAGTGCAATGAACTGCTTTCATGCACGACAGAACCTGCCTCCAAATCTCTTCGAATTTCTAATGGTCATGCGTGAAGCGGACAAGCGCTCATTTCTGCAAGTTTTTGTGGACAATCACCAGCCCATTAGAAAATCGCTCACTACTTCAAACCTAGCTTCCAAAATGCCTTCAGAAAATTCGACAATTATTGATCACTGCATGATCTGCCTGAATGTTATGATCATTGAGACTTCCTATGAACTCAGAGCTTGCTGTAGCGACACCTCTCTTATCATCCTGCAATGCGAACACGCCTTCCACCGCGATTGCATTTTCGA
Source organism: Peronosclerospora sorghi (assembly GCA_026184515.1). Lineage (NCBI taxonomy): Eukaryota > Oomycota > Peronosporomycetes > Peronosporales > Peronosporaceae > Peronosclerospora > Peronosclerospora sorghi. The sequence continues at coordinate 11,334,133 of CM047581.1, read as the reverse complement.
GTGGTTATTGTTCCAGTACCAATGCCCGGTCTGTAGAGCTCAAGTGGGCCCGTCTGCTGTGACCAACTACTGTCGTCCTAGGAACCAAGTGCAATGGTGGCTTAGTGACTTTGAAGAACACACGTTACTGTAGCAAATGGATTCACGATCAATCGATCTCATCGTTTTTACTGGTAAAACTTATAAATAAGCCAATTATCAGTTTGACAACCACGAGATTTTGATACATGTAATACAAAGCTACTCTATGCTGACTGCTATTTGCTATTTTTTTTTTTTGCTTTTGCTATGTAATAACTTAGTCATAACCGAGAAGGTATAGGCTGTGCTAATAAGTTAATACAAAAGCCAACTTAAAGTACGAGTACGGTCATCCCTTTGAAATATTATCCCCTCCTACTTAATAAATGCCAGTACTTTATAAGTTTCGGCTTCCACCGCTGTCGTTCCTATTTTGAAATCTAAAACATTGATTTTTTCCGCTAGTTTATACCCTCCGATACGTTATAGGAAACACCTTCCACCGAGGCTATAAAGTTCGGAGGGACTTCTGTACATACAGGCCTTAGTAATAAGTACGATATGAATATTACTACTAATTAAAATATTAATCATACCTGGCCTTAATAAAAACCGGTATTATGAATACTTTCAATACATAACACTGAATAAAGAGGAGGTATCATTACTTAAAACGAGAACGCCGCGTACTTTGGCTAATCGATGGAACATCGGCTAAACTTGGTCGTTGGTTGGGAGTAAGAATCCTATTGCTTCCCCCAGACTTGATCGTACAAGACTCGAATATTTGCCAGTATTCTTTTCTACGAGCTGCGAGATGACACAACCATCTCTGTGATGTTAAGCGAGCACAGGACGTGTTGATCTCGAGATTCGGCCAGTTTGGTGGCATCCCACGCTTTATTTCCACTGCTTCGGAATGTGAGAACGAGAATGGGCTTGAGAAGACAGTGGACTCTTTCAGCGCGTCGGATCGCATTTCGTATTGTGAAAACAATTCTGCTGTAACTGAAGAAGATTCCAGTCACAACGTGTTTGCGATCGTGCCAAGTAAACGGCGACTTTTGGCTACATCCTACTCTAACCTCAAGATTCTCTCGATATTTTGACAAGTTTTCAGAAGAAAAAAAACTGGAATCTCCATTTTAGTATGCTCTCTCCTCGGCTTCATCGTTCATATGCTTGCTCATTTATCATATGTCATGCAAGTGAGAGAACAGAATGCGTTGCTTTTGTTAAACGCGGCAGTTGTAGCACGAGAAAGCCAATCCGATCGTTAAAGGTCAGGATGAAAATCAAAGCGCGTGTGGCAACATCTTTACTCAAATGGTATTCAAACACAACGCAACTCACATAAAACATTTAGATGGACGAATGAAGACAACCATCTCAGCTGCTGATATGGGCGTTTGACTAGTGACGACGCTGGCGGCGGCATGGAGGTTGGCCAGCAGCAGCAGCAGCATGTGCCGTTGCTGCTGCAGCCTGCTTTATAGCTCTGCGCTTTTTCTCACCTTGAATGATCGGGTCGACAATGTCGAAGAGGTTAATCTGAACGGGATCGTTGAAGCCAACTGGGAGAGGAGTGCCGGGAGGGATCCCAAGCAAGCGCCGAGCATCAAACTGCACGACAGTGTTGACCTCGATGGGCGCGTGCTCCATGTCAGGATCCTCAAAGTGCCCGTCTACGATGGAGTAAAGGCGGTACTCACAAACGCGCAGGCTCCTGCTAATGCGAATGCAGAAAACATATGCCACGCCAGGGCAGTGCCGCCATGCATCGGCTTTCTCGCTCAAGGTAGCAAGACGTCTTGGTCCAGCTTGCCCTTGTTCTTGTCTACAGTGCCCCCAGCCTCGACACACGCCAACTTCGACTATCAGCGTGTGGAAATCGGACCAGTAGAATCCTGGTGGAAGCACTGATCCAGGAAGATACGGACAAGGACCGAAGCAGTCGTCTGGCTCTAGAAGGGCTATGAGATCCTTAATCTCGTCGGGCCAGTTCGCATGGTAGCCAATATAGGCCGATCCACGATGCTTTAAGTGACTTCGACCCGTCCCCGTTGCCTCGATAAGCGCTCTCTCAACGCCTAAGACCGGGCCTTCGTGCAGAGAGGACGACAACTCGACAATGAAAACCCTGTCGTCCCACCACGCCATCCTGCGTGACTTGAGGAGTTGCGCCTCGGACTGGACGTAGCGGTTCCATTCCTCTCGGCTCGCTGTACACAATTCGTACGGAGCCCCATCGCTGCCATGTGGAGGAGCCATCACGTTCTCCACCATGGCAAGCTCCACTCGGCTCACGCCGTTATTAATGCGACGTACACCATAGTTCCGTGCCATGTTAGATGCAATGTACACTTTGACAGCAGCATCAAGAGAGACGTTCAACCGCCACATTCATGTCAGCGGCAGGTCCCAGACGCGATTGGTGTGTGATTGACATCATACTAAAAAGTCGATTAATTTGAAGCGAATGCTGGTGTTAGTTAGTGATCGTGAAGTGCCGAGAAAAGCTTAAGAAATTATTTTGGTGGGTCATTCATTGCAGTAAGTATAAGTGGAGCTAGAAAAACAGTGTATGGAATGGACGTCAGCGAGATAATTTTACTTGACTACTTACTTTTTTTCCTGGAAAAGAATCGCTTTTTTCTCATTTTTTATAATTTGTCACATAGTTTACCCTTGGGCTTCATTAAAAAACTTGAACTTCATTCAGTAACTGTTCTTTTGATAAAGTATCTTTACAAAAGCACCATTTTATTTAGGGAATTGCTAGGCACACACACCCATGATAAAGCGCCCGTAATATATTGGTTACCTTGAAATATTCGAAATTTTAAATTCACACCTTTTCCCGTTAAATAAGGGAAATGTTACATCGCCCTGAGCGTTTTGCGCGTCACAAGCAAAAGAAGGGTGATGGGGTTGACTTAGCATTTCGCTTATTTAACGGGAAAGGGTGTGAATTTAAAAATTTCCAATATTTTTATGTAACCAATGTATTAAGGGCGCTTTATTATGGGTGTGTGTGCCTAGCAAGGGGGGGGTGTCTAGCCATTCCCTATATTTAAATGCCTCGAATTCATGTTTTGTTAGATGCCATTTACGCAGTGCGAAAGGCCAAATATATTTACTTGTAATATTGTCTTTTTTGCAACGCAGGCCCGTAGGACAATAGAGTAAACGTATAAAGACGCCCCTGTTCGCTGTCACACATCTTCGTCAATGCGTACTGCTACGTCCACGTTCCTACTACCTTGAGAGTACTTATGTGCGTAGTTTCAGAACAAGACGAAAGCAGAGAAGTGTAACAACAGTTATATCCACTTGTCAATACACTTCAATCGAAACGACACCGTAACAAACTCCACACTCCACGAAACAGGGAAATTTCCAGCTGAAAACACAGCGCACTTCGCTCCACTCCAGTACTTGCGCGAGATAGGTCAAAATCAAAGTGATTTTATTAGTATTAAGGTTGAGACTTAAACTAATATAGGCATATATGTAAGTTAGTGTACCTAACATAAGTTATGTACACCACACCATGATTTCATCGAAAAGTCGTCAAACATCAATTCATGCGACGCGTAGTGCTGCTGGAATTGCGCGCCCTTCCAACAGCCCCAAGATAGTGCTCTCCGCGACATGATTAATAGAAAATAGATAAGGTGACTATCTTTTTGTGCTTAATATGCTTATGAACTGGTAGAGTTCGCTATTTTACGCCGAGTTTTGTAGGTAGATAGTCACGTAATAATAAAAAATCGTCTTTAGTGTTATGGCCGTGTTGTATACAAATTACGCGCCAATCTATATATTTAAACGTGTAAGCCCCGTTGGGTGACCTCTCACCCTCTCATCCAATCAAATGCTGCGAATCCCCTCCTTGGCCAATAAGAGCACATGAAAGTGACTACAGGTAGAGGGAGCAGGGAGAGGGCCGTACCTAATCGAATTCGAACTATACTATAAATCGGACCTAATTGAATTCTAGCTTATAAATAGCTCTTTTACAGTGAAGTGAAAAATGTATGGTTTATAAGGTTAAACCATAGAATCAACTACGTTAACCTTATATACCCTTCGCCACGTCGGTACGACCGGGTACTACACCAGTAGCACTAAAAAAGCAGCACTAGTGTCGATAGTATAAAGTGTTGATGCAAAGGGACTTGTTTAATAGAAAATATTTTAAAAGTGATTATTTTCCTAAACATGCAACATGCACTAAATGTGTTGCAGTTAAGAGACTAAATAAGATCTATGTATCCATAGAAATGGCTTCCAACCAAAGCTTGAATCGCCATTTCAAAAGTTACTAAAGTTCTTGTTTTTCAGGTTGATTTCTTTCTGTTCGTTCTAATTGTAAGCTTAACTGCATTTACGTCCATCAATATAGATTCAAGTAGTAGGTATTCGTCATTACTTATTTTCCAAGTGTATCCCAGGATCATATATATATGATCATGGAAATTATAACCTACGAAAAGTTTTGAGATGCAGGTGACATACGATGAGCATCACGTCAAGATACATGATGAGGAAATAACTATCGTGGGCGTCTACGTGAATGAATTTCTGGCGACATACACCAAGGAGAAATTTATTGACGATGTTTAGAAGATCGTTGTGAAGAACGTCAACAAGTTTTTCCTTGGTGCATGTCGCCAGTAAGTCATCCACGTAGACGCCCACTATAGTTATATCCATCCACATCATGTATCTTGCGTACTGATGAAGTGATTGGACATTAATTTTCCATGTAATAACATGTTCCATAGTATTTTAGTTCTAGAAAGTCTGTAGCTTGAGTACAAACTCTCCGTGTTGTTTAGCATTCTTTTCTACTTGGAATACGCCTGGCGTGTTCATTACTTGCGGAATAAACAGGCATATTCCATGTTTATCGTTAAGAGACTTGACGTAAGCGTTAGCAACGTAGGTACAATGGCTCACTTTAGCATCCAAACTACAGCCAGCTTTACTGCTTTCTTGCTGTTACCGAAGCAAGGGTTAACGTGTTACTAATGCCTAACGTTTATTTGTTTCCGCAAGTTATCGATAAATAGTGAAGTTTGATTGTAGAAATCTAGACTTCCCAAAGATGAGCATAGTGCTTTCAGAGTAGTCGGGAACGTTCCTAGATCTTACGTATTAGCTTCCAATCGTTGTTTAATAATTGTTGACCCAGATAGACAACTCTTGACTGACCGACAGATTCCAAAGTTCATAGGCTTCCAAAAATCTTCTATTTCCAGATAAAGAATGTCGCAGGTGATATATGATATTCTACCCTGGATAGATGACGTCGACCATGATTGGGATCCCCATCTTTGGACATCGTGTTGAACCGCCGTCGGGTCTGCGTCGGTCTTTATCTAGAAAGCAAATACAGAGCACCATTGATTAGGCGCTTAAAAAACAGTGGAGTTTTCTTCGGACCGAAGGGTGAACCCCATCGATCACCAGATCGATCCAATCTTCGTTATCTCAATCCGCTTCAAGATAGCAAGGGTCTTGATGGTCAATTTTTGCTTCTATATACCACCTTGTATACTGATGGCTACACTCACGAGGTGCACCGTGATGATAATTGTTCTTGCCGATCAGGTTGGATATATACCTTATCATTGACCCTTTATTTTCACATCCATCGTTTTACCACACATTTAAGACGTTTCCATGATGGCACTATTATACATAAGAACAAGATAGCGGTAATCGCGATCGATTCCAGCAAGTGAAGTAATTCGCCGAAAATACTATCGGCCTGTCGGTGGTGGCACTTGTTGGTCACAGGAATTTCCCAAACTGACACAGCACAATGTTCTATCTGTTGTTAGAATGAGTGACAAGAATGGCGGCCCTTAGAAGAAGCTGCAGAAATTCTTCGACATCTTACGCAGAGGAAAAAGCGGAAAGCTCACAGACACTGTAGAAGCATCTTCCATCGTCGGAGCAGAAGAAAATACGAACCATGCACAGATGTTGCTAAAGTGACATCTAGCACATCAAGATCTGCTTGTAAGCAGATCGACAAAATAACCTATGGCGATTACAGCACAGAGAAAGTCCACTATAGCGACTGTGGTGTCGAGTACAAAGAGGACGGAATGGTTAAGCGGGGTCTTAAAGCGTGCTCGGAGGATGAGCGAATACTGTGTCAAGTGTTGGGTATCATGGTTTTATTCTGCGAAAAGCCAGCACTCAGAAGTGGCAGCGGCCACATCTCCTCCTTATACGCGAACAACATATACCGAACGAGATGCTTCGTGCGAACCCCGTACTCCGTACAAAGTGGTCCTCTATGGGCTCTCGCTTCGTGCAGTTGGGATAAACACAACCCTGTTATCGACGTACTTTGTTTGATGTATACTTCTGGATCACTGTGAAGACCTCCTTAATCATCAATATTGATCCAATAAAAGATGATAGACTTCGGTACTTTGTTTAATTATTCTTCCTGGCTAGCTATTTCGGTGTCACGAAGTCAAGAGAAGTAATAGGGAAAACAAAGATTCCTATGTCAGTAATGGAATGCTTTGTTGGCAATTACAATAAAATTCCAGATGATTACTTGCGTAAGGTGCGACCTTTACGTAAACACTTCCTAAAGCATTAGTTTTTATGGTAAGTGGAAGGGAACCACTATGCCTGTGTTGAAGCAGGAATTTCTTGTATTCTTCATTCTGCCAAGCGTAGACCGCACATCAACTAAAAGAGGAGGCGATATACTGCGGTTAGGCAGTACCAGACCACGTGGAACATTGAAGTGATTTTCTTAACGCGGAAACCGTTAGTTCTACTGGAAACACTAGCTATACGTTTGATCCGAAGCCTGCCACTCGAACTATTCCTAAAGGTATGGGGCCTCCGCCATAGTGGTAAAACGCTTGGGGATTACCAAGCCAGTAAACTACGCTGCTCGAAGAAGATTCGGCTTAATCGCTCTACAATCCAGCTTAGCGAGTATTCCATTTGACTATCAAGAATACAGGAAGGTGTCAGCGGAAACTTACGCAGCCGTCGATGTCGAGAACCTCAAGAAGCGGCTATCTCGAATTTGATAATGGTTAATATGACTGTTTCCTTCCCTCGATGCTGATTTTGGCTTGATGGACAAGTCTATCTGTCGTCTTCTTAATGAGAACCGAGATTTGATGAAGGTGATTTGTCGATCAAAAGAAGTTTTATAGGCAGTAGACAGATCATGAACATCGGCTGAGCTCTCACGGCAAGTTAAAGTCGGATTATCGGCAACTACCGGCCTATCGGGTCTGGCTTGCCACGACATTCGTCGTGGAGACTCGGCTCGCATTTGCTGTGAGACGAAACTTATGAATTGAGGATGCCGAAATAAAATGTCGGGTGAAAGGGTATTGCTACGGGAATGTCCAGTGTTAAGGCCTTCCTTTTGAACCTTTATGTGACCGACAAAATTAGGCAACAAATTCAAAGTATTGAAGCTTCTGATTACATGTGCAGGTAGATTTGTGGTAGATAGCATCCCTATCGAACCTTGTTTTGAATGATGCTCTTTGGCCAACTCTCGTCAGCATTCTGCTTCTGCTTATCACAAGCGGATTCAAGTGCATCATTCACATAACGTATTACAGCTTGACGCTGTAATACGAATTTATCTGCTGCTTTATTTGCAGTAGATGTATTTCTACTTTATCAGCCGCTTCCGCAGTAGATGCGTATTCAGAGTTAATACTTTCAGCCGTTTTAGATGAAATTGATATGTTTACATTACTATATAAAATCTTTCTAACTTCCATTTCAGTTTCTATTTCTGCTCCTGTCAATATGTAGGAAGATGTGGGCATATTAACTGCTGTGGCAACAGCCGGAGGATCAGTATCAGGTACGGCTGCTACTATGTTAGCAGCAAGCGCGCTTAACATGCCTTCGCAAGTTGCCAAGATGCCACTGCAACTTGCGTTAGCTCGCTCAAACTTCGAGTGGGCTCATCCTACTTAGATTTGGGTACTGCCAAGTAAACCTGGGCTAAGTATATATTCACGTAGTGATGTGCATGCTACCAAGTTGATGATTTGAAACTCTGTGGGTGGCAAAAAGTCACCCACAACATTGCAGTAAGATATAACATCTTACTGAATCGGTCTCCGACTTTTATCAGGCGTAAGACAATTATTTTACGGAAATGGACTTCCAACACTCTCTTAAAACGACAGGTACTTAGGTAGAGTCTGCAAAGATTAAGTGCGTACGTACTTGAGTACTTGTTCCTCCAGTGGAAGTCACGCGCGAGAGAAGAGTATGTCTTCTCTCGACCTTGACGCCCCGAAAACAGTGCATCATGATACTCGAACATAATTTCGTGTTCATAGACCATCATGGTTTGGCAAAGATGGGACTGTCATCTTCTTGGTCTGGGCTGTATAGCAGCATACCATCGTGCTAGCGATAGTAATGCATGCTTGAGCGGAAGAACGCTGGAAGTCGTTCGCGCTACTTCTTCTTTTGATGATGGATTGTTTATATAATCAATACATGGAAGAATCTCCTATTATCTTTATAATCGAATGCAGTTTGTACCTTCTGTATAAGCGTCAAAGCAGGTGCAGTGCAACGAACTCTGTTTGCACTGATCATTTCTCTTACAAACGGTTTCGTATCGTAATCAGGCCAACGTGATAGCGCATCTGATACCACGTTTAATCAACCCGAACATATTTCATAGTTTGTACTAAATATTTGAAATATGTTTTGTAAAAAAAATGACAGCCATCTTGTCATTATTTGGGAAAGTTAGCGGTTGTGCGTAACATGATCAGTAAAATTCTGTCTTATAATAGACGGATCCAACATTTTGCTAGCGTATACTTCATTGCAAAGCGTTCCTTGTCACGCACCGGTTAATTACGATCCGCGGGACGCAGATGACGCAATTAGTAACATATTAAGCGATGATAATCACTGTAATCGCGTTGCATCACTGCACAACCGGCAAAAATGCTGTCGTCGCAAAAACGAGATGAGCCAGGCGAGTATCATCGGCTATTGCTAGAACCGGTGCTTCATTCAAACTCGCTTGACTACGTTATAAGTTTTTTGACATTGTGTATTCCAATTCAATGCAACATACTTCTTGAGCATTTGCGAACGAGGGTGTATTCTGCCTGCATAATTGCATAAATATTTATGCATTGCGGCTAACTCACTGAAATTACAAAGTTTAATGATGTTATTTGGCGGCGGTCATTCAACTAACATCGTGATATTCGCTGGATCGGGGCAAACGTTGTTATTTATGAAGCTGGAAGTCCTTGCGGAGTCCTCAACATATTAAATTCTCCCGTTTCCAAACGGTGCATCGTGCATCAACGAATAGGTAATGTGTAAGTGGTGCGGTTGTGCGATACCATACCTCGTGGTACGTTGTATAGACGTGCCTAATCGGAAAATCATAGTGCTTTTGAAAGCACTAATGGAGCTCGAGCAGAATTCTGTAGCGTGAACTCTTCCAAATGGTCTGGGTCATCAGCACTCGCCACCGCGAAAGGCTACCAAGTATCAAACACTTGGTGTAACCAAGCTAGTGTAACTAGTACAAGATACTCTGGCCCCGATGACAGTCAAGAAGGTGGTAGAGACGTAAAGGCTCGTGTACGTAGACGTGGATATGCACCAGATTCGGCTCTCGAGCTTGAGAAGGTCAAACCGACCTTCAAAAGCCACTTTCTCTTTTTCGATGCCGACTTGAACAAAAGTTGTATCGACAGCTGACAGAGTAAGAACGTTTGCTGAGTTCTCATGAGAAGTTATAGCCTGATTATGGGTTTCTGGTCGATCTCTCTTGCTTAACGACAGTGGTCACGGGGACTTGCCTCGCATTTGAGTAATGCATCCAACATATAATCTTGGGTGCAGCCGCATTGATGAGAAAATGTTTAAGATATTTCTTTTAAACGTAAGATTGAAGATGCACGACATTTTATGTCGGGTGTTGTCGAATTTCGGCGGGAATATCTAATGTATAGTATTCCATATAGCACTTTGAATAGTAAATAGTAAATCAAGGGCAACAACTCTCCTGCTGATTGCATGGGTAGGTAGTTGGTAACATGACTAATTCCCCCTTTTTTAAGAATTTGTTTTCTTTTCGTCCACTTTTGTCAGCGTTTTGATTATGTTTATCAAGCGCGGAAGCAAGCGCATCTTTCACATAGCATAATACAGCTTTACACTGTAATACGACGTCGTTTACTTCTTATTAGTAGGATATATATAGCTTAAACTAAAATGTTTACATCACTGCAAAAAATTTCTACTTATACACTCTGTTTCTATATTCTTCCTGTCAATATGACACGATCTGTGGGCACATATACTGCTGTATCATCGGTAAGCGGGAGACGTCAGCTGCTATATTAGCAGGAGGAACGCTCAACATGCCATCGCAAGTTGACACTGCAACTTGCCTTTCGTTTGCATTGAGTCGCTCGGAATGTTTGAGCTGATTCCTCCCTCACATAGATTTAGCGTACAACCAAGTAAAGCTGGGGTGTGAGGATGACACATGTCATTCACGAAGGACGGTTTTGGTTTGTAGAAGCATGCACCGAATTGTTGACAGCAAAATTCACTCAGCGGCAAACCATCACTCCATGGTTCGAAGGAGCTCGCGTAAGAACACAGCCTAAGGCGAAGATGAGGTTATGTCTTCGCCGCAACCCCCTGTGTCCGGCAAAATTTATCCACATCCTTCCATGACGTGATGTATTGTGGCAATTAAATAACTTACTGGTGCTTGCGGCTTGGAGCATAGGAGATTTGCTTGCGCTAGCATTATCGCTTGGATTATCAATTTTTGGCTTTTGTACACGCTTTCAGTCGTATTCGTGGGTTAATATTTCAAGAACCACGACAAGCGGCTTCTCGAGCGGAGTAGTGTCAATCTGACCTTTTCAAGATTTTTTCTTCCCTCGGTGCTGATTTTGGCTCGAGCCACAAGTCCATCCTTTGTCTTCTTGAGGGCGATGGCTATAGGGCTCCGACCTGCGCAAGATGGGGTTATCATGCGTCTCATCCTGCCTGTTCCGTGGGAATAGGCTGAATCTAACTTTTTTTCAAAGATTGAAAAGTACAGCAGTTCTTTCAAAAATCCAGAAGACCTTTCATGTCCCAGTGGCAGGCTGCCACGCCTTCACTAAGGGATCTCGCCCTGATTGGTTAAAACAACCAATAGGTCCAAACCTTTCGGACCGGTCAATACTTGACCTCAGCCTTTTTTATTTACGTACACCAACGTAACCAAATGTAGCCCTGTTATATCCCCCCCACCAAGACTATTGCCACGCAATAATCAATTATAGCTGGAGAACTCCAACTGCCAGAACTCTGGACTACCATGAACACCTTTAGTGGTGATGAAAATTCTCCTCGAGAAGAGGATGTCGACTAATATCATTCCTATATCTCGGAGGAGGTTTCCCTTGGGGATAGCTCCCCAAAGAATGACCGCTCCGACAACGCCGAACGGCGCTGTCGGCAGCCTAACCCTTTCCCCACGCGTGGGGAAAATGCGCTACCAAGAGCGCCACCATTATCAACCTAGGATGACAAATCCGAATCGCCGAAGGCGATTATTCCCAATGAATTGGGCGCGGCTCAGGGAGCCCAACTTGCCGTACAGGCACGAAAGGGTCCTCGTGACCCCTAGAAGAAGGCTAAAAACGAGGTAAAGAGGGGTTTAGCCTCCCATGTACCTGGTCCTGCGGCTGTACAGACGCTTGAAATCGCGCGCCGGAGACAACTCTGGGCAAACCTTCTCACGCCGAAGCAGTTCACTGTCACCTCGTACCGAGAGCGCCTCGGGAAACAGGCTCGGGGTGCCGTTGTTGAGAGCCTCCGCGAGGTTCCCTTCGTTCTCCTACCAGTAGAAGGTGTTGATAAGGAAGAGAAAAATTCCGCGCTTGGGCGGAAGGGGAGAAGCGTCTCCCTGACTTTAACGAACTGTATAACAGCTATTCCGAACGTGACGTTCGGATAGAGAGGGCATTGCGCTTGGCGTTTGCCAAAGCCAAAGCGCTGGGGCAATTACCTGCCCTCGATGTAGTTCCGGAGAGCAATGCAAACTCTGCATCTGCCACCGGCAAACCCCCAACTACTGGGAGTGGAGGGGCTTTTCCCGCACCTTTGGTCGTTGACTCGCAGCGGGGTTATCCCGCTCGAAAGCGTCAACGACGTCATGTCAATCCTGCCGCAGGGGAGTCTCGGACTCCCACGAACTCTGTGAATGTGGATAACCTTTCCACTTCACCAGATACTGGGTTTCACCCCGATGATGGCTTCGCGCCATCAGGCTCTCCACATGGTAATGTGGAATACCCTCCGAGTCGAGAACGGGAGGAGGAGGTCGCGCAATTTCGACGTGAGGTTTGCGAGAGCTGTGATCGACACAGCCGTAGCATCCTGGACGCCCAGGAAAGTACTCCGCGACGAGGGGAGTGCGATTGACAGCATCGAGAGGCGGCTTGATTCTTTCGAGTCTGTAGCGGCGGAGTTTCGTGATCGCATTTGGACCCTGACGGAGATTTTTATCCGCCCTGCCGTACCTTACGGCTATCTGTCTTCCCAACCTCCTCCAACAGGAGACCCGCCTCCGGGTCCTGGTATGGCTTAAGCATACCCACGTAGAAGGTTGGATGCGTACGCATCGCCTTCGGGGTATCCAAGGTATACGCCAGGCCCTTTCGGGCTAGCACCTTGAAAGGCCCCACAAACCTGGGGCGCAGTTTGTTCCGTAATACGTTGGAAACTGCATGTGTAGGAAGATTCTTAGCGTTTAATAAAACACTTTCTCCTACTTTGTACGCCCTTTCGTTACGCCGACCCTTGCGGTCGGCCTGTTCCTTTTGCTTGTCTCGGCTTTCCGCCATGTCGTCGCAAACGTGGAGTAAGATTTAAGGCGCGTCGATAAAACCTTATCGATGTGCTTTCTCACAGATAAAGGGCTGACATCAAGGAATCGTCCCCACCTAAAGCCCTGTTCCACACACACGTGGCGTCAACGGAAACCTCGGATTCACTAATACGTTCACGTAAAACGGGGTAAACCCCGTAGATGCATGGAACGAATTGTTTATAGAAAATTCGGCCATGGGAAGCATCTCACTCCAACTCTTTGGAGAATCCGGAAATAAACTCCGGAGAATGTTCTCTACAACGCGATTAACGCGTTCCGTCTGACCGTCCGTCTGCGGATGATCCGCAGTGGACATGAGGAGCTTGGTGCCTAGCACCTTAAACAACGCCCCCCAGAACTGTCCCGTAAAACGGGGATCCCTATCCGATACAAGGGAATTGGGTAGACCATGCTGTCGAACGACACGGTCTAGGAACACTTTCGCCGTTCCTTGTCCATCAATGGACTCTCGCACCGCCGCCAGGTGAGCCATCTTGCTCAAACTGTCTACAAAGACCAATATGCCAGTGTTCCCGGCCTTATCATTCGGAAAACCGAAGATAAAATCCATACTAATGGATTTCCAACACTCCGTCGGAACGGGTAAGATCGCCAAAGGCGCTGCTGAATCTGCAGAGGGTTTAACCCTCTGACACGTCTCACAGGTGCGTATATACGCACCGACCCACTTATACATATTGGGCCACCAATACAAAGCGCTTAAAGCGCTTTAGGTCTTATCCCGACCTAAATGACCCCCGGTAGGGGCGTCAGGTGCCTCAAAGAGGACTCTGTACTTCAGTTCCTCATTATGAGGAACTACCACCCGCGGAGTGTCCTCCGCGCTCGTGCTATAAAATATCATACCGTCACAGTACCTGTAACGGTGTAAAAGAGCTTTAGCTCGACCTGACAGGGTTGGCTCAGACGAGCCAAGACCCTTTTCACCTAACGCGATGATAAGCGCCGTACATTGTGGGTCTTACGCCAGGCGTATGAGATCCACCACAGATGTGGTGACTAATGTCGCGTGACCGAGCTCGTAATCGGGACGACGCGATAACGCGTCCGCAAGCACGTTCTGCTTGCCAGGTTTATACTTAACCTCAAAGTTGTACTCCGCAAAGAAGTAGAGCCAACGGGCCATCCGTTGCGAGAGATGAGGCGACTGTGTCGCTGTCCGTAAGGACGCGTGGTCAGTATAAACCACGAACGGCTTTGAGCCGAGTAGGTGAACCCTAAATTTGACAAGGGCACACTTCATAGTAAGTAGCTCCTTATCATGAACGGGATAATTCCGTTCTGCAGCTTTAAGCTGCCTCGACTCAAACGCGATCATGAGTTGCCGTCCCGCATCGTCCGCTTGTAACAAAGTACATCCGATTGAGAAATCAGAGGCGTCACAGACGACGCTAAAAGGTTCCCAGAATCTGGGAGAGCAAGAACGGGGGCTTTCAACAAGATCCCCTTAACCGCTTCGAAAGCGATTTGGTGCTTGGTTTCCCAACACCAATCTACGTCCTTCTTAAGAAGGTCAGTCAATATCTTCGCCATCTCAGCGTAGTTCTCGCTGTATTTGGGGAGATAATTGGCTAATCCAATCCACTTCCGTAAAGCTCTAAGATTTACAGGCGAAGGCGACTCCACAATGGCTTTCACCTTCGCGGGATTCTCCCGCACTCCATCCTTACCGATGAAGCATCCGAGGAAAGGAATTTCCTCAGCACCAAAAATACGTTTGGATGCGTTTGCATATAACTTATGCTCTCGCATACATTCAAGCACCGCTCGAAGGTGTATCAGGTGCTTCTGAACATCAGACAAGTCGCCTTCCGCACGACTATGAACGGATATATCGTCGAAGTACATCTGAGCATACTTTCTATGAGGGCGAAAGAGTTGAGTCACCAAGCGATTAAAATTTGCTGGTGCATTCGAAAGACCCTGTGGCATAACAAGTCACTCCCACAGCATGCCACTAGGCGTGCTGACCGCTGTACGCGGAATATCTGCTGCTCGCATGAGCACATGATAATACCCGTCCACCAGATCTAAAGCGCTGTAAACAGTACAGTCCGCCATACCGTTCTGGAGGACATCCTTCCGAGGAATCGGAGTTTGCATTGGTTCCGTAGCTGCATTCAGCTTGTTGTACGCATGCACAATGCGCCACTTTCCGTTCGGTTTACGAACACAAAAAGTGGGAGATGAATGGGGACACTTTCTCTCCCGTACCATCCCTGCCTCTTCTTTCCCCTTGAAGAATGCGTCGATGACGTCGCATTGCTCCTTGGGGAGAGGACACTGCCTAGTGACGCAGTATTTGGTTTCAGGAACCAAGGTCGGACTCCCCGATCCGGTGGTTACCCCATCGGCGGGCTGTCACTGATGGCATCTTCGAATTCCTTAAGTAAGGAATGGTAAGGGTCCTCAGGATCCGCGAGGATCTTGAGACCGCTTCGGGCATTCAATACCTGTTTGTTTTGCACCAAAACTGACTTGTCCATCGTGGATGAGGAGCTCAACTCCTCCTCCGGACGCAACACGACGATCTCGTCGAGTTCACCTGCTTTTACAGCATTATCAAACTCGTTGAAGGACATCTCCTCCAACGACAACAGTTCGCCTACCCCAGGCAACCGTTCGAGGCTTACGCCTTCCGTGACAACACCTTTCACGCTATTCAGCATCCGATAGGACTGCTGACTACTGGCCTCGGGACTCGTCCCGGATCTTAGATGGGGGGAGTCAATTGCCCCATCTATTGGAAGCGCATCGCGCCTATTCACAGAGGTCTTTACCTCTACCACCGGTGACTCGTCGGTCTCACCTAATACGGCGTGGTCGGGAGCCCCGACCTGCAGAAGAGACACAAGATTTGTCTCTTCTCTAGGGAGCGCCTGGCGCTTAACCTCAGAGGAATCCACATCTATCAATGGCGACTCACCAGTCTCGACTATATCGGCGTGGGGATTAACCGCCAAATCTCCCTCTTCAAGTAACAATTCCTTGACCTCATTGGGACTGATCATTTCAGACATCCCAATCTCTGGCATCTTACGCCAGAATTGCTTTTGCGATCGAGCAAAGGGTGTTCATGACTTGCCAATGCTTCACCCGATCGCGGGTGCGTTGAGCCAATGGATTTAGACTTCCAGTCTATCCATGGCTCGTGGCGTTCCAGCCACTTCATGCCCAGAAGAGTTCATACCTCGAGTCTAAATCCAGGACTAGGCAACGTTCTGAGCTATCGAAGTCTGCAAACTTCAGCTTAAGTTCAATGGAGACCTTGGGTACAGAAACCTGTGGTGGAGTCAAGTTCGAAATCGAATACATTTGTATCGACAACCTTACCACCACCATCGTGCCCAGCCTTCCAACTTACGGGGGGGGGGTACCCCGCGGACCTCCATTCGAAATCTGGTCCGATCGTCCGCTGCTGGCAGAAGACCGGTCATCATCCAAAAAACACTAGGTCCGATCCACATAAGTTCATCTCACCTTGTGTACCCGATGGAATGGGCTAGTTACACACTCGGTGGATCGGGATCGCAGATCGATCTGATTCGGTCTTGAATATGAGACCGTGATGGCTAGGTGTACCTGGTGCGGAACTCTTCACCCCAGGTACGTACAGACCATAAACACTTCCAAAAGATAAATTCCAATAGGTCGATCATCCAAACGATCTAGACCTGACCAATACGAAATAATAGAGGGTAGACCAATCAACCGGTCTAGCCCCTGACCAATATGAGAGAAGACCAAAACCGGTCTAAACTCCAACCAATGTTACAATAAGCCAACATGTCCACGTAAAGACCCAATATTCCCGTGAAACTCCACAAACGATATCTCCACGTAAAGACCAATCCAGTGAATAGCACATTCCAAACGTACTTGAGTCAAAGTGTCGAGATAGCCAAATCGTACTCCCGTCGAGGGACTTCCGGTGGCCAAAGTGCGCGTGCGGCGCATCCAGACCGGATATAATAGGCGAGAGGGTATAATTCAACCCTCTGACCCCAAACACTCCGCGGCGGGTGGAGGCGACTAGTGTACGTGAAAAGAATAACGGCGACTCCTTGCTGCGGTGTGGACCAAGACCAGAAGAGGTTTTTGCCACTTATTCCTAGACCAAAAGACTTTTACTTGGAAAATCCGCAACCAAAAGACTCTTACTTAGAAAAACCGCAACTAACCAATAATACTACCTCCTTATGGTCCCTAATGTACCCACACAAAATTATGTAAAATACCCAATGTCAGGTGACTCACCCAATACCTGCGTTCTTGATACTCCTTGAATCTGATAGGCTAAAAAGCCCCCCCCCCTTGTTTAGACCAATCGGAAACTCGACCAACTGCCTTGACCAAAAGTGACCAATTTTGTGGTACACTTCACCACAGCCGCCCCTGAGTCCGACCGTGTCGCACAACGATAACGGTCTGACTCACCCATCACTCGACCAACTGGACCTTGGTCACTCACACTTCTTCCCCATGGATCAAACATCTTCGACACCTGCGTCATGTACTGCCTTTACTGCACTTGATCTTCTTATGCTTCCCTTTGACGCTTTTTCTTGTTGTTCTTGCAGAAACTCTATGCGCCGAGTCGCCCCACCTTGCTTCGCCTGTCCGGTCGGCTCGGTCTGACAGCCCACGTAACTCTCGTGCACTTCAAACATCGGAAGGGCGTCAGACTGCAGCCGACACGCAGATGCAGTATATGCTTGCAGAAAACATGCGTCTCAGGACCCAGGTGGTCCACCAGGCAACACGAGGTGCGCATCTTTGGTCTTCGTCTTGTACTTGTCTTGGCCCTCATTTGTCTTCAGCTCTCATCCCTCCCAGCGTCGCCAAGGCAATAGGTGCCTTGCTTGATGCCGATAGGCAGTCCGACGATCATGTTGACCAGCTTCGACCAATTTTAGAGGAGCTGGTAAGCGCGCGTCATGAGCTGACCCGTCTGGAGGCTCATCAGTCCCATCTCCGGGATCAACTTGCACTTGTTCGCCGGCAGCAGCTGGACGGACAGTTTGACGCGACCTCACTGCGCATGCAAGGCGACGACTTCGCGCGACGCATTGCCGAGCTTCAGATTTCAATTCAAGACCAGAACAGGAAGGTCCGGTCTTATCAAGACAAGTCAGACGCTTGGACGCTAGAGTCGGGTCGTCGTCAGGTGGCACTAGACCAGTGCCGCCAGCGCTTGATGAACTTGCTGCATCCGTGTTCGGCTGCTTCCTCCAGCATAGATTGGTCTGCGTCGGCAACCATAGTCGCCTCGGAGCAAGACCAAGACCCGCTTGAAGCAGGACCAAGACCGGCTTCGTTCATTGGCTGATATTCAGCAGTCTGAAATTACACCAAAGTCAAAGAGGCGCGCGGACCCGGAATCGGGGGGAAGCGTGCAGTGTCCCATATGCGAGCCAAAACACAGGCGCTTCTCATGGACTCGGACTCGGACTCGGACATGACGACATCTACAGCCTCTCGGAAAGTCGAGCGCCATCGCGCCGTACTGCAAGTCGCATCCAGCACACAGGGGTATCGTCTGAGGAGGACTCCAGCGAAGGGTCCGGCGATTCCGAGTTCATGATCCCCATCCAGTCGAAGTCACGAACGAATTTGCGTGACAGTTTCGTCCAAGTGGCGTCGACAGTGGGGTAAGAGCAGAAGACCGATCTGCCAAGTGCCGCTGCACCAGTATCAACATCCGCGACGCCGGCGCCTTCGGTTCTCCCCGGGACATCCGGAATTCACAAGTACGCCCTATTAAAGAACATGGCGGTTGATACCAGCTCCCTTCCGCCGCGGACGTTTGAAGTAACTTGGCCGTGGTCGTCGGGGCGAATCGGCTGTTTGCGCCGGTCTACCCTGACCAAGCAGCTTCTGGCCCGGTATTTCTCTCGTCCGGACTCGTGGCTTTTTCCACCGGCCAATAAAACCCCTGCCGCGTCTGCATGGAGGGCGGACTTGATTACGTCGGCGCAGATCTCCCGCCTATACGGCGATGCACCATGGAAAATCTTCGAACACTCCAAGATAGGACTTGTGTTCCACTTGACTCCATGGATCGGCACTTTGCTAGGCCGGGTGAAGAATTTCAACAGGATCCACGGCCAAGCAATTTGGGAAGCGTCCCACTACTTGGTGCTTCCTCCCGACCGGGTGCGACAAGATCCGGGCCTGGCGACGTTCCAGAGCAAGCGCAAGCGACGTCGAATTCGAGCGGGCGAGGCTTGGCAATCCCTGTGCCAGTACATTTTGGACGGGATGCGAGCTCGCGAGTGTGACGTCGACGTGTTCTTGTACCCGGTGATCCTCCACATTCCAAGGCGTCGCGTTGAGAAGACCAGACTGCTGGCCGACGACGGCACATGGTACCCCGGTCTTGATTGCGCTGAGCCGGTCGCGGACCTCAAGGATGCTTTGGTCCAGCTTGAACGGAAGGACCCATGGCGTAACCAGTTTCAGGATCAAGTAAAGAATCATCCGTCGATGGTCATCGGCCGTCTGTGGGGAGATAGCAAGTGAAGTCGAGGGTAGTCGACCAGATAACTCGTAATACATGTCATCATTTCTTCTTCATATGTCTGATCATCAAATCACTTGAACTAATTTCACCACTTTTTCCATAGTTGCACCGAACACGTTATCGTAAACAGTTCCACTCCCATCACGAAAAATAGTCATCACATTCATCATTCCGCAATTCCAATCCGTCACAGTTCATCAAAATTTCACATCAACTCCGGACCTTCCACATCTTCACACCGGTCTAGACCGACCGATGCTACTGCGTGTCTTGGTCTTGGTCTTCATGGGTCTGCATCACTGCGAAGCGATTACGACTGACTCGTTCTCGTTCGAACTCTCGTAGAAGAGCACCACAATTCAAGTAGAGCTCGTCGACCCAAGTTGATTCATCATGGTCCTTCCATCGGACCAGGTACTCTCGGTGAGTCCGACCGAACCTGGTCTTCTTGGTCGACCGAACATCCAAGACCTTCTCCACTTCAAACTCGTCTTCCTCTAATGGTCGTTCC
>CM047581.1:11226386-11264114 GCA_026184515.1 Peronosclerospora sorghi | reverse complement strand
CCCCCCCCCCGTAAGTTGGAAGGCCGGGCACGATGGTGGTCAGGTTCTCGACACTTCGGTATTCGATTTCGAACTTGACTCCACCACAATGGTGCGTGTGCCCGAATCACTTGGTGATTGTGGATATCACCGCAGCGATATTCAGCAAAGGATTGATTACAAGGAATTGAATTTGGAATCGTTCTGGAGAGAACACAAGGAACGGCTATCGCCTTATGTTTTCGTTGTTAATAAGGATGGCGATGTCCGATCTGGCCGGGTGGAGAACCGGATCGGGATTAATAAGTTTTTCCATCCCCATAAGGCTCCCACCGGAGCCGATCGGGACTATAGCAGGTCCTTCTATAGTTCCGGAAAGGATCAGGACAAAAGTCCTGATCCTATGTATTTGAATGAATGTTTGGATGAGAAGAAAATAAAAAGCAAAAACCACATGGAGCCTGATCGGAACGATCCAGGCCAACCCCCCAAGGTTCTCAAGAAGAGGCTCAGAATGCCGTCCGAAGAAGACGACCTGGAAGAGAAGTCGTAGGTCGGGGATGGGGTCATCGAAGAAGAAGACCTGACCATGATGTACTACATTCATGAGTTGAAGCGATTTATTCGCGAAGACCAGGTCATGCAAATAGTAGACCCCCAGATCCCCGATCGCCTTCTAGGACCCACCACCGAGCCGATCCGAAGCAACCGACCGTTGCCATTGGTGAGGAACCTGCTGGCGATGTTGGTCGAGGTTGGCATGAAGATGCGGAAGCCCGCTAACGTGCAGAAGCTTTTCGATCTGGACACTTGGAGGTAGGAGTTGTCGTTGTCGACCTTCCACGACCATTTGGTGCCCTTGGTGGTGGCGGTCCGCCGCCCAACTCCCACCGCGGCATTGAAGGTCGCTGAGACTATTGAAATGGATGATGATGCATGCTCGATAAGTCGTTATATCAGTCTCCACTTGCCTCGGATAACTCATCGGAGTTGGAGGTCGGTGTCGAGCGGATGACCATGGGGTCGGACTAGACCCCATGGGAGCATAAAAAGGACGTGCGGCAACAAGGGGCTGCATACCAGTCGGGGACCTAGGTGCCCCCACAGGCTTCAGTACCTCCAAAGGAGGATACCAACAAGTTGCCCATGACCCAAGCCAACGTCCAAGCCATTTTCGAAGCGATGATGGAACGTTTCTTGGGAGATCGATGCCGATCACCTCCGCGCCCACATGTCCAGGACCGTTCTGCCCGGCAAAATGTCAATATTTTCCGGGATGTGGATATGGAGTCAGTGGCATCAGCGGATAAGCCTATCCGAGGTGTTAAGCCAGTTGGAAAAGCAAAACGCAAGTCGCAACCAACCCGAACGCGCCGACCGAGCAAGAGCAGCGATTACGACATGGAGTCGGTCGGCGACATGGGTGACCACGATGGGTCAGACGGTACAGGGGCGGGCAAAGCACGTAATGCTAACCTAGCTCCTACGACCGCATATGATCTTGGATCTGCTGAGATCCCACGTATTCGTATGGCTGCGACTACGGACATTAAAGACTTTACCGGCAAGGACGCCGACGAAGAGCAAGCCAGATCGTGGTTTGGTCGGGTCAAGTCTGCTTTCTTGCGGGATCAGACACCAAAAAAGGAACGGTGTTTGATCTTCAGAGATCTGCTGAAAGGACCGTCTGAGAACTGGATCCAACAGTTGGGTCGGGATGTCCGATCTGACTGGGATCTGCTATGTTCATAATTTGGGGGGCAGTACTGCAACTCCGGATTTTCTACCGCCCGCAAATACCATCATATGCAGAAGCGGGGCGACGAGACGCCGATCGAGTATTTGCACCGTGTGAACGTGGCTGCAATTCGCGCCGGGATAGTGATCAAGGAAGGCAACCCGCCGACCGGTGCCGCTATGGAGCACGTGGGTCACTACATTAGTACCCTGGATGACCAAGAGCTGTCAGATCAGCTTACTCTGCTGAGCCTAAAGGATGTTACGGAAGTGTAACAAACGCTGCGGACGCTGCAACACTCGCGCAGTATGAGGGCGAAGGTCGCCGTTGGATCGGGTCGATATAAATCCAAGACCCAGGCCGACCCCGTGAAGAGGCCCTTTACTAGATCGTCCCGTGCTGTCAAAGCGATTGTGACGGAAGACAGCACTGGGTCGGAAGAGGAAATCAGCGGCCTGTCCAGTCAGGAGTCGGATGAAGACCAGTGCCGCCACGTTTGCATTACGGAATCCGCCCCAAGAGCCCGATCGACGCCTAAACAGGCAGTTCGGAAGGGCAGGAGCGGGAACAAGTCTGACCCGGACCAACCTCGCAAGAAGTGTGTTCACTGCGGGTAGAGTAAGCATGACGGTGAGGATTGCTGGAAGAAGTTGACCTGCAACAAGTGTGAAAGACGCGGACACCCCACCGATCACTGCCTCTTCGTGTGCAAGTCATGTGGAGAGATCCACGAGACCGGCCAGTGCAAGATGGAAGAATTTTTCAATCTGATGCGCAAATGATATGTGCCGAACAAGCACGCGGGGATGCTTCCACCGGACGTGGAAAAGATGTTAAACTAGAACGCTCGCCAGGTTGGAATCTGGATCGAGACGAGCGGTCTACGTTTGGCATCTATGCATATGTCGGCAAGGAGAATAAAACCGACAATACATGTTCTATTCGCAATCGCGTCGGTCGGGATCATCCGGTCTACAGTCTTAAGACCGATGAATATTCCCGATCGAAGGTGGTCATGCAGTTGGATTTGCAGCCGGGGGAGTCTCGCGGATAGTGGAAGTATCACGAGCCCGATAAATGTTTTAAGCAGGCGAAAGCCTGTGGCAAGATTAATCACCAGAAGGCGACGATGTTGTTCGACTCTGGGGACGAAGTCTCGATTATCGACTCCGCCTTTGCTCGTAAGGTCGGATGTCGTATAGACGACACTCAGATACAAGAATGCGTCGGAATTGGGGAAAACTCTTACATGACCGAAGGAAGGACGCACGTGAAGATCACTCTATCAGGTTCGTTGGTCTACTTCTTCAGCGCTTGGGTCGGCAAGCTGGCCGGTCAGGACGCCCTGTTAGGCATGGATTTTATGGTGCAGGCGGGTATTCGACTGGATTTGTCTCATGGGGTTCTTACACTCCCGGATGAGGTCCAGATCCAGCTATCTGGTCGGCGGCCCCTATACGGATCGTGCACCGATCTGGTCAGGTGGGATCAAGATGTCACCATTCAGTAGGTCAATCCTCTGATTTCCCGGTCGATAAATGTTTCAGATCAAGGAATTTATGGGTGACCAGGGGCGACCGGTGGGTGCCGAACTTTGTGAAGAGCGCCGGTCGGTTTGATTACGTTCGACTCACCAATATCGGTGACAAGCCGCTTACGCCCGACAACAATGCTATTTTTGGCATGTGGATAGAGGAAGGGAAGGTGCCAAGAAAGGCGTGATTCGTCTCGATCGGATCGAGACGGTATGTCGAGTGGCAGAACTTGGCATACCAAGCGACCACCGATCTGGTCAGCAATGATGGACCGGTGGAAGAAGATACCTCACCTATGGTGGAACGACCCAGCTATGCAACCCCGAAGAAGATGCTGGTCCGAAGAAAGGCCCCGCAGTCGCCGGACACGGTGGACCATCGAGCAGATGAGCCAAGGCTCGTCAACATGGTGGTTTCACATGAACAGGCGACAGAGGAGCTGGAACCAGAAATGGAGAAAGGAGAACACGGGATTGCTGGGGCGGACCACGATGGCGCGCCTAAACAGGTCGATTTTGTTGAAGAGCAGCCCGCCGACCGGGAACAGCAGTGTGCAGCCGACCGGGACGGGTCGGGTGATGTCACCCCAGAAGATGACCAAGTTTGCATACATGAGGGCGGGGATCAGTACATTAAGGAGCTGGAGAGCCAGATGGCAGTCCTTCCTGAAGTGTCTGCCGATCCGCCCGAAGTCACCTGGGACGATCTTCAAGTGGGTGATCGGGATGTCAACAGTCCCGACCAGATCGATCAGCTTAAGAAGATCATCTGGAAAAAGAAGCACCTGCTGATAGGGAAAGGCAATGCCCTACACCCTGCTGCTCGCGGAGCAATCTGCAACATCGATGTTGGTGATGCCAAGCCGATCGCTCAGCGATGCCGACGTGTGGCGCCACAGTACCGGGAGAAATTATCTGATCTGATTAAAGGACTGTTGGCTACCAATATTATCAAACCGTCGACCTCGTCTTGGGCCTCGCCGATCCTGATTGTAATCAACAGGAACGGCGTCGGCATCAGGTTGGGCATTGACTATC
This sequence comes from Peronosclerospora sorghi, assembly GCA_026184515.1. NCBI lineage: Eukaryota > Oomycota > Peronosporomycetes > Peronosporales > Peronosporaceae > Peronosclerospora > Peronosclerospora sorghi. The sequence continues at coordinate 11,259,825 of CM047581.1, read as the reverse complement.
GGTTGGTAAATCGGTTGACCAAGCTTATGGTGTACCCGATGCCGCTGATCAAAGATCTGCTGGAAGACCTGGACAAGACCCTATGGTATTGCTCGCTGGACATGGAAAGTGAATTCTGGGTGGTTTCGATGACCGATCGGGCTCGCGAGATTTCTGCATCTGTTACGCCGTTTGGTCTGTTCGAGTGGAGCCGCATGCCGTTTGGTTTGAAGAACGCGCCTCAGATCTACCAGAGGCTGATCGACAACGCACTATATGGACACTTCAAGATCGTACCGATCGGGACCCCACCGAAAACTATGATGTATTTACAGAGGGTGAACCCGATCGGGAAATTAGACCGTCCGTTCTGGGGAGGCGATCATACATCGACGACATACTGATCCCTGCCTCGTCATGGAGCGATCTGTGCGAGAAGGTTGAACGGTTGTTGGAGACATGTGATCTCTGGAGCCTGTCGATCAGTGCTGTGAAGAGTTTTTGGGGCATGTCCAAGGTCGCCTATTTGGGTCATATGGTATCAATCAGCGGGCTAGAGTCCAATCCTAAAGATTTGGAGTCACTAAGCAACCTCCCGTTTCCCAGATCGCTGAAGACAATGCAGTCCTTCCTAGGGAGACTGAATTACTACAGCCGCTTCATTGAAGACTTCGCGGTATACGCGGCCGTGCTGTACGAGCTCCGGGAAGTCGACTATTATATATTGCGCGAAGCAGATCGGGCAACCTTACGAGAGGGCTGCGACTCCGATCGGGCTGCAGAATTGCCGCCGATGGAGGCAGATGACTATATGAAGCGTGCACAGGTTGCTTTTGGTATGTTGAAGGCTAAGATGGCGACGGCACCGATTCTCAGGCACTTCGATCCGGAAAAAATGCCGACCGTCATTGTGTATGCTAGTAAGTGGTACATTTCTGCCACTATAGCGCAAAAACATGATGGAGTGTACTATCCGGTCACTTTTACAAGCCGGACGTTGAAGCCGAAAGAATTTAACTATGGGATCGTCGAAAAGAAAGTTCTGGCTTTACTACGGATTTTGGATGTGTGCTACAACCTAGTCGGTCGATCTGTAAAGGTTCTTTCGAGAAAGTCGACATTGTCCTGGCTGTTACCCGCCAATGGTATGGACGGTCGGCTTGGCAGATGGTCATCGATCTTGTCGCAGTGGTCCCTCGAGGTCGTCAAGTGCACCAAGGGAGAGGAGGAGATATTGGGCACATTGGCTGCCAGTATCACCCCTCGGTCTGAAGTGGATGAGGCTCTGATGGCGATTGCCCCAAGGAAGCAACCGCGACAGTCAATCTCGCTGCCGCCAACGATCGTCGATCGGGATGAGGAACTCCTGGTCTTGAGTTTCGACGGATCGGCTAGCGTGAAGAAGAAGGTCGGCGCCTATAGTGCCATACTGTGGAAGTTACCACAATGGTCTATAGTAGCAGTCGCCGCCGATTTCACGCGTTACATAACGGTCAACGAGGCAGAATATTGGGGACTCCTTCTATGTCTTGATCTGCTGTCATCACAGAAGAAAGGTCGGATCATCGTATGTGGTGACTCCAACCTGGTGATAAGGCAGATAACTGGGGAGATCGACTGCAAGGCACCACGGCTGAAGTTGTTAAACGCCCGGGTGATGAAGGCGTTAAAAGACTACCCCAACCACGAGCTATTGCACGTGAAACGGGATTGGAATAGAAGCGCCGACCATCTCGTGACCCAGGCCATTCGGGACCAGATCGGGGTGACGATCACCGAGGAGGCCGTTCTACTCGAGCTAATGGATATAAACAGGATCCCGGAGGTGATCAAGCCCGAGGATAGACCCGACCAGGTGCATGTGATGGCTGCGACTAGATCACGGACTCAGAGGTCTCGCCGATTTTTCCCGAAGGAAAGGCTTAGTGAGCGTGTAGTGCAACAGCTAAGGGCGGAACGGATCCTCAAGGCGCAGGACGAAGAAGAGTGGATCGTCAACCTGAAAGCATACCTGCACCGGTGAATTGGCCAAGTTGACGAATGATCAAGCGAAAGAGTGTGCCAAGATCGCGGACAGCTACGAGGTGGATGACAATGGACTGCTATATTACTGCCGCGATGTTGACCAAGACAATGCCGATCGAGACCGACTGGCGAAATTGGTGATCCCTGAGTTGCTGCAGCCGGATGTCCTTCATCACTATCATGTGAGTCTAGAAGGGGGACATCAGGGCGTAGGCAGGACATATCACAAGATCAGGGCCCACTTTCACTGTAGAGGACTTTTTCGTAGCGTGCAGAAATATGTGGTATGTTGCACTAATTGCGAGACTGGAAAGGGCAGGCCGGTAATCAAGGGGCGATCGCCCGGGAATATCGAGGCCACTTACCCTTTCCAGGTGATAGCAATGGACCACATACCGTCGCTGCCCAGATCGACGAGCGGCAACACTGAGCTACTGATCTTGGTCGACCTGTTCACTGGTCTGGTGATTGCGAAGGCTAGTGCATCCCGATCTGCGGAGCAGATCACCCAGAGTTATGAAGAATGCGTATTCAGAAGGTTAGGTGCCAGAGAGGTTATCAGACACGATCGGGAACCCTGTTTTATGGCCGAGATGTTCCGATCGTTCAATAACATGCTGGGCCAGAAACAGAGCGCGACGATGGCATATCGCCCGCAAGCGAAAGGATCGGCTGAACGCATGGTGCAGACAATCACAAGGGCGATCAAGATGTACGTGGCCGATCCGGACCAACATGACTGGGACGAGTATGCAGAGAGGCTGGTATTCGCCCTCAACTCTTCAACCGATCGGGTCCGAGGAGAAACGCCTTTTTATCTGGAGTATGGATGGGATCCTCGATCGACACTTGAAGCGGCGATACCGATCAGCTGCACTCGGACCCGCGACCGCGATGCCCGCAGTTGGTGTATGCAGGTCCAGAAGCACTATCAGTACGCGGAAGAAGTCGTCAACGAAAAGTTACGTCAGGCCATACAAGATCGGGCAGACCGGAACAACGACCAAGTCCGACCCCATGGTATTGAACCAGGGGCGAGGGTATGGCTATACCTCGATCGGGTCAAGGAGGGCTATGCGAAGAAGTTGGCTCATATGTGGCACGGTCCTTTCCGTGTAGCAGAGCTGATCGGTGAGCATGCGGCCCGTCTAATCACGATCGGAACGGATTACAAAGTTTTTCAGATCGTGCACGTCTCCAAGTTGAAGCTGGTTAGAGAATTCCCCGATCGGCCTAAAATGCCCTGTCTGGTGGACGAAGCAGATAGATTCGATTTCGATGAATCTCTGCTGCCGGAGGAGAGTTGGGAACGGCCGTTGGAAGAGGACGAGTTCGAAGTGGAGAAGGTGCTGGATGTCCGATCGGTCAACAAGACCCGTTTCGGACGCACCCACCGAGAATATCTGGTCCGGTGGAAGGATCATGATGAAGAAACTTGGATCGACGACGAGCTCGACCTAAACTGTGGAGCACTGCTACGAGAGTTCGAGAGAGACCGAGTCAGTCGGAATCGCTTCGCAGTAATACAGACCCAGGAAGACCAAGACCCACAGTACCGCCGATCAGTATATCGATCGGTGTGAATATGTGTGAGGTCGGAACTTTGTGAATTTATGATAAACTGTGATGAATCGTGACGAATTGGAGTAGTGGAATGACGAAAGTAGTGATGATTCTCGCGATGTGGATGGAAATTGTATATGATAACGTGTTGGTGCAAGCTTGGAGGAAATGGTAAATTTGGTCAAGTGATTAGATGATCAGCAATGTGAAAGGAATGATGACATATATTACGAATTATCTGGTCATCTAACTGCTGCATCAAGGATCACAATCGCCCAAAATACGGCCGATAGTCAATGCCGGATGGCCTTCGATCTGGTTCTGGTATTGATTGCGCCAGGGCTCCTTCCGATCGATCTGGGCAAAAGCATCCTTGAGGTTGGTGACCGGCTCGTCACACTGAAGACCGGGATACCAGGCGCCGTCGTCAGCTAGCACCCCAGATTTCTCAACCCGACGCTTGGCCATATGGAGAACCATAGGATACAGGAAGATGTCGAGGTCGCATTCGCGGGCCTGCATCCCTCCCAGAACAAACTGGCATACGGTCTGCCAGGCCTCGCCTACCCGACTCCGGCGTCTTTTGCGGTTCCTCTGGAATAAGATCAGACCTTGGTCATGCTGCGCTCGACCGGGAAGCACTAGATAGTGCGTGGACTCCCAGATCGCTTGTCTGTAAGTCTCGTTGAAAGCCATCACTCGACCTAGGAACGAGTCGATCCACGGAGTCGGCGCAAACTTGGGCCCCAGCTTAGGGCGGACGAACACCTTCCACGGCTCATCTGCGTACAGAATGGCGATCTGTGGCGATGTAACCAAGTCCGCCCGCCATGCAGAAGTGTCAGGGGTCTTGGGAGCCGGAGGAAAGAGCCAGGAGTCCGGGCGCGACAGAGACCGTGCTAATATTTGCTTGGTCAGGGCAGACTGGTACAGGCTGCCGATCTGCCACGAGGGCCACGGCGAAGTAGCATCCGAAGCCCGAGATGGGAGAGGCTGACCTCCAGCCAACAATCCTTTCAGTCGGGCATGCTTATGCAATCCAGAGGTGCCGGGCTGGAACGAAGGAACCGATCCGGTCGACCCGCACGTAGGCACAGCACCATCACTCTGGGAGCTGGTCGGCTTTTTATCCCCCGATGCGGGCTTCACTGGAACTGAACCTCGACGCCGATCCGACCGAGACTTGGATAAAGCGGTCATCAGATATTCGGAGTCACTGGATCCTCCCTCCGAGCCTTCTCCAGACGAGACTCTATGCGCTTGGTGTGCGCGGCACGGGGGCGCGAGGGCGCACGATATTTGGCGGGGACAGACTTGTCATCCGCGACCGATTCGGACTTGAGAGATGCGCCGGCGTCTTGGACTTTTCCTGGGGAACCGCGCGCTTCTCCTCTAGTTCGGAGTCGCGCGCTATGCCCCGCGCCCTCGAGCTCTTCGGCGCGTCCTTGCTCTTTTTAGACTGGGAAGTTTGTGAATTTTTTGGTGAGCCACTTTTGGCCAATGAATGGCGCCTGGTCTGGTCTTGATGTAGACCGACCGGAACGGCCGATGCAGACCGGTCAGCATTGGAACGAACATCCGGACGCTGATGCAACAAGTCAGTTAACTGTTGATAACATCGATTTACGGCCGCCCAGCTACGATTTGATTCCTGAGTCCAGGCGTCTGATCGGGCCTGGATGGACTCGACCTTCCCGTTCTGCTCCCGGACCATGACCTGCAATTCGCTGGTCTGCCTTTCCAGGTCACCACGTTGGGTGCGGATCAGGAACCGGTCGGACTGGTCTTCTAGCATCTGTCGGCCGACTACCGCGAGCTGTTCTAGGAGATGTGAACGATAAGTTTCCATACGGGACAAGTCATGGCCTGCGCCGATCAGTCCGTCCAAGATCGGTCGGAGCTGATCGCGGTGATCACGAGACGGCCGATCCGCCGCGAATTAGGTGTCGAACGCCTTGGTGATATCGGCAGACAGTTGGTATATATGCAAAATGAAGTCAGAACAGACCCAGGATGGAAGCAGACCGGTCGACCAACCTCGCGTCGCTTGTTGGACGACCTGGGCCCGGAGACGTGCATTTTCGGTGGTTACCTCTTGCAACTTCGCGGTCAGAGAGACAAACCATTTACTTCATCCCGCAGTTGCAAGAGCGCAGACTCCTTAATGGCCAACTGGGACCGGAGCTCTTCGACTGTTTTTCGAAGTTGATCGGCCTCGATCTGATGCTGATCCGGTGTATCGGACCCCGGAGTGTTGGGTGGAGAGCTAAAAAGGCTTTCAGATAGGGCCGATCTGGTCGGCGAGTCAACATGAGGCGATGAAGGACGCAGGGCGCCTGCAGCAACAATGTCAAGAGAGGTCACAAGGCGATCGGGTATGCAGAACAAGTACCTGGTGGAGTTGAAGTTGGAGTTCCGTCCATTGGTCAAGTCCGCTCCGACGGAAATCGGGATTTGATGAGATCGGGCCGCTGCCGTTGTGCGGCTGCGACACGACTCAGGGGCGGCTGTCGTGAAGCAGACCCAAGAATTTTGGTCGGTTACGGTCAACAATGGACCGATCGGCCTGTCGGCGATCAGATTGGTGGAAAGTCAAGAGGTTTTTGGGTCAGTCATGTGCAAGGGGTGTCCAGGACACAAATTCGGGTAGGTCACATGAGATTGCGTGTACTACATATTTTCATGTTTGGTACATATTGGGGACTATAGGGGTAGGTAGTTAGTTGGGGATTTGCCAAGTTGGGGATTTGCCAAGTTGGGGATTTGCTTTAGTTTGGGTTTTGCTTCGTAAAGGTTTTTGGCTTTTAGCTTCGCTTAAGTGACCGTTGGACCCCCAGCTCAGCCGGGGTCGTTTTCGCCTTACGCGTTAGTCGCCTCTGCACGCCGCAGAGTGTTTTGGGAGCGGAGGGTCGAGTAATCCCCTCCAGCTCATTATACCCGGCTGGGACGCGTTATAGACGCATTTGGACCGCCGGAAGTCCCTCGACGGGAGCGTACTTTGGTCGACCCCCAACGTTAAGTTGCACACGTTTGGAACGTGTTGTTTTACCTATTGGATTATTTCGTGGAGATATCGTTCGTGGATTACGTCACGTTCTTATTAGATCTCCCTATTGGATTGGATTATTGGACCTCATTGCATTACCGGAGTTTATCTCCCATATTGGCCGGGCATTACGATCGGGTTAGCGATCTGCCCTCGGGAGTATACGAATTTCGAGTATAACCGGTATACCCGTACCCAGGGTGAAGAGTTCCGCCCCGGGTACATCACCCAGCACGGTCTACCGCATTTAGACCACAAGTCAGTCCCAAGCACCGATCCACCGAGTGTGTTACCAGCCCAATCCATCGGGGTACACAAGGTGAGATGCAAAAAGAATCGGACCAGGCGTCCAGTGCTGACGATCGGTCGTCTGCCGGCAGCGGACGATCCGATCGGATCGAAGACGAGGGTTCGAGGGGTACCCCCCGTAAGTTGGAAGGCCGGGCACGATGGTGGTCAGGTTCTCGACACTTCGGTGTTCGATTTCGAACTTGAATCCACCACATTACTCTTCGCGATCTGCTGCGATCAAGTCCCAGTAATTGGCTGGATTACTCATCGCGATCTGCGGTCAAGTGCCAGGATTTATTATTGGCTGGATTACGCATTGCTCTGCAATCAAGTGCCAGGATTTACTATTGGATGGATTACTCACTTCCACGGGCGGTCAAGTGCCAAATTTAATTGCATTCGGTTTGAAGATTTCCGCTTCGTTTGACGATCGGCCATTTTGAATTCCCTTTCGTTGGAATTTTGATCAGTACCCCAGAAGTGGTACATCCATATCGATCTTCTCTAAAGTCTCTACCAAGCAACGGTCCACCGAGTGTGTAGCTACCCATACCAATGGGTACACATGGTGAGACACGAGAAGAATCGGACACGGCGTCCTGCAATGCCGATCGGTCACCCGATCGGCACCCATCCGCGGAGTACCCCTCCGTTAGTTGGTCGGTAGGGCACGATGGTGGTTCAGTTCCGGACACTTCGGTGTTCGATTTTTTTAAACTGGACTCCACCACACTACCCACCAGCAGAGGAGACTAGAATTTGCGAAAAGGCACAAAACCTGGACAGTCGAAGACTGGAAATGCGTCATGTGGACCCATGAGACCACCTTTGAAATTGGCCACAACTCCCTGGTCGTCCATGTTTGGCGTATCACTCAGGAAAAGTATTCCAACACTTTCCTGACGCCAATCTTTGGGTCTGACAGTACCTCCGTCATGGTATGGGGAGCTTTTGAGGGCAGCAAGAAGTCAAAGTTGGTGTTTATGCCCCATGGACGACGAACAGCCGTTGATTTTGTCGAGATTATTACGACGGAGCTTTAAATGACTTCTTGGGTGAGGTGCCTGGCGGGATTCTTATAGAAGATGGATCCCCTGTCCATCGTTCTAAGGCACTGAAAAAATGGCGAGAATTGAGAAATGTAGAGAAGCTGACATGGCCTGCAAATTCGCCGGATCTCAACCCAATTGAGAACGTCTGCAATCTCATGAAGGATGCCATCCAGCGCCGCAAAATACCACCAAAGGACGTCAAGGAGATGAAGCAATCTTTGAAAGAAGCATGGGAACAGATTGATGAAGAGATCTTGGCAGATTTATCTTCTTCAATGTCCGAACGCATCGCCGCTGTCATCAAAAACAAGGGTGGACACACTCGTTGGTAGAATTGCTATTACGTGTCTCATAATTGGTCAAATTTAAAAAGAACTTTGCATCACCTGCTTCTTCGAGTCTAAATCCATAAACTTGATTGATGGAGTTTAGCAGCATCATGCATTGGTTTTTGAGTGATTGTAACATATTTGGCAGATTTGTGGTCAAATAGTGTCAAAATGCAAAAAAATGCGAGTTCTTTTTGTACGGCACTGTACTTTCGTTATGCGGACAGTTCACCGAAAACCATTTCCATCCAATGCATAAATACAACACTCCTCCGAGCTGTAAGAAATTCAAATCAATCCAGTTTGCTGCCGGAATTTTCGAAATCGATTACGCATTAAGACATTTGTCAGTAGATCAACCACCATGTTTTCGCTCACAACATGCAAAAGTGTCACAGTTCTCTTTTTGGTTTGATCCTTCGGAAATTTTCAGTTCATGTCTACTTGTTTTGAACCGGAGCACTATTTTTGCTTCAAGCTGGTTCATATCGGTGTGTTTGTCCATACGTAGCAATAATAGCGTCTTTATATGCACAACAAACTCCGCAACAAGTTGTTTCAATCCCAAAATTGTTTTTGCCATCATTCGTAACTCAGCCGCTTCAGTCGACAATGTCACTGCACTCTTCTATTTACAGTCCTCCCAACGGCAATTCATTATCACAAATCACTACAGCTCTAACATTTACTACGTCCTTCTTGTCTGCGGCGAAATCTGCATCTGTATATGTAGTGATTCGTAATGGCATCAGAAATTCTTCGTTGTGTTTCAAAATTAGTTTTATGTATTTCGATCCCTTCAAGTATCGCATGAATTTCTTGGCCAAGCCATAGTCATTAAGCTCGATGAATTCGTTCGTTTGTTACGCGATGCACCATAAAAGTGATATCGAGTTTTGTGCATTGTAAAATACACAGCAGACTTCTGACCATTCTACTTCATTCGGAAATGACCTTTGTGGCAGAGGTTTATTATTTTCCATTTATTTCTCCATCGGAAATTTGGGGAACTTGGTCAGCTGGTATTCTCCATTTTGTATCAGTAACAATTCATTGATTGTATGTTCTTTTGTCCGCAACGTAACCGTTCCATGGATCTCCTCCGATCTCTATACCCTGAAATTTTGAACGCTTCCGTTAATTCTAATACTTCCATTTCATCAAAAAGTATTGTCCACTTCTGTAGATGTGCCAATCACTAGCCATCATCTACATAGACACCAAGAAGTGTAGTATTCGGCTTTTAACTTGACGAGTATGCACGTGTCCGTCATTTATTGAACGGAATTCCTATTGAATAGGAATTTGCGTAAAAATTCATTCCAGAGTCTTCCTGTCTGATTTAGACAGTAAGTTTCCCTTCAGTTTCAACACGAGGTCATTACTAGATCGCACACCAAAATCTTTAACTGTTCTTCAGACAAATGCACCCTTGTGGGATTTTCACATGGATATCTGGATATTTCTTCTGTCTTAGCATTTGGATATGCACTAGGCACATCTCCTTGAAATGCGGACACACCCATATTTAAGTTGTTTGAACGTTTCAGCGATCATCTTCGCGTAGATAGTGAGAAACTAATAGCTTCAATACACTGGAATCGTCTTAAGTCAATATTACTGCAACCAAAAAATCGTTGACAGTAGAAATGACTCCCGTACACAGTTCACAGATAATAGAAGAAGTTAACCACAAGACAGGGACTTTATCAATCGAATGTGTATTGAAAGGTGCTTAGTTAGCCTAACATTAAGTAAGCATAAGATGTTGAAGTTATAGCAAACTTCCATCTGTCGTGTACTCTACGCCACTTGTTAGTGCGCAAACATATGTACTCAGATTTGAGTACGAGTACATAGTGTTTACTAATAAGTACGATATGAATATTGCTACTAATGAAAATATCAAGCATACCCGGTTTTAATAAAAACCAGTATTATGAATATTTTCAACATAAGTCATAGCCAAAAATAATTGATATTTATTTTCACACCAGAAAACAAAAAATAGTCTTCGCGAAGCGTTTGCTTGTCTTCACTGATGACTAGCCGATCTTTGTAGCCCTCAACAGTTCCATCTGCTTCTCTTCTTGTTTTACGTACCCAATTAGTGGGCAATGGATTCCTGTCCTTCGTTTTCTGACTAGTGCTCATGTTTTCAGGTCCTACATCTCGGCCTCTTCGACCCTGTTCCACATATCATATTTTGGATCCGCCGGATCAGGGGAAGGATCAACTTTTTTTAAGGACATGTGCATTTTCTTCTGAGACTGCAAACGCATACAGGTCTTTCGTCCTTTTGTCCATTCTCATCCTGGTTTTATTTCTTTTTCAATGGTGTGTACCGTTCGTAATTTAATACATTTTTCGTTTTTTTCAGTAGTTTGCTCATTTAAAATTACAGCCTTAAGAGTATAAGCTCCTAACTGCTGCGGCTTTGTCTACTTGATCTTCTTGGTTGATTTTCGTTCCACGGATGCACGTGACACTTATCGCTGTTTTTTAACACTTCATTATGGCGCATTGGCATGGTTACTCAAGCTACATCATCCATTTTGTTTTTTCCATTTTTTTAATTCCGATGCCTTCGTTATTTCATTTTCGAACGTGCGCACGATGCTGTCATTTGAATTTTTATCCAGTGTTTCAATTTGAGATACATGTCATTTTTTTAATGTCATTACCTTTATGTTTTTTTTTGATAAATCGACATCAAATTTTCAATGTTTATTTAAAATTGAATGGTATGTATTCATACTAATGGAAAAAATGAATATGAATTATTTTTATTATTAAATTCATTATTTTTAATAATAAAATAAAAAAAAATATTTCAATAATAGCTATAAAAGTATCAAATAATATAGATGTATACATTTTTATTCAAAAAAATACAAAAAAATATTATAAATTATCATTTAATAAAATTATAAATCATTTTAATTTATTTTTTTAAAATGTTATTTTAGTTTTTAATATATACAAAATTAAGTAATCTAAAAAAGATGATTAAGGTCGCCGACAGTTGTCGGGGTGCATTTAAATATGTACGTTGCATACTCAGCCACATCATATCAATAAATGAATGGGACTGTGAGCCGAATATCATACACGAGAAAATGTTAAATATGGTTGGTCTGCTTTCCATAATAAGCTGATTTCCAGCCTCGTTAATTTGTCATCACACTCCAGTTCTCTTAAAGAATATTCCAAGTTATAATATTAACCTTCTCCATCCGTCCGGAGGACGTGAGTACTACAGTCAGCAAGATCACGAGTACCTTGTTAGTTTTCTTGAGGAAGTATTCCCGATGTCAAAGGACACCAAGCCCAAAGACGTGCAAGTTTTTGCTTCAGCAGAAACCGGGGATGGACATTCCATATTGAACAGCTCAAAAGCCAAGAAAGCTATACTAAACGAACTCTCAGAAGCACAACGTCAACAATTTCACTTGCTGCGACTGTATGCAAAAACACATTGACGTTGACCCAAATACAATAACAAAGGTAAAAACGAAAGCAGATTTTCATGACCGAGAGGCCAGACGATTCAGAGTGTGTTGTGGCTACCAGTGCAGCCCGCAACGCATTTTCATCGATGCGGAAGTTTGCTGCCATCGTGGAGCGTTTACCATGAATCGGTTCATCCTAGTCTTACTCCTTTCTGTCGAGTTGATGCACAAAATGAATTTGTCCTTGCTTCGGCATTGGCGCCTAACGATTGTGAAGAAAACCTGGTGATGGTTCTTGTCTCTCATCGTCCAAGCTTACCCATCAATTGACTCAAAGGATTTTGTTATCATTAACGATCCGGAAAACGGGTTGATCAATACGGCTGCTCAAGCTCTTTCTACATTCAATGACTTATGCTGCTGGAACATTGCATGGAATGTGCAAACAAGATTCGTCCTCGCTGCCAAAAAGTACGTGCAACTAACATATTTAATACCAGTTCAGCTACTAATCAGTTGTTTTACGACGAGTTCTTTCATTGTATCCTATTTTGGAAATGTCCCTATGCGGGTACGGAAGCCATATTTCAGGAATGCATTGCCGAACTTCGGGTCCTCAAGGCGGAGGCAGCGGAGTATGTCGTGGATATTGAACATGACCAATGGGCTACATACTCCATGTCCGCGTTACCCTTTGGCCATTGTGCATCAAACCTGACTGATATTACGATTTTTTCTTCGCAAGATTCGAGAGCGTCCTCTTTTGGAACTTCTTGACGTGCTCTACAGGCATCAAATGGAGAAATTTTTCAGAAGACATTCAGACGCAGTCAATTTGGCAACACCTCTACCACCAAACCCATTGGGTAAACTGCAGAAGGAAATGAACTCTGCACGGAAATTCACTGTCTGGCCATCAGACAAAAATGTGGTCTTGTTATCTGTTTGACTTCGGGACAGAAATTTTCTGTAGACTTACCAATTGAGGAAAAGCCCGTCGGAACTTGCACCTGAAAGTATTACCCAGTTTCCCGCTTCCTTGTCAGCACGCATGTGACTTTGCGCTCCGTGTTAAAGTCTTCCTATATCTCTGGTACATCACTTGTACACAATACAAGCATATCGTGGATGCTACGCAACGGCTTACAAACCCTTCGCCATAAATGATTTGTCTGTGGATGGTCTACTGCCACCGGTACTGAAGAGGCTACATGGGAGACCGGCCACAAGAATAAAATGTAAAGAGCGACCGCGGGCATCTCAAAGTGCAGGAACACAGCGGGTTTGCAAGAGCTGTAATGAATCTGGCCACAATTGAAGGACTTGCCGCGAGACCCATACATAGTAGAGAGGTTCAAATATCTCAAGTCTAAGCTCAAAAAGGTCTGGAAGAGTTAAAAAAATCAATCCTATCACCAATTTTAGTCTAATTTTATCTTTTAAGAAATGTGATAGGAAGCTATCACACACCTCCCGAAGTATGTGATAGCTTAAAATTTAACACATCTTTTTCTTAAAGTCTACCGCACCTTTTTCCCTTAAAAGTCATTAAAACCTCGACCTGCCTGCTTCCTGTGCTCCCCAATCTGCCTGGCCTTCATATCCACGTAACCACAAGATGTTCGTGATCACTCATACCTGTAACAGGACTGATCCTGTTACTGGCTTACACTGTAATTGCGAGGAAGCGCGCAATACCAGAAGGGGTAGGATTAGTTGATAACAACTAATCCTATAATAAAAGTAAATATATTAATATTCACTTGTTGCTTAGAACGCAAAATTAAGAGTGTTTATTTAATGGGTGGTTTAGAGGCTAATAGTATAGTACCTAACTAATTAATATAATAATATCAAGTCTTTAACTAACTGTACTATTAGTTAACCTGCATGATCCGGTATTTATACCGAATCGACTTTACCTTCGTAGATTATAATAACTTATAATCTCTTATTTAAATTTCAGACAACGCGTCTGAAATTAAACTGTGATATTCTAACTTGAATATCAATTATGTAATGTCACCCCATTACAATACCTGCCTTCCCTTACGACGTGACCCGACTCCAGCTCCAATAGGCGTACTGCGGGCGCGACTTGCAACCAACACAAGCTACAGTAACAATGTGAAGTAAAAATAAAAAAGAAACTTTATTTCTTCACTCCACTATCGATATCTTCACAAAGCAAACGTGACCAAAGTCAATTTCAAATTCCACAAGCTCCAGTTTTCATACTCCAAGTCGTACTCGCAACCAATCGTGTACTTTTGTTCTAGAAGGAAAAATCAGAAGTGATTATATTAGAGTTAAGTCTAAACTTAATCTAACGAAATATATACATGCAATTTGGTCTACCCAAAACAATTGAGCATTACCCAATTTGTCCTTGCTGAAAAGTCGCAATGCCTCAGAACCGTCCGTCTTGCTGTCGGAAGTTGACACGAGTTGGGGGCACGTGTAACTTTCCGTAATGGCAGTTCAGACCGTTAGTACCTGACTGCCGTTGGTATTGAAGTTTCTTATAAAGAAGCGCGCCATACGTGATCAGAGTAGGTGCGCACGAGGGCAGGATATAATGCGACTTAAAAGGTAAAAGATATACTAATTATAAATGCGTACCTAAGAACCTAAACTAAACTTAATATAAAGATAAAATTCCAAAGTACTAAAAAAAATGCATAAATGCAAAAATGGCCACAATGATCGCGCATAACTTGAAATTTGTATGCGGCTTGCACACATGCATAGCTTGACAAACTTTTAACACTTGCATAGCGCGCCGAGGGCGGGTCCTTTCAACACAAGAACGACAGTCTGCACACCACACACTATGTCTGACCTCTGTTTGTCGTTGACAGGTTGAAGGTGAGAAAAATTGTGGGACAGACCAGTTTTTTTAAAGTTTTAAGGCCCATCACACGAAAAACACACGTTGTATCACATTTGTTTCATGGTTTTATTTGTTTTGGTAGGGGTTGATAGGCCTTACAGTTTTAACTAAATAATTTCGCCCTACCCGCACCCCCTCCACCCTAGCGGCACCCCACGTGACTTTCGACCAATAGAATTAGCTCCTAAAGATTAGCTTCCACACAAAGACGCCGGCTTCTGTACATACTGTCCTTTCTTTGTGTGGTCGTTGTGCAACGACAACAAAACCGAGCTCTTGAATAACGGTAGCTACCGTACGCGACGATGCATGCACTAATATACTTAAGCGAGCAGGATCACTGGAAAATTTATTTTTCAATTTCCGCTTAATCCCGCACCGCATCTACGGATGCCTGTATCAAGGCTTGTCTATCTTGTGTCCGTCGTGATGGGCATATTTTCTGGCCTGAGCTGTTCATTCGAGCTGAAATCTAGCCATCCTATCTTATACGCAGGAACCTTTACATGCGACGAAGACTTTGTCAACGGCACGGGGAAGGGTATCTACACCTTCAACTTTAACACCACCACCGGATCTCTAACTTCATGGCGGGTGACGCTTGTTGGAGTCAATCCCATCTACATCCAGGGCACGAAAAAGAAGTTTAGCAATGGCGCCAGGGCAATCTATGCAGTGAATTCAGTCGCTGATCATGTCTCTGTGGACCCTACCAGAACCACCGGATACATTTCTGCTCTCAATATCAAAGAAAAGACGATGCCCTTGAAATGCTAAACACGGTTGAAACGTATGGTGGATATCCCACTCACATTTACTTGAGCCCTGACGAGGACTTTGTTGTCGTCTCCAACGCTGGTAGTGTAGCGATGTTGTTGTCTTGGAAACAAGACGTTTCTTCATGAGTTCCCGGTAGGTAGCCATGTTGTCGCTGGCCGACAAGAAGCCGGTCACATTCACAGCACAACATGGATACCTGACTCGAAACATGTCGTTGCGGCCAATTTGGGAAGCGATGAGTTGCTGCAATACGAGCTCGAGCAGAAGATACAGAAACTCAAGGGCATGCGGACCGTCAAACGCCCTCCTCGATGGGGACCGCGCCACATGGTGGTCCATCATAACGGAAATTACGCATATGCTCTAGATGAGCTGTCCAACACTGTCGGTGTGTACAATATTGATAAGAAGTCTGCTCTGCTAGTTCCCAATGCCCTGCAAAATATCCCGCCACTTCCGAGTCATTTCAAGAAGTATAGTGCTAGTGCTGACATCCACTTGTCCAACGAAGGAAATTTCCCATACACATCAAACCGAGGCCACAATTCTAAAGCGATATTTAAGATTAAAAAGGCCGATGGTACTCTTACGTCAATTGGATGGGAGAGCTCCCATGGTAAAAATCCCCTTGGCTTCGTCTTTTACGGCAACTGGCTGATCGTAGCTAACCAAGACTCGAAGGACATGCATGTGTTCAAGCAGAAACCAGGAAATGCATGAAAGGTCCTTGTGTCGGGGACTGGCTGAGCTATCTTTAGGAGCTAATTTTATTGGTCGAAAGTCACGTGGTGGGTGCCGCTAGGGTGGAGGGGGGTGCGGGTAGGGCGACCCAAAATTTTAATGGCTATCACATGTTTTTGGTGTGATAGCAGTTTTGGCAATTCGCATATTTGAACCCCCTAGTTTTCGAATCGTTTGTTCATTTTTAATCAATTTTCAGGGATGTGGGCAGTCTTTGTTTTAAAAGGTGTCCTATTCTGTGAATTAAAAAAGCGTCCTATTCTGTAAAATACTGCCAAAAAATGTCCTATTCTATAAAACTTCTCATATCTTTTGCATATTTAATTTGCGTAATGTCAAATATGTGCAGAAGATGTAGTAATACATATCTTTTTGCATATCTAAACATTACGCGCGAACACAAAGTCACATCAGAGTGTAACATTACGCTGCAACCCAAAGTCACATCGGCATGTAACATTAAACGCAAACGGTTCTAGCAGCTTGCATAGTGATATATATATTCACTATATCTCTATTTTAACCGTGTTCGCTTATGCACATCTCGGTGTACGATAACATCAAATTCTTAGATGGGAATTACACGTTAAACTAATGGAAACGTTGAGATCGGGTATTTACATCGGTTTGCTTGACCGGTGTCGATAACATGCGTTTTTCGAAGTCACCAAGCCACCATTGCACTTGGTTCCGAGGACGACAGTAGTTGGTCACAGCAGAAGGGCCCACTTGAGCTCTACAGACTGGGCATTGGTACTGGAATAACAACCACTCGAAAATGCACTCGCGGTGGAAGGCGTGTTGGCACTGCAGGATGATAGGAGTACTGTCGCTACAGCAAGCTCTGAGTTCAGTAGAAGCGTGAATGCTAATAATATCCAGGCAAAAGATGCAGTGATCAATGATGATCGAATTTTCTGAAGGCATCTTGGAAGCTAGGTTTGGACTTGTGAGCGATTTCCTGATGGGCTGGTGATTGTCCACGAAAACTTGCATAAGGGAGCGCTTGTCTGCTTCACGCTTGACCATTAGAAATTCGAAGAGATTTGGAGGCAAATTCTGGCGTGCATGAAAACATTTCATTGCACTCCCAGGAAGCAAGATGCATCGGAGCAAATAAGCCAAAACATTTTCTAGCTTTACTTTGCGGTGATTAACAGCTCCATACTGCGTGGACAGTATTCTTGGAAGTTTTCTTGGAAAGAAAGCCGTCGTGATATCACGAATAGCTTGACACGAACCACTACAGTCTTTGTCGTCGCACGTCCATAATTCGTTCACATTGTTTCGAAACTTGAGGAACTCTGAATAACGGTAGGAAACACACCACGACATTTGGGCCGTCACACTCGAAACGGTACAGTTGTAGACCACATACTGCTCTCTCCTAGTGACCGAAGCAATGTTCACACAGAGAGGACATTCCTGATGAACGCAACCAGCGAGCGTTTGAAGAGTGTGGTTCTTGCAGTGTTGGTGTTTTCCAAACTGACTTGCATGGTAGGTTGGCTCTGAAAAGAAATAGTTACTCATGACTTTGTGATGGAAAATTCAGTTATGGTGGACACAAATTCTGAAGCAATAGTAAACTGCAGATCTTGAGATTTTTGGTGCCTTGGTCATTAAGTCGCATGAGACAGTCAACAGAAAAGGAGCCGGGACGGATGAGCCAGGGATCGTTTCGACGACAAATCCGCGTCGTCACACACAAATGACTGGTAATGCACACGTGACGTCGCCGTGATTACTCACCAATTAACGTAGCGGAGACGTACACCCGTGCATTCTATTGGTCGGTGAGTATGCGTCACAAGTCTCTGTTATGCATCGTTACTACCTAGATTCGCACACGGTGTAAAGCAATGTTTGTCTTGCTTCCACTTTTTGTAGGTGAGAGGTACCTCGTGCTCTTGTCTTTTTCAATCACATTCGTTGTCGCACCGGTGGAATTCTTTGTCCACATTTATCTTTGACTTGCGTGGACAAGACCGGTGTGTCCTACCTCACATCTACCGTAGATACTGTAACTCGGTCTGGGTTTTCAGATCTTGACCCAAACGAAACCCATGGGTTTTAATTAGTCTAATTGTAATTAATATAGCAAAAAAAGGAGGACACCAAATTGTCAAGAAAATCTGACTGTCAGTCAACATGCCCAAGCATCTCAGTCTTTCAGTGGATGAGCTCTATGGTTGATTTCGTCACATGACACTTTTTGAAACCAACCATGTTGGATTGGCCTTGCGATTGGATCGATCTTCTTGAGCTTGTAAACACCTGGCAAGGTTTGTCTGTTTGAGTGAGTGGTACTTGAGACATGCCATATCAGTTTTCTTTCCTTACCTCAGTAATTTAATCTGCATGTATGAATTAGGTCTCTTTACTGTTGGTCGGGTTTGGATTTTGTGGGTTGGGGCTTGGTTTTTTGATGAACCATGCCCAAACCCATGGGTACGGGATTGAATCTATTATGGCACTGGCACTAGCTTGATTTCAGCGAAGCCTGTCGTGCTTTCTGCGAAGGTGCGATGCCAAAAATTGAAGATTATGCAATCAATTCTGCAGGTGGTTTTGTGGATCCAAGATATATCAAGTGTTCGAAGCGTGATCGTGCGACGTGCGCCGGAATTAGTTTGGATTGAAATAGATTAATGGGCGAATTTTTACGTAAAGAAATAGTCGGGCCAGGACGTTCTTATAAATCAAGTTCGGGCGCGCGAGCTACTTACCCACGCACTCTTTTCTGTCACGTCGTGCGCAAGTGTTGCTGTCGATACGAACGGTACCAAAAGGAGTGGTACATTGACAAACACGGACAAAACCCCCTAACAATGTTCGGTATTAAAAGAAAAAAACTTAAGGTGCTCTGGACTGTCGTCACTTCCGCACAACCTACGTATCCACGCAGCAATTGTTAAATCAGATACGCCTTCTATCATTAACATCCATCGCAAGCCTTTCTCCTTACGTGGCTCCTTGAAACCCAGCGAGCGACCTGACCTTATTTCATCAGCATTTTCCTCTTGCCTCAGCTCAAGCTCATTTTCTCCAACGGCTCCCCAGAACGCCTTTTATCATATGGCCCCGGATCAGCTGTGGACGTTGCGCACCGCGGACGCGTTTTAGCATAGTACGATACCAACCTTGTTCCCCTCCATTCGCGGGCAGCGCCAGTTGTACAGGTAGTACATGAGATCCCCATCGCCAGGGCCAAACTTGAGCTCTTTCATGAACTCCATATTGTCCATGAGACTGAGCGCGTTAAAGACGTCAAAGTTCTCCTTCTTGGCCATGATCAGAGTGTCGTTCATGAGCTCCGTAAGCGGCACCGACGTGGCCACGTTATAAAAGGAATACGCAGCATTCAGTTTGCCGTGCTTGTCGTGACCAATGACCGTCGATGGTAAGTGGTAAAAACTCGTGAAGTCCGTGATTTGATGCGTCTCAGGATTTTCCACCACGTACGCGTTAATGACACCCTCGCGCGGGAGCATCCAATGGGCCACATCGGTTTGGTCATACTGTTGTACGAGACTGAACTTGGCCAGGTACGTTTTCAACAGTGCCGTCACCTGAGCGACATCCTTCTTCTGCATGGGTCGGAATCCAGGTAAGGCTGGATTATCCGGCAGCTTGTACATCTTGATCGTGCGAGTCATGGTCATCCTCGGGGCTAGTCGAGAGAACCCCACTTCAATTAGTTTCTTTGGATTGATAGAGCGATGGAAATAGCGACATTGTGCTACAGGCATAGGAAGCACAACTCCAGCAGTGTAAACGGCTTGCCAAATATTGCGTAAATTCACTTTCCGGGTAATTTCTTTAATCAGAACAGGTGCCAATCTTTTGGATCTCAATTTCTTATGCACACATAGGAAATTGATCTCCGCCATGGGCATGACGTTCGTATAAACTCGTGTCTTAACTGGAACACCGGAGATGAAAGCCATCAACTTGTTCGTCTTTTGGTTACGAACACCGACGTGCCAATCTTTATGAAAACCGGGAGGGGTTAACGCCCACATCAGAAAACTAATAGAGTAATCAAAGCGAAACATATTATCATCATCTTCGACATAATTCTGTGTGAGCAGGTCATACACTTCTTGCGCTTCGTGGGCATTAGATAGGTCAATCTCACTCCAGACAAAACCAGGTGGCATGTTGTATGGCTCCTGCCGAACGTCAGCAACGCTCTTGGGCGAGTCGATAGCCCCATGTTCACGCGGGAATTCATCCAACCCAGGCACTGGCTGCGTTTTCCAGAATTTAAAGTCCTTTTGGGCCGCAAGCGCAGTGCGATCCGGTGGTGTCGGCTGTGCTGTGACTAGATTGAGCTGTTTAATTACTTGCAGAAATTCTTCCTGTTCTTCTACCGTAGCTAGCTCCAACTTGTCGTCGGAACGGGGAGAGCTGCTGCTCATGGTGATGGGGGTACGCACGGAACTTGATTTTTAATCAATGAAAAGAAGAGCCCACCAATAATTGTTAAATAGAGTCGATAAGTAAAATCAGCACAAAATGTCGGTGTCTGTTTTGTGTAATGAATCAAAGTGTTTCAATTTCGCCGCGAAAGAGAAACACTTTTGTAATGATCGGTCTGCCACCATGGTACCATTCAAACTCTGCACTGACTGTACCATTTATTGCGTACAGCGTACCACGCGCGTTATGGTAGCTGTTATAGTTCGGTACATGTCGCAGGACACTTTCGTAAAATAATGTCATATGATATTTGTTGGACTTACGCACAAACTAGTCTTTTCGTGCCATCTACAATATCTCTTGCTGTTGTACTTGTGACTGGCTGTGGTACGGTCAGAAGGACCAAAAGGATATATGATAAAAAAGGCATGGCTGTTCAATGGCGAAAGTTAGATCTCTGTGCTGGCATGATGAGTATTGCGTGACAGAAACCACCATATATTTTTACTATTCTTCGCAGTGTAAGCCCCTTTTGTGATTCTACTATATGCTGAACGCTATTCCGTAATACCAATTTGGAATACCATAGTTCTACTAACTGGAGCAATTGGTTGGTCCAAAAGAGGGAGTTTCTGGATTTTAAATTCTTATAATCCATTTTTTGTACGTAATGCTCACTTAATCGAATCCAGATGGGATTTAATTGCAAGCCAATCGTTTCGTATTTGTATATTTGCTTATCCATTAGAAAATAGGTATTGTTAATTTTATTTAATGTAAGATTGACTCTTAAAAGACAAATGTAAATTGTTTCAAATAGAGCTCGCAATAATAACAGGCTAAGCCTATAACAACACCCGATAGCACATCGTGGTCCAACTTAACGACCACTAGCTTTGAGTTTGAGGTGAAGCCTCCCGTTCGAACTCTTCCAAAAGGTATGGGGCGCTTGCCTTCTGTACCTCGAGTGACTCCCAAGAGTCAAACTCTTGGGGGTAGGTATCAAGTACTCGGTACGCTGCTCGCAGCCGGTTTGGCTTGAGCGCTTTGCAATCAAGATCTCAAAAAATGAAGCGGATACTTCCATAAATATCAAGAAAAAGGGCAGAAATGTACGCTTCCATCGATGTCGAGAAGCAGGAGAAGCGGCTTCACGAACTTGGGAAGGGTCTATCCGGCTTTCGCAAATGTTTTATAACTTTTTATAAGACCTTTAAAGAAATATTTAAGACATTTATATATTGTTGCGAATTAATTTTTGGGAATTGTTAAATGTACGCCAATAATTTGTTAAATGTACGCCCTGTTAAATGCACGCCTTTTCAGCCTTAGGTAATACGATGGCACAGTCATGTGCTAGTGAGACATTTTCGCAGATGGGTAAATCTCCGGATAAAATCTGTATAACAAAGATCTCGCGGGAAGAATCATTTGTGTTAGAAACCATGCTACCACCTGAAGAAAAGACATACGACACCTACAATGACTTATTCGCATCTGTGAAGCAGTTTGCCCACACTCAAGGATACACCATTACAACCAGGAACTCCACCGATAAAGGTTGCAAAGTCTGGCTGAAATGCAGTAGAGGGGGTCCGACCAGACAAGTTGCAGAGGCAAATCGTCAGCGTAAAGGGTCTTTGGAATCTATGATTGTAAATTTCTGCTATATGCTAGAGTCAAGAAGGAAGGTTTGTGCCATTTGTCGGTCAATGAGAGCAAACACAATCATCCAGCCGCTCTTGACATTGCTGGGCATGCTGCGGCACGCCGTATGACGGAGGAGCAAAAGAAAGTGGTCAGGACAGGAATCAATGCCGGCTCCGCACCACGAGATGTTTTTACTGGCTCAAGGTTGAATGACAAGGATATTTTGTATCATTCCCGCACTATCTACAATCAGCGGGCCAAACGGAGCTTGGCGGGCGTGAACCGATTCGAGCGTTGATTAACGAGCTGAGAGAGCAAAAGTATCGTTTCAAGTATGAAATAGATCCTCAGGACAGATTCATGCACTTGTTCTTTGCCCATCCTATCGCTATTGATCTCCTTCATCAGTATCCGCACGCGCTTTGGGGGATTGTACATACAAAACGAATCGCTTTTGTATGCCCTTGCTGCATGTTGTCGGCCTTACCAGCGTGTACTCCTCCTTTTCTGTATGCTTCGTGTCATGAAGAATGAGGACAAGGAGTATTACAAATGGGAACAGGAACGGATCGAAGAGTTATACACACCGACTGAGCGCCACCCATCACCTTCGGCGACCCACCCACTGTCTATCGCAACTCATTGTGACGACGGGCTTTTGGCCGCAGTCGATGAAGTCTTCCCACTCTCCAAGAACTTACTCGGAAGGTGGCATATATCCAAAAATCTCCTGAAAATTTTCCGTAAGCACTTTGACAATGTGGAAGACTGGGAAGAGTTCAGCAAGAAATGGAGCGAGGTACCGGTCATTCACTCATGTAGCGCTACTGAAGACTCATATCCCTTCTATTTCTTAGATAGTTCAGTCTGCGACCGAGGAGGGTTGAAATCAAGCCTGGGCCGATTTCAAAGACAAATACAGTTACATAACGGAAGCGGTGGCCTACATCGACAAGCAGTGGACTCCGTTCAAAACACGATTCGTCTCGGCATGGACCAACCTCGTTTTGCATTTTAACAACGTGAACACATCACGCGTGGAAGGGGCGCACAGCGTGATCAAAAAGTATATCAAAGTATCAACTCTGGACTTATGGGATGTCTGCCGACGTCTAGAAATGGCAATGCGCAACGCGGTCGGTGAGTTAAGAGCAGGTATTGGTAGCAATGATTTCAAGGTTTGGAGTGATCACGAAGATGGGTTTTAATCTGGGGTTGTTAAGCTTGTCTCTGCTTATGCGCTCCACGAGGTTCATCGTCAAATGGAGTTACTGGACGATCTCCCCATCGCAATGCGCAGGAGCTTTCACAACTACAATGGGTCTGCCATGCGTACACACTATTGCTGCGCGAAAGCGATCCGAGGGTATACTGCACCTTGGGGACTTCCATAAACAATGGCATCTGAAGGCAGTTCGTCTCTCAGATGTGTCGAATGATACTATTTCCAAGGAGGAACGTACTACCGCATCCAATGAGCTTGATGATTATTGATCAGAAGGTTCACGAGACATACACAACTCTCTCCCCTCATCAACAAACGGCCATACAACTGCAGCTCAGCCAGATGGGTTCCGATAGGTTTCGTCTGGCCAATACCGCTGCTGCGCGGCCAAAGGGTCGTCGGCGTGGAGCATTAAATCGTCGCCCGCCAGGCATCTTAGCCGTAAGCCGCAATTCCACCCAGAGAAGTGCATCTGGATTCAAGGTGGTGGAGGCATCAACTGGTAGAAAGTGTGGCTCGTGTGGAAAGCGAGGAACTTGGCACAACGCGAAAACTTGCCCAAATCAGAAACGACAAAGGAGATCATTGTCTGATGAAGAAAGTAGTAGTAGCAGTAGCAGTAGCACATCATCTTCTTCAAGCAACCAGGACAGTTCGGACGCCGACTAGAGTACCTTTACGATTGACGAATGACTTTTATTATGCATGCCTCTATTTTTCAACAAAGTAGCAAGACGTTTACCGGCTTGATCTTCATTTTACAGATCAAGTTTGTAAAAGTCTACTTTACTAGAATAGAGGGGCGTACATTTAACAAAATTTGTTTATGTTTTCAAAAGGGAGTACATTTAACACCTTGGGGGCGTACATTTAAGAATTCACTAATTTTTTTTACTATTTTAAAACAAAATTGCAAGAATACTGTAACAATCATAATATGTGATAAAATTATCAACTAGTTTGCTTAATGCAAATTTCGGCTCGATGGATAAGTCCCTCCGTTCTCATCTTGATGAAAAAATGAGATTTGTTAAAGGCAAATCTTGTCCTTCAGCAGAAGGTTTATCTGCAGCGGACTGAGCATGAACAAAAAGTCTGCTGAGTTCTCACGGCAAGTTAAAGTCGGATATCGACGAAGGTTTCTATCGGAAATATTGCAGCAAGAGCGGTGCTCATTGGAGGGTCGCGTGGTGCGAAAAGAAATTTCTGCAAGATTAAGATTGAAGGAGATGGAGACACTAGAACAAGAACGTGTAATTGTTGCTACATTGGCACAATTAGGGCGACCGGATTTTCGAACGGTGTCTTATAACGTGATTATCAATGATGAAGGAGCCCAAACAGCAGAAGTGGCGCCATTACAAGCTATTGGACCAAAAGTGGAGGTTCTTGTATCAATGGGTGACCCCTATCAGCTTTTTGCATACTCTCCTATGGAGGAAAAGTTGAGGCATCGGTTTCACAATGGTTCTCGTCGCCACAAAATCACCTGGTAATTATTACACTCCATAGAACATTGTCGCGTAATCCACAAATTATCACCAACATTCCCTGGAATCACCATGACTGCAGAATTCAGGAGCCATCCGAATATCACGAGATTGTTACAAGTGTTTTATCCGTATACAATTCAATCCAGAGCAGCTATGTAACAGGGTTACATTCGGGTCACATTTAGTAGGTGGTGAACGTGAGTACTCTACGGTTGGGGTCAGTATTGACCGGTCCGAAAGGTTTTGGACCATTGGTTATTTTAACCAATCAGGGCAGGAGCCCTTGGTGGTGTCGTGGCAGCCATCCACGTGTTGGTACACAGGTGGTGTACACTACATTTTAGCTAGGTACGAATTTAGTAAGTTCTACTTAGTATTACATATAGTTTACATTAGTTTAAATTAATTTAGGCTAATTATATATTAAATATACATTCAGTTTACATTTCACTCAACCGACTACCAGACGCACGACCTCGACCGGTCGCGCGTGTAGTGAGTGCAGTAGCGTAAAGGGAGTCCTCCCTTTAGCTACCCGCTTTGTAAGGTAGCCTTGTGTTAAGGCATTAGCGAAAGCTAATAGTAAACCAAAGTGGTAATCTTGGCCCCGAGTAAGACAGTTCTCTCTTACTAATCCCTTTTATAAAGGCGTATTGGCTAAGTAGTGGCAAACGCCTCTTAAAGGAAAGTCTTCCTCTGTGCGCTAGCCGCACCGTGCGTGTACGCACCGGCTACATTTGGTAGCACTTGTAGTCAATCCAACACCTGTGTTGGTATACTAAGGCATCCTCTGCAAGGGATGAATCAGGACTATTGGGATAGGTTGACCCTCGTCCAGCAGGAAGCCTTTAACAGGCTGTTATCCTTACTGGGTGACAAGGGTATGCAGCTCCTAGTGTATCCGGTCCTTGAGGCCGTAAAGGCAAGGGTCAATGCCCTCATCGCCCATGAGGCGAGTTTAGGTGGAAGTCGTTCCACGGGGGTGCGTCCCCCATTATCATTTAAGATAAAGGAATTCACCGGTGAAAAGGGTGATAAACTTTATGTGTGGCTTCGAGAGGTCGAAACGGCCTTCGCCACAGCGAATGTGATCGCAGATCACTTGCAAGTGGGACTTGCACTGACCCATCGTACGGGTAAAGCCCGTACATGGACGTTTACGTGCTCGGATTCGGTCATGGACGTGTTCCCGACCTGGGAAGTCCTTAAGCAAAAGATTATGGACATGTATGCCACGCCCGATCTAGTTTTCCAAAATCAGCTGGCGTTTCTGAGGCTCCGTCAGGGCACTAAGGACTTGGAAACATATATCCAAGAACTTAAGACCCTGTTGGCATGGATGTACGAGAAAGCGTATTCGGACGATGTGTCCATTCCCGTGTTTATGAGAGGCCTCAGAGAAGGGCCAGCACGTTCGGAGCTCTTCCGATGCCGACTTCAATCCCTGGGGGAGGCGTTCAAGATGGCGTTTAACGACGATAAGAACTTTCGTTCCTCTAAGCTGGGTCACGAACCCATGGACCTGAGTCAGGTCGAAGCGGAAGAGAAAGCTTCCGCTAAGAGTCACTCTGACTAGGCTTCGCTGGGTTCTGAAGCGGAGCTCCTTGCACTGTTGTAGCGGAATGGACCGCTGAGATGCTTCCTGAGTGGAAGCACGGATCATCTGTGGAACAGATGTCCGCGAAACCCCCAGCGAGACACTCTCTATAAGGGGCCGAGGGCGGGTAAAAGGCCCTCGTCCAAACCGTCGGGAAACGATGGATCCCAGTAGGTGCGGGCGCCCTACTGGGAGATCCCTCAGTGCTGTTAAGTCCCAGGGTAGGGAACGACAGCACAAAGTCCCGAGGGAAACGGTGCTTTCTAGCACCGAGTTGGTGTACCAGCCAGGTTTGCTGGTAGTCCGCAAGGACGTGAAAGGCTTTGATAAGCCTTGTAGAGTCTTGATAGACTCTGGAGCGTCTGAAAATTATGTCAGACGAGCTTTTGTTGAGAAGAGTCGGCTGTATGCCGAGTCCCTAGAGGCACGTTCTCGTGACGTTGTCACGGTCCGTATAGCGACGGGCGTACAGGTTTCTGTACCCAAGGTCTCGATTTACCTTAAGCTGAAGTTTTCAGACTTCGACAGCTTAGAACGTTGCCTAGTCCTGGATTTGGACTCGAGGTATGACCTCATTCTAGTCATGAAGTGGCTGGGACGCCACGAGCCATAGATAGACTGGAAGTATAAGTCCATTGGCTCAACGCACTCGCGATGGGGTGAAGCATTTGCGAGTCATGAACCCACCTTTGATCGATCGCAAAAGCGATACTGGCGTGAGATGCCAGAGATTGGTATGTCTGAGATGATCAGTCCCAATGTGGTCAAGGGAGTGTTCCTTGACGAGAGGCATTCGGCGGTTAATCCCCACGCCGTTAACGGTGAGACTGGTGAGTTGCCAGTGGCAGAGGTGGATTCCTCTGAGGCGACTCCAGTGGTAGCAGTAGACACCCCTGTGGTTAAGCGCGAGGCACTTCCAAGCCAAGAGACCCGTAGTTCGTCTCTTTCTCACGTCGGAAATGATTCCGACCACGCCGTTATAGGCGAGACTGGCGAGTCGCCATTGGTAGAGGTGGATTCCTCTGAGGCTACTCCAGTGGGAGGGGTAGATACCCCTGTGGTTAAGCGCGAGGCGCTTCCAAGCGAAGAGACCCGTAGTTCGTCTCTTTCGCACGTCGGAATTGATTCCGACCACTCCTTATTAGGCGAGACAGGCGAGTCACCGGTGGTAGAGGTAACGACCTCTGTGGATAGGAGCGATGCGCTTCCAATAGATGGGGCAACTGACTCCCCCCATCTGGGTCCCGGGATGAGTCCCGAGGCCAGTAGTCAGCAGTCCTATCGGATGCTGAATAGTGTGACAGGTGTTGGCACAGAAGGCGTAAGCCTGTAACGGTTGCCTGGGGTAGGCGAACTGTTGTCGTTGGAGGAGATGTCCTTCAACGAGTTTGAAACTGCTTTGAGAGCAGGTGAAATCGACGAGGTCGTCGTGTTGCGTCTGGAAGTGGAGTTGAACTCCTCATCCACGATGGACGAGTCAGTTTTGGTGCAAGCCAAACAGGCATTAAATTCCCGAAGCGGTCTCAAGATCCTCGCGGATCCTGAGGACCCTTACCATTCCTTACTTAAGGAATTTGTAGATGTCATTAGTGACAACCCGCCGATGGGGTTACCACCAGATCGGGGAGTTCCACATGAAATCAATTTCGTTCCTGGAACCAAATACTGCGTCACTAGGCAGTGGTCTCTCCCCAAGGAGCAATGCGACGTCATCGACGCATTCTTTAAGGGGAAACAAGAGGCAGGAATGGTACGGGAGAGCAAGTCTCCCCATTCATCTCCCACTTTTTGTGTTCGTAAACCGAACGGAAAGTGGCGCATTGCGCATGCGTACAAAAAGCTGAATGAAGCTACTGTACCCATGCAGACTCCGATTCCTCGGAAGGATGCCCTCCAGAACAATATGGCGGGATGTACTGTGTACAGTGCCTTAGATCTGGTGGATGGGTATTATCAGGTGCTCATGAGAGCGTCCGATATTCCGCTTACAGCGGTTAGCACGCATAGTGGCATGCTGTGGGAGTGGCTTGTTATGCCACAAGGGCTTTCAAATGCACCAGCGACTTTTAATCGCTTGGTGACTCAACCCTTCTGCCCTCATAGAAAGTACGCTCAGACGTACTTCGACGATATATTCGTTCATAGTCGCGCGGAAGGCGACTCGTCTGATGTTCAGACGCACCTAATACACCTTCGGGCTGTGCTAGAATGTATGCGAGAGTATAAACTCTATGCAAACGCATCCAAATGTATTTTTGGTGCTGAGGAAATTCCCTTCCTCGGATGCTTCATCGGTAAGGATGGAGTGCGGGCGGATCCCGCGAAGGTGAAAGCCATTGTGGAGTAGCCTTCGCCTGTAAATCTTAGAAATTTACGGAAGTGGATTGGATTATCCAATTATCTACACAAGTACAGCGAGAAATACGCCGAAATGGCGAAGCCATTAACTGACCTTCTTAAGAAGGACGTTGATTGGTGTTGGGAAACCAAACACCAAAACGCTTTTGAAGCGGTTAAGGGGAGCTTGTTAAAATGTTAAAAGCACCCGTTCTTTCTCTCCCAGATTCTGGGAAACCATTTAGTGTCGTCTGCGACGGCTCCGATTTCGCAATCAGAGGTGCTTTGTTACAAGCAGACGATGCGGGAAGAGAACGCGTGATCGCGTTTGAGTCGAGGCAGCTTAAAGCTGCGGAACGGAATTATCCCGTTCATGATAAGGAGCTACTTGCAATGAAGTATGCTCTTGTCAAATTTAGGGTTCACCTACTCGGCTCAAAGCCGTTCGTGGTTTATACTGACCACGCGTCCTTACGGACAGCGACAAATTCGCCTCATCTATCGCAACGGATGGCTCGTTGGCTCTCCTTCTTTGCGGAGTACAACTTTGAGGTTAAGTATAAACCTGGCAAGCAGAACGTGCTTGCAGACGCGTTGTCGCGTCGTCCCGATTACGATCTCGCTCACGCGACATTCATCACCTCGTCTGTGGTAGATCTCATACGCCAGGCGTATGAGAAAGACCCACAGTGTACGGCGCTTATCAGCGCGTTGGGTGGAAAGGGACTTGTGTCGTGAAGGAACTTAAAGTTTCGAGCTTTCCACTCAAAAAACAACACAAGGAAGCGATAGACTACACCTCTCTTGCTTAGACTTCCCAGGTTCTTGATACTTACGTCCGAACTTTAATACAAAATTACTGAAAATGGATACTTCCTGGTAACACTACGGCTGCCCCTTAGCTTAGGTAATCGCAAAGGATCTTTATCACGCCTTAACACGCATTCACTTAAATGTTTCCTCGGGATGTACTTAGTTTAAGTATAGGTTGGAAAGATTTGGTTGGTTGGAAATCGACTCTTCAAAAGGGAGGAAATTTGATTATAATTAAAATATTAAGAAGTCCTATATCTACTTCAGTGCATGTTCACCTTGTTACTTCTTAGTTACTTCAGCACTGACTTCAATACCAAAAACTTGCTTCATGGCCGGCCAAAATACCGTGCACTCTTTATGGGTACTTGTATACACTTAAACATAGACTCCAGACACTTCACCACAACCGCCCCTTGCGCAGCTTCAGCGTATGCGAGCAAAAGCAAGCAATCCATTTATGTCTCATATCAATATCAATGTTTCGCCACTTCAAATATTGACGTGCTTCAATGTCCGTCATAGTAGAGACAAAACAAGGAATATCATATCTTCTGCACACTTCCATCATCCGATCCCAATCGATATCTTGCTCGAACACACATCGCGCAGCCACAATGAATAGATAATCATGTGATCTGCTGAGTGATACCAACGATCTCGAAGGGTTCCCTTCCATAAATCCTATAGTATGCGAACGCACCATCGTAACAATAGTAATTTCTGATTCTCTGCCTTGACTAGAATCAGTAGTAGCCACTTCGATATCCAAATGATCTTCATACACTCGATTCAAATATCGCAACTCTCTCCTCATAGCCGAGACTTGGTCTTGATATGGTGAAATTATCAAAACTGACTTTTGTACAACCGTACCCAACCGTCGTGACTAAACCTGCAAAACCGACCGTATCTTATCCAATAACTCTACACAGGTCATCTATGCACGGTAAATAACCACCACCCCAACATTCGCGCAGAAAAACCACTAGAGACTCTCAATCTCGTAATAATAACGTGACATCAAACAATACACTCCTTGAATCCTCCGGGGTGATAGATTTTATTTGTCGCCTTATAGCAATTTCTTTGTGTAAATCCAACGATCGGTTTTCACTAATGATAGCTCCTCGGCTGATAGTGCTTTTTTCAACATACTGACACCAATTCCTTTCAATATCTGACATACGCGTTATCACTCGCCTTGCCGTTGAGCCTTGCTTACATATACTACGCCACGCTAACTCTCGAAACTATGCTGTGAGCAGACCTTCCCTAAACGTATAGCTACGATATTCCTCTTTCTTCTGCACAACCGTCTTGAGCGTCTCTGCATTCGTATCAGTCATCGGAGTAATATTGTTCAAAACTTCCCCACAGATTTCATCATAGTTCTGCATTGTGCTTGTAGGGAGGTCAATATCTTCCGAGATGTACTTATTTTTCTCCTCTGGCACACTGAAATCTTGTCTATACGGCAGCTCATCTTCTTTGGTTATTGGCTTTTCTTCATTATCTTCATGAAGACTCGAATTTGGATCTTCGTTGATTCTGTTAAATCTATGGCTACAGAGGTGTCTCGTTTTGATTTTACATCATCGCTTATAGTGTTGTCAAATTGTCCTTCGCTTAGTGCTGGCTCCAATGTTCTTCCATTCACCGTTTTCTGCCGTTCGAAGATTTCACTGGAGTTTTTATTTTTTACTTCTTGTACTGTACCGTCAAGCTCCACATCTTTTCACATATTAACATCTTCAGCCGACATTCTTTGCAGTTCACGTTGAGTCGCCACAACATCTGTCGCATTTTCTGACTCCTCTTCCACTCCTGATGATGTGGGATTAAGGTTGTCCAAAACTTCCCCACACATCTCCTCATGGGTGTGCATTCTGCTTGTAGGCAGTTGTATATCTTCCGAGATGCACTTATTTTCCTCTTCTGGAACACCGAAATCTCGTCTATACGATAGCCCATCTTCTTTTTTCACGGGCTTTTCTTTATTGTTTTCTCAAAGATTTACATTTGAAGCTTCCGTCGACTCTATAACATATATGGCCGTGGAGATGTCTCGTCTTGATTCTCCATCATCGTTTAGGGTGCTGTCAAATAGTCCTTCGCTTAGTGATGGCTCCAATGTTATTTCATTAACCGTTTTCTGCCGTTCGCAGATCTCACCGGAGTTTGTCTCTTTTACTTATTGCACTGTACCTTCAAGCTCCACATCTTTGTAGATATTGACACCTTCAGCCGACATTCTCTGTAGTTCAAGTTGAGTCACCACAACATTTTCTACATTTTCTGACTCCCCTTCCACTCCAGATGATGAACTTGGGGTCCCTGGTATCACATAATCCATAATACTTTGCTCTTCCTCGACGTTCATAGAAATTTCCTGTTCCAACTGAGGACATGGCCTTATAAAGGCATGCTCGACGCTCTGTACTTTACATTTTAATCGACGGAGTCTTTGTCTGATCCCTTCATATGATCTCGGCGTATACTTGAATCTTCCCGTGTTTAATGCATCGTGTAACTTCTTAGCAACTAAGTTCACACCCATTTCCCCACGTTCGAACTCCTCTTCCAATATGAGATCCTCTTGTGGGGTCCATCTCCTGCCACCTTTTCTGCATTCACCTTGGCTATCATTTCCGTCTGATAGTACCCGGGATTTGCCTTTATTCTCCTGGCGCAAGGCTTGTATCTTTCTTTGTATAGATGTTTTGGTGCGTATTTTCTTAGCTTGTGGGAATTGAACCGGATACAGCTCAACTATGTGAGTGATCTTGGCATTTTGTTCCACTAGACTTGTCAACCACTTCACCTCTTCCTCAGTCCACTCATTACCCCGTTTTCGTTTAGATCCCAATCGCTTTAGCATAATATCGACACTAGCTTTGGTTCTCTTGGTCCATCCGTTTAATTGACACCGTTGGTTGTATAAGTCTCTTATCTCGGAAACTGGATTCGTCCGATCCTCACTCTCGCATTGTATACGTACCAATTCTTCCTTCTCATTCTTGGTCCATTTAGGAGGCATGTATGGGAAGACTTTCGCTCAGTCATAGGTTGGGGTTCGGATGTACTAAGAGGGGCACCCCCTGAGATGTTGGCACCATCCTCGATGTGTTCTATTCCACTGTCTGGACCTCCTGACGTTATCAGGATCAACAATTTTTGTATCGTGTCCACGTTATCCATCTTATGTTGTTCCAATTCGCTCTCTTGATGGCTCTCCAAAAGTTAACTCCTTTGAGACTAGTGTGCCACTGAGTTAGCCCAACACTGGTATAGTATAGACTTCTGATATACGTTTCCTTGATCAAATCCGTGACGCTGGCTGTCGCGAAAGCTCCCGTCGTAAGCGAATCCTCGGCACTTTATCGAGTAAAAAACTGTGATTCGTTTATAATACCCACTTTTTAGGCCAATCACACTCTGAGATTTACTGTCGTGAACGGTCATGTCGTGAACAATCACATTTCCGCATACTTAACTGTCGTGAACAGTCATGTCGTGAACGGTCATGTCGTGAACGGTCAAATATCACGTGATTGGTCTAAAATTCCACTTGTGTACAGACATATACCTGCGTACTTATCCAAGACTGTCGTGAACGGTCATTTTGTGAACGGTCAAATATCACGTGATTGGTCTAAAATTCCACTTGTGTACAGACATATACCTGCGTACTTATCCAGACTGTCGTGAACGGTCATCTGCGTACTTATCCAATACTGTCGTGAAC
>CM047581.1:11190336-11226376 GCA_026184515.1 Peronosclerospora sorghi | reverse complement strand
GTACAGACATATACCTGCGTACTTATCCAATACTGTCGTGAACGGTCTTGTCTTGAACGGTCAGGCATCCCGTGATTGGCCAAAAACTCCACTTGAAAATCCCGTTATAATTTCATTCAAAATCAGGTATGCCATGCTCAGCCTCCACAGGTGCTCCGCGCGTCCTCAAACTTACACACGTGCACTCTGATCTCCAACAGCTTGTCATGTATGGCTCCATCCGGTGAGTGCCCTTCCAACCATAGCATTTTAATCTTTTCTTATTCCCTTGATATGTATCACCTTTCTCAGTGTAACAGGTGGTTCACTCGCTTTGTTACACTTCTGAGGGCAAGTTTATACATTCGCTTCCTGCCCTATCATACTAAGCTCTGCTGTTACTACTTGAGCTCAGTCATTGTTTTGTTTTTCTTCTGTGTCTTTCGAGGTTGCTATGCAAGTTTCACACCGCTAACATCCCAACTAGGTGTCTCTTCGCATAGCCGCCATCGACACTCAGGTTTAATGCCCCTGTGGCTCGCTTGTTTTTTCTTCACACGTTGTGTCTCTCCGTACAGGTTTTGCACCTTTGGACCTCATTGGGTATCTCTTCGTACAGGATTCGTCTACGCACAGGTGTTATCATATCATGTTGTGTTAGATGTACAGGTTGGTTTTTCACCTTTTGGACCGTGATAGGTATCTCTTAGTATCATCTCTACATCACATCATCAAGTCATTGAGCCCGTATGGCCTCACTTTCTATATCATTTTCATTATTTAGCTATATAGCTCCATTCAACATAGCTAGTCACGTAATTTACCCACAAATTCCAACATCTTCCAATTTTGTTCGAACATGCGTCTTTCTTTTATATTTTGTTTGTGTTTGTATCTTCTGATTTTCCCTAATGAAACCAACTCGGGTCCGCATTCTACTCATCACAACCAACATGGGTCCGTGATAGGGATGTGCTACATCTTCTGGGGCTTCTTTTTCTTGTTTGTTTCAGTTTCTTGTTATCTCCTTTGTCCTTTTCGTCGTATTTCTTCTTCGCTCTTCTCCTCTGTTGAGGTTTCTACACTTACCCTTCAGTGATGTCCTCTTCTTCCATCTGGTCTGCGTAATGCCGATTCTCCCAAGCTCGCTGCGCATCAAACTCATACAAGAGTATGGTACACGAAAGGTTGTCTTCGGGCTCCCACGTCATCTCATCGGTATCCTTCAACTTGATAAGGTATTCTTTCATCCGAAGCCCGTTTCTTGTCCGCTGTTTCACTCGACAATCCACTACACGCTCCACTTCCCATTCATCGTCTCTGCCAGGTTCATACCAGGAATTTTCCGGAAATAATGCTTCATCTAACCCCAACGCATCCTTAGTCTGAATCTTTCCACAGGGACTTCTCATTTTGCTGATGTAGGGCTTCAGCCTAGCAATATGTACTAGTGGGAATATCCGACTCTCAGTTGTTGGTATCACCAACCGATACACCATATCTTTACCCGTTCATCCACCACATATGGGCCACAAGTGAGCCAACTTTCTTACCAACCCTGGCTTGACCAAATCTTGATACAGCCAGACTAACTCTCTAGGGAGGTAAGTGGTTTTTGTAGTCGAACATAATTTAAACTTAACTCTCTCGTTATGAAGTTGGGCTCTCTATTTACCCACTTGCTCTCAAATGATGGCTGCCTGCGCTTGAGCTTCCATGTGCCTTTTATTCACGGCTAATCTCCAATCTAGTGCATCCTTTTCCATGGAAGACTGATCTTTCGGTGGTACCATCGCCTCCATCGTAGTTCGAGGTTCCCGTCCATGTACCAAGTAGAACGGAGTTTGATGAAGTTGTAGATCCACTGAAGTGTTTAACGCAAACTCCAATGGCGCCACATAAACATCCCAATCTCTTTGTTCTGGGTCCGTAATAATAGCAATTTATTGCCTTGATCACTGTATGCACCGATTTCTCCTGTTTACCGTTGGCCTGTGGCCGATATGCCAATGTAGGTCTCTGTTTCTGCTTCAACATTCGATTAAATCTCCTGAACACCGAACTTATAAAGCTGGGGTATCGATCATGTCTCAGCATTTCTTGCGCTCCAAATCTCTTGTAAACTCTCATCATATACGCTTCTGCCACATCCTGGGCTGTAGTGGTGCTCATTGGGATAAGGATCACATATCCGGAAAACAAACAGATAAAGAACAATAGCTCTTCATGACCCATAGTGGTCTGTGGCAGCGGTAATGCAAAAACCATATCCAAAATCTGAAAAGGTCTTGACGCCACAATATTGCCGCTAGTGCGCCCCTGGTATTTTGGCTTTCCTTTAGCCGTGGCACAATCTTCACACGCTGCAAC
This sequence comes from Peronosclerospora sorghi, assembly GCA_026184515.1. NCBI lineage: Eukaryota > Oomycota > Peronosporomycetes > Peronosporales > Peronosporaceae > Peronosclerospora > Peronosclerospora sorghi. The sequence continues at coordinate 11,224,027 of CM047581.1, read as the reverse complement.
ATAATTTTCAATATGGGCATACATACCTCTCCAATAATACTTGGACTTCAACCACGCATAGACTTTTCCAACCCCTTGATGCGCCCCACTACCAATCTCAACATGGTAGGCATGTAACACATCTTCTTGTAATATGGTTGGTACTACCAATCGCCACACTTGATATTCGGTTCGACTTCGTGTGCAAGCGATGCAATAAAGAATATTTTTACTGTCCAGTACATAAGTCATCGCGAATCGAGCTACCCTTTTCCATTTTACCTGGCGGAGTTTATCTTGTCATCTTCTCCTTTCAGATATGCTATAACCTTTCCACACCAATCGTCATCATTCTGAGCCGATGCCATTCGCTCAAGTATAATGGCTGGTGCCGTTTCATAGCGGTCCTCTTCTGCACCTTTTTGGCCTTGTTTCGATTCAACGATACCGTCCTCTACAGAGTGCATCTCATCTTCTATGTCCGCTCCTTGTTCCACGGTCTCACTTCCTTGGTGTTGACGATGTCCTTTCTTCGGTTTACTCATGCTTCGAGTGATTACAAATACTTGTGGTGACCGATATCCACCATCCTCCCAAACAGTGACTTCAGTGGTATCCACTTGTGCCTCATTACTTGGATTACTTCTGAAGTCGTCGAACGATTTATAAATCGCCTCCGGGGAGTCCTCACTCTTATCCCTTCTGTAGGACCATCTGCATTGGCATATAACAACTCAGGTAATCGATTCAGCATTTTCAGATCCATCATTTGTTGATCACTTGTAATTTTCCCTGATCGCTTTTCTTTCATGGCGCACTGTGTAAGGAAATCTGCTGCTTGGTTATACTTGCGTGTCACATGCACTAAACTAATCGCCTCGAAAGTTTCAACCAGCGAGTGCACTCTGTTTAACCAGACCAATAACGAAGCATGGTTACAGCGTAAATCTCTATTAACTTGTCCGATCACCAATCTCGAATCCCCACACACTATTGCCTGTTTTATATGATGTGCTTGCGCAAGTTGTAATGCACCGATCAACCCATGATATTCACTGTCGTTCACAGTGAGGTTATCCTGAATTACATATTCAGCCTCTATCACCTCCCAGGTGGGTAACTCCCATATTATCATGCCAAAAGTGCCTTTAGGATCATTTTTCATCCGTGCTGCACCATAAAACTACAAGACATATCCGGCACTTTGGCGACGCAAACCTGGAATTGGTCTAATAATTGGCGTATCCTTCAGTGTCTTTAGTGGAGCGATTTCTTCTAATACTTCATTCATTTTTTCTACAGGAACTATCGATGTGGCCAATAATGCGGGTAGGACAACACCTTCATGGTCCCTTCTTATGATCTCTAACGACCATGGGGATAACATTACCGCACATTGGACTACTCTTCCCGTTAAACTTTTAGACGTGAATAGCCATCGCATCGTGGAGTACCTTGCGTATACTGTTATATTTTGTCTAAATAAAATATGACTAGCGTCATGTAACGTCTTCAGCAAAGCCATCACCTCCTGTTCAGCTCCTGTATATCGGGTCTCCGCATCCTTGAACACTTTACTGACATATCTTACTGGATGCAAGATCCCATCGTGCTCTTGACACACTGTAGCTAAAATGCCCACGTATTGGTGTATAAAATTACACTTAGTGGTTTTGCACGCTCAATATGTCGTAGCAACGGTGCATGCACAAGTCGAGCTTTCAACAGTGCAAAAGACTTCTCAGCGTGTTCCAATTGAGTACCGTCCCTTAACTGCACGTCCGTTAATTCATACAGTGAGGCCGCTAACGTTGCGAAATTGTCGATAAACCTTAGATAATATATCAGACTGCCAGTGAATCTCTGAACCCCCTTTAGTGTCCGTGGAAATGCCATATTACTAAATGATTCTAAATTGCGGGGGACGCTTCAATTCACTTTGAAGATATGCGATGACTCAGAAACTCTACACTGTGCTTCCCAAATGCACTCTTGGGTAAGCTTATGGTGATTCTCCAATACTTGAACGACTCCAAAAGGTTCTTAAGAATTAGACATAGCGTATCCCAACTATTCGCACCAAACTTAATGTCATCAATGTTTGAGCGCCTTGAAATGATAGGTCGCTCCTCAGTGTCCACCACTTGGCCATTATGAAACACATCTTGTGATAGGGGTACGTCTGTCTCCAAGACATATGTAGCATCATCATCTATATCCATGGCGGTATCATCGTTCAGGATCTTGAACATCACCCCCATCTGTTGTTAGCGTTGGACCATTGTCCACAAGGCATTGTCAAGTATACGCTGATATATCTGCGGCGCATTCTTTAACCGTTGTGTCATTCGACGCCATTCAAAGTGTCCTAGCGGGCAAATGAAAGCGGTAATTAACCGAGACCTTTTCGTCATAGGCATAGCCCAATACCCACTCGCGTTATCCATTGAACAGAACCATTTAATCCCTTCAAAGTTGTACATCAAATCATCTATCAGAGGAATGACATACACCATCAGTCTCGTCTTTTGGTTCACAGCTCGATAATCAATGCACAATCGTATGTCTGTTTTATTTTTCTTTAACACGATCACTATTGGTGATGCCCAAGCTGACTCCGAGTACTTAATTAGTCCTGCTTGCAATAAGCCTAGTATCAACTAGTAAAACTTTGGTAGGAGGTGGGCTGGTACCTTGCGCGTTTTCTGGGCTATAGGCGAATTGTCTCCAACATCCCCATCACATACCACACCCTTGGCCGGTGGCGGCAGCGCATTACCAGAGCTTATGAATCCATCAGCATACTTGTATAATAATGACAGTAACTGGTCTTCTTGATCCTTGGTGGTGATCCCTGGCTTTCCTATGTCCGCATGAGCCATATCAGGTGACGTTATCGGACCTTGTTCCACTTCAGGTATAAGAGCCAACTGTGCTTCCATAGCTTCAGCCGACATCTCCACCCCTTCATGCAGGTAGACCTCCCTTTCCAATTTTGTCTGATCTACCTTCAATGGGTCTATAGCATCCATCACATATACAGCGGGGGGTTTATCCCCAACCGTCTGTACCGCATGTACACTGGTCCAATTAATCTTCATACCAGCACTCCCCATGTACTTGACCGTATTCTTCGGAAAGTCGATCTTCTTGAGTCATTAACGGTAGCAGATTTTCGTTGGGAATCTGATAACTTTGGTCTTTCATATTCAGAATTACTCCCGCCTTCACCAAGAAATCTGTTCCAAGTATCGCTAAAGCTTGCGAGTAAATGTTGGCAACCCACATCTCACAGTTAAAAATAACAGATGGACCCATCCGAACCTTGACAGTGGCCAAACCAATTGTGCCAATGGTACTTTCTGTCACGCCACAAAAACTAGTCGGGGTATCAAACATCCGGACTGCTATATGTACCATCTTCGCCACATTGGTATGCAATACTGAAATTTTCGCGCCAGAATCCAACATTAACGGCAGTTCCAAATCGTCAATTGCTCCCTTCACATATACTTGCGTTGCAGGCTGCGTTGTCTTGGGCAACTGTTGCCATCCTTCTCGTTATCCCTCTCTTTTTTCCACCAACGTGACATAAGCCGAGACATCTGTTGTTTCATTAGTCTCTGACGTATTTTTTTTCTCTTCTTCTTTTTCTGCAAATGTAACTTCTTTCTTCGTTTTTTTGGAATTTCTTCTTTTCTTGATCCTCGTCCATAGTGAGTGATCTTTCCATGCAAAATGTATCGTTTTTCTTGGTTTCTTTTACACCTAAGGGTGAACGCGGTGTTGCTTTCACATTGCTCGACAATGCCCCCACCTTTTCTTTCGACAGTGGTTGCAACGCACTGTGGGGTTAGGCATTTAACTGTGCGGCCACTTGATCATTGGTTAATTCCCGGACGTCAACTTGATCCGCATCTCGGCCATCTCTTCGATGAACTTCCGACAATACTTCACATCATGGACGACTGTTTTGCAATGCTCACACGTCTGCAATTTCCAACATTTGTCTTTATCGTGTCCTCTTTGATTGCAATGTTCACACACCACGCCCCCATCATTGTTATTATGCACATTCGTTCGTGCACCTCTGTCGTCATAATTAAAGCGTGACCGCTGCATGGCATGGACTCTCCGCCCATCACATGTACGATAGGTAGTACATATTCATATACCGCTTCGGCACTCTTGAGTGCAGTCACTTTCTTTCCTGGCCTTGTCAAACGCGCCTCATGCTTTGTCAACACCCTTTCCAATTCTTCAATATTATTTAAAGTCATATGCTGATATTGCATTTGTATGACACGATCATGAATAGTGTCAAAGAATCGCTGGATGTGCTCTTCCAACAATGAGGCGTTATAGACATCTCGGAAATATATTGCAGCTCGTAACGCCGCGGTATTTAGCCGGTAAAGATAGGTAGTTGCTGGCTCGTCTTCTGTTTGGGTAAATTTAGAATACATGACCCGAGGCGACACTTTGTCCACGCAAAACTTCCGTTGAAATAAATCTATCACTGCATCCCAATCATACTTCACCGTATCCGCCAATTGTTCGTACCACCAAGACTCTGTGTTCGTCAAGATATCCACAAACATCCCTAGCCTTTGATCGTCATCCCAACGTGAAATGTTTGCTACATGAAAAAATCTTGTCACCCATGCCCTTGCACTCCCAGCGTCTTGTCTATTTCCGTCAAATGTATTGATCTCTGTGTTCTGGATAATGGCTGTGGCAGGCTAACCAGATGATGTACATGTGTTTTGTTTTCCACTTGACATGACATATATTGATGCTTTCGGCGGGTTGGTATATGCCCTCTCTGGTACCGCTGATCTTTGGTATGATGCACTAGCCGTCCCTCTCGTAGTATCCGGCGTTGGACTAGCTGAAAGAGATGCGGTGATTTTCGCTAACTCCTCCAAACTTAAGTGTCCATCTTGCATCAATTGGACTAAATTTGCCACCACTGGGTCCTGCTGTTGCGACACTGATCGTGGTTGTGACATGATCTCGTCCTCATCCGAGGAAAATTCCAACTTTTTCCTTACTCGACGGCTATGCTTTGGACTCCAATCCATATCATCTTCCAACTCATCGTCATCACACAACTCCTGCATTCCCGGTGGTTTAGACTCTTTCACCGGGGTGTGAGTGGTGTCTGCCACAATGTAGTAAGTTGGGCTGATGTCAGTAGCCTCTTTCCGGTACACTATCAAGGATGTTTCCCACTGGTTCTCCGCTAATAATAGTGACACCATCAGACCAATATCTTCTGCGGTACGATCCAGATTGAAGTCACATGCATTATCAAATTCTTCCCGTCGTACAAACTCATAGCAACAATTTCGAAGCAGCGTTTCTATAGCTTCAATTGACTCTTTCAGTCCTCCAAAGAAAGTAAGGTCTTCCTTATTTTTAAAGTTAGGGGCAGCTTTTGCCACCTTGCGAATCTCATATAGTGAAAACCAGCTACGTGAGTCACCAGGTAACTTTAATACATGCCGTTGATATCGTGCCATTCTTGCACAGGCATCAGAGAAAGTGTATGCTCTATTAGGGTCATCCTGAGAGTTCTGTAAAGTCAAGACCAGCTCTTTCTCTCCCTCAGTAGACACTAAAGCCATTTCGTGTGTGAAAGTGTATTAAGTCGACGTGAAGTCCCGGGTCGCGGCACCAGTTGTCGTGAAGGAACTTAAATTTTCGAGGTTCCACTTAAAAAACAACACAATGAAGCGATAGACTACACCTCTCTTGCTTAGACTTCCCAGGTTCTTGATACTTACGTTCGAACCTTAATACAAAATTACTGAAAATGGACACTTCCTGGTAACACTCCGGCTTCCCCTTAGCTTAGGTAATCGCAAAGGATCTTTATCACGCCTTAACACGCGTTCAATTAAAGGTTTCCTCGGGATGTACTTAGTTTAGTATAGGTTGGAAAGACTTGGTTGGTTGGAAGACGACTCTTCAAAAGGGAGGAAATTTGATTATAATTAAAATATTAAGAAGTCCTATATCTACTTCAAGTGAATGTTCATCTTGTTACTTCTTGGTTACTTCAGCACTGACTTCAATACCAAAAACTTGCTTCATGGCCGGCCAAAATACCGTGCACTCTTTATGGGTACTTGTATACACTTACACATAGACTCCAGCCACTTCACAACACTTGGCTCGTCTGAGCCTACCCTGTCAAGTCGAACTAAAGCTCGGTTACACCGTTACAGGTACTGTGACGGTTTGCTATACTATAGCACGAGCGCGGAGGACAATCCGCGGGTGGTTGTTCCACATGATGATGTACTGAAGTATAAAGTCCTCTTTGAGGCACATGACGCCCCTACCGGGGGTCATTTAGGTCGGGATAAGACCTACAGCGCTTTAAGCGCTTTGTATTGGTGGTCCAAAATGTATAAGTGGGTCGGTGCGTATATACGCACCTGTGAGACGTGTCAGAGGGTTAAACCTTCTGCAAGTTCAGCTGCGCCTTTGGAGAGATTATTCGCTCCGACGGAGTGTTGGAAATCCATTATTATGGATTTTATCTTCGGTTTTCCGAAGGATAAGGCCGGCAATACCGGCATTTTGGTCTTTTGTAGACAAGATGGCTCACCTGGCGGCGGTGCCAGAGTCCATTGATGGACAAGGAACATCGAAAGTGTTCCTAGACCGTGTCTTTCGACAGCATGGTCTACCTGATTCCGTTGTATCGTATCGGGATCCCCGTTTTACGGGACAGTTTTGGGGCGCGTTGTTTAAGATGCTAGACACCAAGCTCCTCATGTCCACTGCGGATCATCCGCAGACGGACGGTCAAACGTAACGCGTTAATCGCGTTGTAGAGGATATTCTCCGGGGTTTGTGTCCGGATTCTCCAAAAAGTTGGATTTAGATGCTTCCTATGGCCGAATTTTCTATAAACAATTCGGTCCATTCATCTACGGGGTTTACCCCGTTTTACGTGAACGGATTAGTATTAGTGAATCCGAGGGTTCCGTTGACGCCACGTGTGTGTTGCCGAGGGATTAAGGGGGGAGGATTCCCTGATGTCAGCCCTGTATCTGTGCGAAAGCACATCGATAAGTTTTTATCGACGCGCCTTAGTGTCTTACGACATGTGTGCGATGCCATGGCGGAAAGCCAAGACAGGCAAAAGGAACAGGCCGAACGCAAGGGTAGGCGTAACGAAAGGGCGTACAAAGTAGGAGAAAGTGTTTTATTAAACGCTAAGAATATTTCTACACATGAAGTTTCCAACGTGTTGCGGAACAAATTGCGCCCCAGGTTTGTGGGGCCTTTTAAGATACTAGCCCGAAAGGGCTTGGCGTATAACTTGGATATCCCGAAGGCGATGCGTACGCATCCAACCTTATATGTGGCTATGCTTAATCCATACCAGAACCCGGAGGCGGGTACCCTCTTGGAGGAGGTTGGGAAGTCGGATATTCGAAAGGCAGGACAGGTCGGAACATCTCCGACAGGATCGAAATACGACCCTGAAGCTCCGCAACGAGAGACCCGAGGGAGGCAATCCGCCCCTCGAGGCGTTCATTCTCACTCCCCTCGTCGCGGAGTCCCTCCTGGGCATCATGGATGCGACGGCTGTGTCGATCACAGCGCTCGTGGAACTCACGTCGCAATAGCGCGACCTCCTCCTCCAGTTCTCGATACGGAGGGTACTCCACATTACAATGTGGAGCGTTTGATGGCACGAAGCCATCATCGGGGTGAGACCCAGTACCTGGTGAAGTGTAAAGTTTATCCACATTCACAGAGTTCGTGGGAGTCCGAGACTCCCCTGCGGCAGGATTCCCGTGACGTCGTTGACGCTTTCGAGCGAGAGAACCCCGCTGAGAGTCAACGACAAAAGGGGCGGAAGAAGCCCCTTCACTCCCAGTAGCTGGGAGTTTGCCGGAGGCAGATGCAGAGTTTTCATTGCTCTCCGGCACCACATCGAGAGCAGGGTGCGTGAATAAGGGTCAGATAATTGCCCCAGCGCTTTGGCCTGGGCATAGGCCAAGCGCAACACCCTCTCTACCCGAACGTCGGGTTTGGAAAAGCTGTTGTACAGCTCATCAAAGTTGGGGAGGTGCTTCTCCCCTTCCGCCCAAGCGTGGAATGCCCGTTCTGCGTCCTCGACACTTCGTCCCGTAGGAGAACGTAGGGAACCTTGTGGAGGATCTCTACGATACCACCGCGTGCCTGTTTCCCGAGGCGCGATCGGTAGGACTTGACAGTGAACTGCTTCGGCGTTAGCAGTTTGGCCCGGAGTTGTTTCCGGCGCGCGATTTCACGCGGCAGTACAGCCGCAGGACCAGGGACATAGGAGGCTAAACCCCTCTTCACCTCGTTCTTAGCCTTCTTTTGAGGGCCACGAGGTCCCTTCCGTGCCAGTACGGCATGTCGGGCCTCATGAACCGAGTCCGTTTCATTGGTGATGGTCGCCTTCGGCGACCCGGATGCATCATCCGCAGTTGGTAGAGGTGGCGCACGAGTTAGCGCGTTTTCCCCACGTGTGGGGAATGGATTGGATGACCGACATCGCCGTTCGGCGTTGTCGGAGTGGTCAGCCTTTGGGGATATATCCCCAGGGGCACCTACCTCCGAGTTATCGGAATAATCTACATCCTCAGCACCACTAAAGGTGCTCATGGTTAGCCAGAAGTTCTGGCAGTTGGAGTTCTCCAACTATAATCGATTATTGCGTAAGCAATAGTCTTGATGGGGGAGGATGTAACAGGGTTACATTTGGTTATGTTGTGTACATAAGTACACTACGGTTGAGGTCAGTATTGACCGGTCCGAAAGGTTTGGACTTATTGTTTATTTTAACCAATCAGGGCAGGAGCCCTTGGTGGAGGCGTGGCAGCCAGCCAACTGTTAGTACACAGGTGGTGTACATTACATTTTGGCTAGGTACGAATTTAATAAGTTCTACTTAGTATTACATATAGTTAACATTAGTTTAAATTAATTTAGGCTAATTACATATTAAATATACATTCAGTTTACATTTCACTCTGAAGACTGCTAGGCGCGCGACCTCGACCGGTCGCGCGCGCAGTGAGGGTTGTAGGGGAAGTCTTGCTTAACTACCCCCTTCGTAAGGGATCCTTGTATCAAGGCGTTAGCTTGTGCTAACTTGTAAACCAAAGGGAAATCTTGGCCCCGAGTAAGAGAGTACTCTCTTACTAAGCCCTTTTATAAGGGCGTATCGGCTAAGTAGCGGCACATCGCCGCTTTAGGAGAGTCTTCTTCTGTGCGCTAGCCGCACCGTGCGTGTACGCACCGGCTACAATAACCGCAAAAGTTCACGCCTTACCACCACGTCAGTTCGTCAAAATGGTCTCCAACTTCCCAGACGCGGCCTTCATCTTCTTGGTGGCGCATGCCATTGTCTTCTAGTACGAGGCCTGGAGAATAACCACACGTGACACATCAGATGTCGTCTGGGCACTAAAAAGTAATAACGCACCGATAAAGCCCATGGGCGTTAAGGGCAGCTTCTGGCCCTCCGATTTAATACCACGAAACTCTGCATATTGCTTATTGTCGATGCATTTTTCATCCTTCTTCATCGCAACGTCTTGCTGCTCCAAATTCGCTCCGTCCTGGTCTGTCCTGTCACTAGTGCCATTGCTCTGCCGATTAAAGAAGGCCTGAACGGCTGCTGATTCATCGAAATGAATACGACATGGTAGTGAGTGCACTCGGTTATCTGCTGCCAGTAGTGGACAACGCGTTAGGCATACACGCGAGCCGTTGTCTGTCATGCGTACAACTCGATGAAATCTGGTACAGGTATTTATGAAGGTGATACAAATTAAATATGAGATGGTATCGTGCAGCGGTAACAAAGGTATCCTGCAGCGAGGTATTGTGGCTGGTTACCGCTGCCGGATACCTTTTTTACAGTTGCACGATACCCTCTCTTGTTTTTACGGCAGTGCAGTTCCACTCCGTGCACTTGTTCTCTCAGGTGTGTCAGGCTTTGAGACGGGGAATCACAGCTGAACTACGGGCCAAATAATATCGAGAAAATAGATCCTTACAAAGGGATACAAACCTGCTGACGTTTCGAATGTCAGATAACGCTGTCCATTTTGTATGTCTCGATCTGGCACATGGTTTGTTGTTGTTATGTCTGCAAGAGAAAAAGGGTCTACGCGCTCTTTCTCGGAGGTACTACCTAGTCTTGCTACTAAGCTTCATCGATCTCTTGCAGATCCCACCAGCTAAATTAGTGGACGTTCCCTTATCAATGGCGTATCTGCGCGCTCATCCCGTCATATTTCCGGGCTGGCGCGGCGACGCTGCTAGGATTCATGAGTTTTTCATCCCGTTTCGAACGTCTATCTTAATTCTTCACATCAGGCCCAAGTGCATGTCCCCTGACGCCCCCGTCTGGATCGTACGCTATTGATTATCCGGAAGGAGAGGGAGGACATTTCCATGTAAATGTAACTTTTAACTTAAACGGAAACCACGGGCAAAATACCAAGACGCAGACCACGACCACGACCACCCACCCACCGCGCACGTCACCTTTATATCGCGCGAAAGTCCTTAAACTTGTTTTCAATATCCTCCTTCAACTCCGGGTCCACGGCATTGCGCACGCCAATGAGCGCCTTTGCCACGGCCTCGGACGCGCCAATCATGGGACGCAACACCGCCACGGGCACGGCTCGAATCACCGAGCGCACGTAGCCTTGGGACCCCGTTTTCTTGTATTCCACCAAGGGCACGGCGACAATCGTCTTGGCCGCCACGTGCAACTCGCGGGCCAAGGAATCGTAGGCTTGCCCAAAGCCTTCGGCCGCCGTGGCCGGCTGTTGCGCGAGATAGTGCCGGCCGGCAATGCCGCCGCCCGCATCGTGGGCATGACGGATCCCGCCGCCCCCGAATCGGCGCGAATTCCGCGCAATGCGACTCCCGGCTTGTCGATATTTCAAGTGTTTCCGACGCACGGTCGACGACGACGAGACCACGTCATCGGCATGTTCCAGCAGCGCTTGCGTCCCTTGCGCCACTTTGGACGCCGTGTTCAGCGTCTCGATCGTCACCGACTTGAGAAAACTCGACGCGCCCTTCTTCAGGCCCCGCACGAGGCGCCGATCGCGGCCATAGTGTTGCATCGGGAGCAAGATCAAGTCGGCGGCGCCCGCGCCAATGTTGACAAACGGACGAAAGGGCGGCATCGAGACACTCGCGACGCATTTATGGATCTGATGGCGCGAAATGTCCTGGATCCACGACACGAGCACGTGCTCACAGAGCGCGAGCCACCCATTCAAGCCACTTGCTTGGACCCGACGCAGCACGAGCTCCATCCCTTCCAGCACAAACAGATTAATCACTTCCAAGTAGTCGCCCGCACGCAACGCGGCATAATTGACCTGGTTCGGCCGATAGTCAATCTTGATCTTACACGGCTTGATATCAATGCTCTGGAAAAACCACGCGCTCAAGGGCTGCCCTTCCGTCTCGACGCCACTCGCCGTTGCACCCATCCAGTGCATCTCGATGCCCCGCTCGTGCCTCGGGTCCTCCTCCTCGTCCCGTGTCGGCGGTGTCGTTGGCTTCAACGGCGAAGCCTCGTCCTCCATCGGCACAAACTGGCGTAGAAACTTGACCACCTCTTGGTCGAGATTAATCCGTAATGGCAACAAGCGCGCTCTCAGTCGATGTTCTTCGCACAACTTGGCACCCGGTCGCACCGTCATGACTTGCACACGGACCATGGCGCTCCCGCTTTCCCGAGGATGCGCCACCTCGGATTTCCAGTAACACACAATCTTGCGGATCTGGGACGTCGAAATGTAGTCCAAGAGCTCGATATCGCCGAGGGCCAAGACCATGTGCGACGCAAGGGACTGCGCTTCGGCGTCATCAAACAGATCGAGTCGCACTTGGATCCGCGTCACGACCAATTCCAGCATTTCCTCCGTCTTGCGACCGCTTTTCAACGCTCGTTTCCGCGTACACTCACTCCCACTGCGCTCTCGTTTTCGATACGACATTGTCGAGGCACTCGGACCACTCGCAAACAGACCACTACTCGGCTCACTTCCAGCAGCCACATGGCCACCATTTGACGGAACATAATCATCGAGCAATGCATCCACGAGTTTCTCCTTCTTGGTCGTCGCCATGTCTTTTGCTGGCTGTTTCGCTTGCTTTGCTTCGACTGCCGGCAGTCGCCCGACGTCGCTCACGTCGCGAGTCCAGTCATATCCACCAAAGAACCGCATGCAAACGTTGAAATTCCGCAGCAGCACGTGCTGGATCACGAGCGGCGACGGAGCGTCGACCTTCCGTGCGGCATTTTCCCGACCAAGGGAGCGAATCGCTTCTCTACATTCCTTTTCACCAAACGAGAGCGACGTCGCGGACCCCCCGATCGGAATTTCCACGTGATGCGGATAGATACGCGACGGCGGACCTGTTGGCGATGCACTCGTGGCATCCCAAGTCTCATCGTAATACCACCGTGCCGTCGGTTGATCAGAAGGAGACGCAGACGAGTTCCCAAACGATGCACACGGAGCTCCCACATGGCTACTACTAGTGGACGAAAACGAAGCTTGACGCGTCTTTAAGTTCCCACCACCGCCTTCGTCATTGTCTCTTTGCTCCAGCACGCTCGAATCTCCCATACTTTCACACTCGTCCTCCTCATGACTCGATGCCATGTCCAGAAGACGATGAAAGTGCGACTGCAGAGCACGATCGGGCGCAAAATCCAGCTCAATCTCCTCACATTCGCCGTCATGTGCATTGATCACCGACATAGACATGGTCGCATGACGAGCGGCATCGTCGTTGTCGCGTGCACCCCCACTGGGCTTGTCCGCCATTTCCACGTGATGCGAAAACGACGACGCTGTTTCTTCCGTCTGCAAGTCACTCAACTCGACTTCTTCCAGTCCATGTTGCATTCCCCACCAGTTTTTAGACGTGGCTGGAAACGCAGTCATTGGAAATGAACTCGTCGTCAACGCATCATCATCGTACGTGGTGTCATCAGGTAAGCTCTCGTGCTCTTCTTCCACTGGCTCAAATAACGTCAACTCGTCTCGAGCTTCTCGTTCTCCATTGACACTTCTCGTCGTATGACTCTCGAGCCATCGGGCTGTTTCTTCTTTATACAGCATGGCACCTTTTTCAGGTGAAGCCGAGGCAAACCACGGATCGTCAGTTGCCGTCGCGTCTGCGGTCGGCTCGGGTTCCATTAAGAACGCTCCTGGCGATTCCTCGTCATCAACGGTTCGTGTCTTGGAATAATAATCTTCAATCACGAGCTCATTAATCCGAACAGGTTTCGCCACGTGTTGTCTTTCTTCGCACTCGTTTCGTGATCGCACTTCACCAACGTCTTCCCGTTCCAACCCGCTCACCATCCGCTTCTTCTCTTTCTGGATCGAATCCATACGTGTCCGTAACAACCGTGCTTCGGTATCTGTCGCCACCGTTTTGCCAGGAAAGAGCTTCGTCCCACTCCCAAACGCATCGGCATCAATCTCATCCAGAATGTTCACTGCGCCACCATTCTCGTGCCGAACCAAATGCCGGTCACTTCGTACGCTACTAGTGTGCGAAAGATCGAGACCTCGAGCACCTACCTCCGTCACGGTGCCAAGGGGCTGCAAACTAGAGGACAGCACGGGACTCAAATTCGTGACCACCGACACGCTCGAAGGAGACTCTTTGCCTGTCTCTAGTCCCACATACGCCGTTGTATCGCGAGGTTTCTGTTCAGTCACGAGCTGATCCGTCCACGTCGACACGAGCTCGATCAATGTATTGAACGAATCAAAGCACGCATAAATATTAGCCGTGCCGAGGTTTAATTCCACAGAGAGCTCCGGGGATGCACGAGACACCGCTTTCTCTTCTAGGTGGCCACGAGCTTTGGAGACAGCGCCGGGATCGAGGACTCGTACAAACAGATCGACGAAATCCATTGTCACCAGTTGCAAGAATCCAAAGGTTTCGAAAAACGTAAGCAAGGACGGATATTTCCCATCCAAGTTGCCAAACTGGAGTGCGTGTTTCTTTCGCTTTTTCGACGCGTCACAAAGAAACAGCTCGTTTCCAAGCACCACAGCGTTGATTTCATCGTACTCGGTTCGCGCATGCGTCAAAAAGAGCTCCAAATCACCGATCGAGACTTTGTAACCCTGCATCACGGCGCCCGTGACGACATTCGACGAGACACTGACTTTCCCTAACACGAGAATCGCGCGAGATGTCAGCGACATGGGCGCATAATCAATTAGCACGTCGTAGAAATTCACAAACAGCTTCGTAAAGACAGTCTTCGGAGCAATGGGCAGCGGTACGACATCGTCTTGACCTTCGTTTTTGCCTCTCAAGAGCGTAACACACTCTTCATCCGACATACTTGCCGAATCTAAGGGGATAATCGGGACGGGATACACCATCAGCATCATCTCGAGCATCCGTACGAGCCATTTGGACCGTACATCGTACCGTAAACTCACGTGGGAAACATGCACTTCGACCTTCATATCCCGCATTTCACTCGTCTGGTCGGTTATATCTACGCCCATGAACAACAGCGGCGCGTTCGAGACGCCAAATGGAGTGCGATAAAGCACCGGTACAATCGGATTCGAACGTCCATTTTGTTCCAATAACGTCATGTTTTGAGCCACGAGATGGACACGAGAAACCAATTGCCCCATGTACTGCGAAACCTGAAAGATCTTGAGCGTCTCGTACACGAAATAGCACGTAAAGAGACTTGTGTCATCCATTTCTTCATGGATGGACACGTAGTCACTAATACGAAGTGTTCCTTGATCGAGAATCAGGTTAAAACTCAAATAACTCGGCATCAATCGATGCCGAAGCGTAGTTAGTTCAAGTTTTTGGTTGTAAGTATCGACATCAATGGGATCAATCATCAAGAGCGCGTCAAACAGTACGAGTAATCGATCCAGCGACGATTTCATCAACGTTGCGTTCGCACAAGGTAGACTCATGTCCACTGCATAAAGGGACGCGGCTGTAGCCGCTCTCTCAAACGATTCTGCACGTTCTAACGCTTCCAAGTCCCATCCATTCAAACCCACTCTTCCTCCATCATTATCATCGCCACTGACGTCGTCCATAGAGCGACTTAGTCCCGCACTCTCAGGATTCTGGCTCGCATCTTGCGACAAGTTCTGTTGGCTCTCCATCGCCGCTTTCATCTCGTCCTGTGACGGCATTTGAAGACGCAAACGAAACGTACAAACATCTTCGCAACGTTCATCGCTACATGCAGTAAAAACAAGAACATTTTCCAAGCTACAACTCCGCTGATTGCCATTTTCCGGAGTCAACAACGAGACGCTTGCTTTCTCAAACGAAGCATGAAATTCTGCCATCCACGGGAGAGACGCCATCTTTCGAAAATGACTCGGCATTGGTCGACTAGCTCCATCATCAGCGTGCAGATCGTACGAAGAAACCTTGACACGTTCCAAGGTCACGACCAGTCGGTCTTCACACAATCCCCGCTTCGAAGACGGGCCAAAACGAATGCGATCGCTGGTAATCATTGGAAAGCGCAGCGTCACTTCAACCGTATCCGTTGTCACGTCCAACGTTTTCGCATATTCCTCCGCCTTTGTCTCGAACTCGATCGTTGGCACTGCTTTTCGCTTTGACACGGACGGATCGTCTTCCAATAAGGCTATCAAACGATGCGCGCGATCTAACAGATACATATCTAATTCCACCAGAACAGGCTGGACGTTGATCTTGACTCCCAATGACGACAGTGACGCTGGTGCTCCATCTTCCGCACGAGGTTCATAATCCAAACGCATCTGAACAGATAGATTCGCAGCTTTTCGTCCAGAAACGGGAGAGATCTCGTTACATTGTAAAAGACACGTCGACAACATGGCAGCTTCCTCTTCCTCTGTATCTAACGACATGCGAGGGAGCGTCTTCTCCGTCAATGTAAACTTGCCAATAGTAAAAGACAGTACGGAAGACTGAGAATAGACCAAGTTCGTGAGAATCACATCCTTGAACAAGAGCTCCAGACGCTCCAATCCGTCTACAGAAGGCAACGACTTTGTCCGTTCACGAACACAACCGTCTTCAGCTCTGTTTTGTTCCTCGTCTGAATTCTCGAACTCGTCGTGCTCTTCGTCGCTCACGTTCGGCAAATCATCATACAGCAAAACACAGAGGCATTCCAGCAAATGCACCTTCACCCTCATCTGGACTCGACGATTCTGAGCCAGCACTTGACTTCGAACACCACGTAAATCATTGTCATCAAAGCTATACCGCGCCGACGCATAGAAAGACTGACTCATTGCATTCAATGATGCACCGGGAGCTATCGAGCTCGCAAGGCCCGACTCACACTCATAAAACGCATCTTCTTCATCTTCTAAATCGGATAAGCCGACGCTTTCGACACTCGCGGCTGACAATTTCCGCATGTTAAGCGACTGTTTCTCGTCTGTATCGATTATTCGACTCTCTCGACTCCGATGAGCAATTTGTAAGTCAAGCTGTGTCCGTCGATACTGAGCCAACAACTGCTCAATGCGCTGAAACTCTCGAAACGATAAACTGAGCGCTCCATCGTCTCGTTCTGCTGCTTCATTCTCATCGTTTTGCGTCATCCAGTCCGGTCGATCGTCACAAATCGATTTGTACATTGCAGAGGTGTAGTTATCCTCCAAATTAAGTGCTTTAGGCTTTGTAGGGTCCGTCAAAAATGCGTCTGCAATTTTTCCGAGCTCAGAGAAATATTGCGGCTGCAAGACAATCTGTATCGAGTGGATAAAGACATCAGCATCCATGGCTGGTGCCTCAAATGTTTCATAATGGCTTAATTTTACTTGAATATAGCATGGAATGCTCGAATCACTCGCTAGAAACGGATGTAAGACCATGTCAGTATATTCTGTCCGCCGTCGTTCTGTCCATCGAGTCTCTTCGTCTTCTTCGATACTGCTCAAATGCAAATCCATACTCATTCCTCGGAATTTAATACCCTTCTGGGAGATCCCAAAGAGTGTACTCGCAGCCATCGACCCTTGCATTTTACTCTGAGCCCCGTATAAGCCAGTTGAAGGCTCAAAATCGCTGCGTCCATACATACTCTGGACTTCGGACGCTGATTCGTCGGTAAATTGAGCCCATTCCAACTTGCATTGCAACGCAATGTCTCGTCCATTATGCTGTTGACCAGTTTCGAGTCTTAGACAAATATTGGACAGCGTCACTTTTATTTTTGACGTCACTTGTTCAATCCAACTCGCGACGAAATCCAGTCCTTCTTGTGAGATTTCGTCCACTGCTTCAGGCGGTACTCGCTTCTTCTCTTGATTATTTGTCTCTTGTGTAATTATTGTTTCTTTTTTAGCTTCAAAACTACTACTAGATTTCGTCTGCAACGACTCGGATTCGTCTAACGGCACCAATACAATCTCAATATCGTCGATTTCCACTAAACAGCTCTCGCTCATTATATTGGCGTAGGAAATTGAAACGTGAACGGAGCCTAAATAGCCTTTTTTGACCTTAAATGGCAGCCCGTGCGCTTTACAGAGCTCGGTATTGAGCACATCCGCGTTTAATAACAAATCACAGAGTTCTAGCCGTCCCGAACGCAGGTGGACGTCCAATTGATCGAGATCCAGCTCATCCGCAGCGAGAAATCGACCAATCATACGCTTGAGCACAAACTTATAGAGACGTTTCAGCGCTGGGTCCGTTAAGTGCTTGAAAAATTGCATCTCGTCGCTGCGATTGGTTTGTCTTGGATTAAAATATCGGATTCACGGGTCGTTCACTACACAAGATGCGCGGCCTTTGCGCTTTTCAGTTTCCAACTTGAAGCTGTGGGGAAAGAAATCGATCGCTCTAGAAAGTAGAAAAGCCAGACATCGCGCGTTAGAATCATCGGGACGTTGATGAATACGCATACGAGCGTGAACGTTCTCAAATGAGAGTGACGGAATCGATGCCCTGACAACGTACCGTGATCGACGCTGTGTCTCGAGCGCTAAACTGCGGCTGGAACGTTGAAAATGCCACGTCGGACACTGCGTTTTGCCGACTGCTCCTCCCACCTCGCAGAGCCTGTTTTAGGTTGTTCTTTGAAGAATTCGGAGCAGTATCTTTTCAACCAATGAGAACGGTCGGTAGAGAGTAATGTGCAATGAACGTACAATCGTGCGCATGGACAGATCTTGCAACTTTTCAGTTCCAACAGTTCCTCTCAAATCGGATTCCCTCTGTAAAATGGTTTCGATTGTTCGCTTGTAATCTCCGCTTTTTTGCAGTTAAAGTTAATAACCGGAGAGATTCAGTGAAAACGTACTGAAATGAAACGACGTGCAAAGCGGTACTATAGTCACGAAGCTCGGACCCGTCTGATCACTAATCGAACGTCTTTTTTCTCCCCTAGTGGCAGAAATATATATACACGTATGACCGGAAAAAAAGTAACACGCATTATGAGTATACACTCTCATTTAGCATGTGTAACGCATATAAAAGGGTTACAGACGCGGCCGTTGCGTCGAATCGTTACTTTTTTATTCGTTAATGCGAGTAGACGCCCTTAGTATCATCATACGAATTCGATCTTATGAGCTTGCCTTCGTCTTGAGCCCCGAGCTGGACAGGAACGAGTCAAGTGCTGTGAGTACATCGTCATGATGCGGCACTTGTTTCATGCGCTGGAGCCACGCGGCTAGTTTCGGGTATTTGGAAAAGTCAAAGATGCCCATGAGCTCGGTCTGCACAAACTCGCAGTAGGTCGCAAAGTCCGCGATCGTGGGGTGGTCCGTCGCAGCCAAAAAATCCGTGACGAGAAATGTCTCCATGAGTTCCGCTAGCTTCGTCAGGAGTTTGATCGAATCTTTAATCATGACGCCCTCTTCAGGTGTAGCAACATTCTGCTTGGTATGCACCAACGGTACCAAGATCTTGGTCGTAATCGAGCGCGCGTTGGTGTGATGCCAGTGCAAGTACTGGTTCACCTTTGCGTGAGCCTTCACGTCCGTTGGGTACAGATCCGACCAGCCAAACTTCTCTGCCAAATAAACCAGAATAGCGTTGCTCTCATAGAGAGAAAAGTCACCGTCTTGTAAGACGGGGATCAAGCCGTTCGGGTTTAACGCCAAGAACTCGGGTGACTTGAACTCTGGACTCTTAAATTCCATCATCACGAGCTCATGATCGACTTGCTTTACTCGCAAGACCCACTCGACCGCGCGAGCTGGTTGACTGATTAAATTCCCGTAAAGTTTTATCGCCATCTTGTGGGAACCGGAGGAAATCGAGTAATGAAATTTCATCCAGGAACATGTTGAAGTTGGAGTTACATATTTTTAATCGGGTGGGAAGAAACTTTTCCGTTTAAGTACGAAACGTAACCACCCTAACGTCGCTGTCATCCATCTTTGTCCAATAAAATGCGCGCCATGCCTGTAATAGAGCACTCTAACGCTTTCTGGTGTAACCCACAGACCGTCGCGCGACTTGCTGTGCTGCTTCTTAATGCATCGCATAATTCCTGGTGCATAGGGAAGAATGGCGTCGGAACGCACAGTTCCGAGCTATTTTGGAACTTGTGGAGCCATGCCCACCTCACAGTTTGCGCGGATGGGGGCGCCAACCGCCTGTACGATCGCAGTGTGGCGATAAAGGCACAAGATTTCGTAACGGTCAATTACATCAAGGGTGATTTGGATTCGCTGCGCGATGACGTGCGAGTCTACTTTTCTGCTAAAGGGACGACGGTGTTGAAGGATCCGGACCAGAATACAAACGACTTGGATAAATGCTTGCAATTGATTCATCAAGTGCAGGAAGAGGACAAGTACGTGGCCACTCGATTCACCGTCATGATTTTTGGAGCAATGGGTGGGCGTTTCGACCAAGAGATGCAAAATATTAACGCGTTATTTAGATGGCACGACAAGTTTCAAGAGATGGTGTTAGTCTCCGATGAAACGACGGCCAGGTTGCTAGTCCCCGATGTTCGGCATCTCATCAGACCTAATTTTCACTTTGAAACACGCACATGTGGTTTGATTCCAATGGCAGGGACGTGCCAAGAGACGACAACGTCTGGTTTAAAGTGGAATCTGAGGCCAGGGATGGAAACGAAATTTGGCGGACTCATCAGCAGCTCCAACCATGTGGATGATTCTTGTGATCAAGTGGAGGTGATTGCGTCCCACCCGCTTATCTGGACCACGGCACTTAAAAAGTAGGTCAGAGGCCACAATGTATGTAGTTGAGTACACTGACGTCCCTCCCGCAACATTAAATTAGAGCTCTTTCCTTAAGTACGCTCCGGCACTTTAAGTACGATCTAGAAAAAAGACGGCACAAAATGAGTGGAGGGGAGAAACATGTCGCCTCCGACTCAGTCTCTCGATCCCATTTTCTAATTACGTCAAAGAGAGCACGTGGGGTCGTGGTCGAGCCGTTGTCGTGGCTTGTATTTATCACGTCGAATGCAAGGACGATCCCCCTTTTCATCATTCAGACTAGAGTTTCTGAGTTCAGGGCGTAGTAGCCCTCGTGATGAGTCCTTAACTCGGAGCATTCCCCATACAGTCCGTTTGAAATTGCAGTCTTTAGAGAGAGGAAAGGGAATGATGAGGTTATTTTCTGTCAACCATCTTTCGGGGCTGAGCAACCACTTGATGCATACGTAGAATCCTGACCCTTCCTCTCCATCTGCTATGACACGAAATAAACCTGAATGATCTCGTTTCTATTACACGTGAGCTAGCGAACGGCGAACTTAGCTTGCTAGATCCTTTGCCTTTTGCACGTTCACCGAGTCGAGGCGACAGCAGCCGAGCACTTGTTCCGGCAATTCGTCCTCGGTCTCGCCTTGGATCACAAACGCGACGTCGATTACGAGGCGCGACGTCTTGTCGAGCAGCGCGTGAATGCCTCGCCGCGCCACGTACGAGAACGCGTGGACATCCACGACGACTTCTGTACTGCCATCTTGAAAGTGATAGATGCGGTGCTGGGGGCGCGTGAGCACAGGCGTGGCATTGTGGCGCAGCAATAGTTTCTTGGCAAGGCCCGTGATCCCACACTCGTCTTGGTTCGTCACTTGGGCAATCACTTTAAAGCGGTCGGTTAGTGACGGATCGTCGAAAAACCGTTTCAGGAGCTTGAGCGTCGGGGTCGTCGGGCTCTGCAACTCCTAGAGACGCCACACCATGTCAAAAAAAAAACTCGTGATTGATTAGGTGTCCTTGCTTACCTCGGCGATTTCGTCGGGGATTTTCCAGTACAGCGCTAACGTGTAGCCTGGTCCATCGTTCGCTCCGTCTCCCCATATACTTGGTCCATACGATGGAAACTAACGGACACGTCAGCGTTAGCATCGCACTTTCATTCCAAAAAGTCGTCAACGTTTTACCTGAAAATTGATGATAAAGAGGCGACTCGTGGCATGTTCTCGAGGAAAGTCAACGCGCTGAGAGATGAGATCGAGCTTGGTCTCGGTTCGAACGAAATCCGCGCCAAGGAATTCGAAAAGCGCAGGCTGCGAAGGCTACATCAAGCAACAACACGAGTGATTAGAGCAGACGTCTCAGCACAGACGCAAGCTAATGGAGATGGTACCTCTTTCTTTCGGGATTTCTTGTACTCGAGGCTTCGAATTGCAAACGTTTCAGCTCGAGTTGTGGTCCAGGAATGCTCGAGATTGCTGGATCGTCCATTGGCTTGCATTTCACATCGAGTCATGGTACTTCCCATTGGGAACTTGGCAACCCTTGCACTGCTGAAGCGGCGTAGGGCTCTGTCCACATTGCGATCTTCGTGAGTTTCTCCACTGACGTCCGTGGCCTTCATTGCTTTGTGCATGCAACAATTCGTTGGATCACGACACTGTATCTCCTCCGTCCCCAGCAAACCAAACTCGAGCGTTGTGTTAAATTCTCCATTGTTTCCAACACTTCTGCGAATCGGACAATGTACTTGTCTTGGATTGTACACGCTGAATGCAAACATGGCCGATAGTGCAATACAAACGCCAAGTTTCGAAACCACGTGCTCGCTAGCAAGACAACCGAGAGTCACAATATTCAGCATCAAGCCGAGAATCAGACACTGTTGGAAGCCATCAAGATGAACGTGAAGACTCCAGCACGAACCCCTCGTGATTTTCCGGTCCGGTTTCGAGGAAACCTGCGTCACGATGCGAGGCGGAAGCGCGATAGAATTGTCTACCACTTCACGACGGTTGTCAGCTTCAGCAGAGCGAGGCAGGGATGGCAAGTTGTCAATTGCTTCGTTCCAATTGCTTTCATTCGAGTCAGGTGCATTCGTCTCCAGTTTAGTTTGACGTAGATGTTGACGATAAAGTTGCTGATGTGAAACCACGGGTGCGCGATTCTTCGCTTTCCCGCTCTGAGCGTCTTTTCGGTTAATCGACTCAGCGATCGCAGTGGTCCACAGATCAAATTCTGCCTCCGTTTCTGCACATAACTACAGTAGTCAAGAGTACGTCAAAACACGTCGACAAAATCGAAAATCACTTGACGTACCTTGTACTGAACGCCGCGTTTCGAGTCAATATCCTGTAACGACAAGGTGGAGACCTGGAAGAAATAGCGTGTCGGTGCATTCCGTGCCAGTGCCTTTTCAAACAGCAACGACACGCTCTCGAGGTTTAAGTCCAAGGCACC
This sequence comes from Peronosclerospora sorghi, assembly GCA_026184515.1. NCBI lineage: Eukaryota > Oomycota > Peronosporomycetes > Peronosporales > Peronosporaceae > Peronosclerospora > Peronosclerospora sorghi. Next base: position 11,201,327 of record CM047581.1, on the reverse strand, counting down.
ACGGTACCATGGATGCGATTCATCTAGATACAATAATGCTTGGTGTTGCGATGGAATTGGATCCAGCCCTTGCTCTTTCCCAACGTTCTCAGAAACGGTAGCAATTGGATCCGTCAATGTCGATTCTTTCGTCTCATCGTGACTGTTCATCACTGATCTAGACGATCGTCTTTCTGACTCGGAGAATTGATTACTAGCGACAGCAGCCGCTGCCTTTCTTTGGACGGGCGAGTCAGCCATATGAACGATGTTTCGATGTGACGATGACGACGAAATGTGGTTAGCAGGATTATGTCGGTAGTACGAGAGAACTCCGCGCTGCCGATCAAGCACAAACCATCGTCGATGCCACGATTTCTTCTTGCCCCACTTGCTGTCACTGATCTTATGTAAGTAGCCGCATACATATTTCTTGGTACTTTGCGACTCGGACGAGAAGGCACAACCTGGAGGCGTTGACGCGCCGTTCATGTGATCCGCAGCATGGGAATTGTGACCGTGTGATTTGCCAGCATGTAAAATGCTCCGTCCGACGTGACCAACGCGAGAAATGCCACCACCCACGGCTTTACCCATGTATCTTCCCATCTTTTGAACGCCACGTGAGCGTGACCCACCACGGCTCCGGCCACGAACAGGTGCTGTTGCTCGGCTTTCAGTAGGATTGCGAACCGAGACTGGAGTCGACATCGTATCAACGCATGGCTCCCTTTGATCACTTGTATCTTTTATGCGTTCACGAGTTCCATTTTGAACTGAGCTCGTTTCTGTCGAGATGCTCGTGACCTGATCGTCAGCTGGGACTGGCGACGAGGTCCCACGAAAAGAACTCTGAGACATCTCCATCTCGGTGAGCTGGTCCGAGTCATAAAACCCGTCCGAGTCTTCCTCCCCGCTGTCTTCGCCCCCAATGAAATCGAAAGAGCTGAACGAACGATTATTTTCGTCATTTCGGCATGGTGGACTATCGTTCAAAGGATGATACCTGATAAAGTAGGTGCAAATTCATTAATTTCTGAGGATCTGACCGGTAATTTGCTCCAATATCTTACGTACGAGCTAGTCAACAGCTCCTCACTCTTAAAGAGCAAGGCCAAGGGAGTTCTTGGTAAAGTCGATGGCGGGAGATGCATCGCAAGAAACTGTTAAGACAGCAAAAGTTGCCCATTAGTATCTGCCTCATCAGCAACATTACTTCGTAACGTACGGACCTCCATGACTTCGGGGTGTTGCCGTACCCACGTGAGAAACTGTGAGTTGGACAGCATTCCTGCCATCGGAATCATACACTCTTCAAATGTAGCATAAAGTTGTTTCGGTAGTGGCATATACTCTTCCAGGTAGTTCAGGAGGTAGAGGTAGTCTTTTTCCACAATAGAGCCCTCACCCTTAACGCTAACCACATTGTCAGCTAGGGTGCCCATCGTCACTACTATCTATACGTACTTTTCTCCGTATAAAATGATGTTGTACATTTTGAAGATGTAGCTAATACGGTCCTCTGTGTTACCTCTATCCATAGCAATAAAACCACAGCTTCGTCAGAATGTGATGACTAACAGTATTCATACGACAATTGCAATCTCCACCAACTCGTAGAATAGTAACAAGGTGCACACAAACGCTTCTTTCGAGATTGTATCCCCCGGAACCTCTTCAAAGCAATGCATTATAGTGTCTATTTCACAGATACCAAACCCACATCTGATTAAACGATTCTCCCATTTTTCTATAGCAACTTTGGTCACCTCCAAAGAGTCTTCGTAGCAACTTTGACGACAGCAGTCCCTCCTTCTTGGCCACGTAATGCTGTTCTACGTCTTCCACGGCATCTCCCTATTGTTCGGGAAATGATAAGTGAGCCACTTCTACTTCCTTTCATTGATCATTGTCCAACAAATCGACTGGTTTGAGCAATTACGTACCTTAAACGTGAGCCATGCGACTGTAAACTCTGCCGCATTAACTGCAAAGGCAAGGAAAACATCGCGTCCCAGTCAGTAATTTATCGTCGTTGTCGCTGGTGAATCTTTTCCTTATGCTTTTCAATCCATATGGAGAGCGAAATGTAGAGAAAGGCACGTACATGGACGATAGAACTGACGTTGCGTGGAAGTTGATGCGCCCATAGGACGACTGTTGCGCGTATATTCCGAGTTGGTGTTCACTTACATCATATATATGTGTGTACACTCAAATTAAGCTTAATCCTACAATGCGACGCGGTGAAGCGTTCGGCTACTAAGACGAATGTGCGGTTGGACACTGGCTGGATTTAAAGCGCTTTGCTCAATCGCACGCTGCAAATTGAGACGACAGCGTGCTTGGAGGAGAGTGCCAAGCGGTACAGGATGATGGAAAGCTGCTTCATTCTCTATCGTGAATTGGCTGCCTTGCAAGTGTTGAGGGACTGAAAACTCTTGCAGGATTATTTCCATTTGCTCACTAGACCAGTCGATTGTAATATTAGAAAGCGCTTGGATGGATAGGAAAGAGATCACGTACATTGTCACTGTCGTCTGCAAGAGCCAGAGCGGACACATGGCGAGACAATTGTCTTGTTCGCTCCATTGCTTGTCCTTAGGAACATGACTGTCTTTGCAAATGTCGTATACGATCGGATAACACAGCAAGATGCCAGCCAACGCGGTTGCATTCAGTCCTGCCGGTCGTTTCCACTCTAACACACGAGTATTCGATGACGCGATGAGATCTCGGCAGGCTGAATAGATCCAATCCGCGTAAGATTTAAGTCTCCATGACCCCTCCTGAGAGCTTTCGCTTATGAGTCGCGGAAGAGTGAGACTGGCACTCACGTCCACAAACGTTTGCGCGCTAGTTCGAGTCGCCAATTGCACCATTTTCTCGTGCACGAAAGCGCCTACATTGATAAAGAACACGTTGTGATCCAACTGCACTGCTCGCACTTGATTGAAACCACACGAGAGCTGACTCGATCCGTTCGGATCGAGACAATAGCTCAGTAACAGTTCAACTCGCTCTTTTGGCAGAGCGCAACAATCCACCAGACACGACGGTCGCAGTCCTACTGCCACAAGCAGCAGGTCTCGGAGAAGCACGTGCACCTGATTCTCACTCAGTCGTACTTTTGTTTTCCTTCTGTCGATGCCTCTGCGCGTCAATCGAGCATGAAGACGTTGCGTGAGGGTGCTAAGCTCTGCTCTTTTTGGCCACGAAAAGCGCTTGGAGAACCCACGTCTTCGTTTATGAGATTGATATAACCACCACGTGGTTGTGGATAAGTTGCGCTGATCCAATTCTGATACGAACTGTCGGATATCCATCTCAAAACCCAGCAAGATACTTAACGCCCGCGAGTGTGCAGACCTGGGGCGTTTCATACTTGAATGGGAACAGTAAGTATTGTAGAATTGAAACAGACCTAAATTGTGGCGCCAGAGAAGATGAATTTAAATAACTTACTTTATGCGACTATCCTCGATAGAGTAATACGTACGAAAGGAGAGTAAAAGGATAATCATTTTTTAAAAGGGAATTAATTGATCGGGCCACATACCCCAAGTTGATCGGGCTAGTTCTTCACTACTTTCGAAGTTTCGCTCCGACACTATTTTGAACACACAACAGTCAGGCGCTACTTCTTCAACTCAACTTCGACATATCCATCAAGACACCCAGCCATGTCTCTCCACCGAAGTCATTGCATTTATTAAACAAAAAACATAAAAAGTAGAAAATTAGAAAAGACAGAAAAATTAGGCTAGGTATATCGATTAAAGTTAATGAATTCAATTTACCCAAGTTGATCGAACCACACACCCCTCCCTTTTATGTCCAAATGCGTCAAATATGGGTAAGTTTCGGGCTTCCAAAATGAACCTTTAAATTAGAGATGGTATCGTGCAGCGGTAAAAAAGGTATCGTCCAGCGGTAACCAGCCACCTTATGTTAACGAGGATAAGCAAAGTGTTGGAGATTGTTGTTGTCCATCGTAGCGTAGCTTGGTAGAAAACTTGAGTCGTAGTAGTCGTATAGTGAAACCAAGTGTATCAAATCGTCTCGTGCTTATATCTTCACAACCAAGTAGAGCTAGGTTGAAAGAATAACACCCTTTGAGAGATTGATTGATGACAGTTGAAGTGTATGCAATTAGATTGATTGTCTAAAGCAAAGTGTATTGAGAAGTGATTAGCTAGTCTTACGTGAATATGCATGACCTAAAGGTATACTATACCGCTAACAGCTGTTGTGACTATACCGTCTACAGCTGTAGTGTTACATACATACCTGGTCGGCACAAAAATAGGTCGTACTCAGAACCGAGTGCATTTGTCCTAATTTATGTGCCTAAAAGATAAGAAAAATACAGATTGCTAACTAATAACAAATGGTCCTACCTAATTCTAGTAATTAAGTATACGGGCTATTTTTAACACTCCTCCTCAATGTGTATTTCGAAACGTCACACATGTTGAAGGAAGAGCGCTGCGCGTAGCTCTTCGAATCTTGATGCGGACAACGCCTTGGTAAGTCCATCAGCAAGCATGTCATGAGTTGAAACGTAGGTAGCTTCGACAAGTCCATCCGTTAACTTCGAAATAATAAACTTGACTCGAATGTCGACATGCTTCATTTTGGTGCTTGTTTGATCACCCTTGAAAATCTTGATCGCAGCTTGGTTGTCCATGCAAAGTTGCATGGGCAGCTTCATCTTGACTTGTACTTCCTCGATCAACTCCTTGAATCCCAAAAGCATCACTACGTTCGTTGAAGCCGCGTAAAATTCCCCTTCCATAGTCGATAACGACACGGCACCTTGTTTTTTGCAGAGCCATGCAACCAGAACGCCATTCAAAAATACGAGTCCACCGGAGGTTGACTTTCTGTAGGTCTTCGAACCTCCGTAATCCGCGTCGCTGTACGCCTTGATGCTCAACTCGTTGCTCGCCACCTCACCACGCCCCATACAAAACTTAAGATATTTGGTACCTTTGAGGTAACGCAAAATCTTTTTGGCAAGTTTCCAGTCGGCGATGGTGGGGGCATGAGTACGTCGGGTAGCCTTGTGTACGGCGTATACGATGTCAGGTCTGGTACAACGAGCGATCCAGAGCAAGCTGCCGACCAAAGATTGGAAATCCTTGATAGTGATAGCGCCATCACTTTTAAGGGGTTCGCTAGGTTGGAGCGAGATATCTTCGAAGTCGGTCCCGATCGGAGTCCGAACTGGGTTAGAGTCTTGTAACTTGAAATCCTTGATGATGGCATCGATCGTTACTTCTTGGTCCAGCTTGTATCCAGTATCCTCGTCGAAAACCACACGCATCCCGAGGAATTTCGACACCATGCCGAGATTTTTGATCTCAAGGCACTTCATATCTTCAAAAAACTTCTGAACCAGCTCTTCCTTGGTACCAGTCACTAGGAGGTCATCAACATAGGTGCCTACTACGACGGTCTCTCCATCCAAGTGCTTGACATATAGGCACATGTCTGTCAAGCACTGTGTAAAGTCCAATTCCAAAATCTTTCCGTGAATTAGCTTGTTCCACAGCCGTCCTGCCTGTTTAAGGCCGTAAAGAGTCTTCTTGAGCTTGAGTAATTGTTCACCTTGGTTGTGAGTGCACGCACTAGTTTTCAACTTCATACCTTGGGGGATGAACAAAAAGATGTCATGCTCATTTTCCTCAGCTTTAACATAGGCATTCGGAATATCCCCGTGCCTCGCAGGCACCTGCCACTTGGTAGCCAATGCGAGCGCTCCTTGAAGGCTTTTTCGATTATTATGCGCACCGTTTTAATTTGGAGGACGAGGTTGTAAGCGTCCGCATAGGAAGTGCGTTATCGAACACGACGAAATGGAGTAGGCCGGTGTCTTGGAGACTAGGCATTGAGGATCCTTTTGAGTTGCCTCATGATGTGGGAAGGGTCGTGTTTCACAGAAAAGGTCAGGATTTTATACGATCAGAGTTTAAGCGTGCATGCGATCTATTGAGCGAAGACCACCGTCTCGAGGACATTTGCGTATCTGACGAAACCTCATGGAACCACACAGCAACGTGCTACATTTGCTGCGGCAGAGATCATGCCACTCGAGAGTGTGGTCGGATGGTTCAACAGCATTCAACTCCTGGCGGGGCTTGCAATGCAATGTCACTCTTTTCGGACTGTTGGTGTTGCGGCGAGTATTGTCACTACAAAGCAGAGAGTCCGATGCTCTTTTTTCGCAACATACCTATTTCGACAAAAAAACAGAAACGATTTCGATTCCAGGGTCTGGTCCGCTCACGGAAATTGCACTATCTTCTCGGCCCGATGCGGTTTGTGGTTCCCCTGTTCCAAGTAAGCTACCTCTTCGCGTGTACAAGGAAAATATTTTGGAACGTGGTCTCTCTCGAAGCGATTCGCCAATGCTTCGTCTATCTAGGAGAAAGAAACGCTCTCATAGTGGTTATTCATTGTCGACTCCCGCATCTTCCCCTTCATCTTCGTGGCATTGGTCATCGAATAGTTTCTCACAGGCGGAAAAGCGTCGACAACAACAACGCTATCACCAACAGCGACAAGAGCAGCGCCGCCAGAAATGTGCTATTTATGAACTGCCACGAAAATGTGGAGGAAGTACCATACTTTGCTTATCCTCGTTAACTTTAATGATTATAGTTTCTACAAATAATTGAGTTTCGTGCGTTATAAACGCAATGTTATGTTTTTAAGAGATGGTATCGTGCAGCGGTAAAAAAGGTGGCTGGTTACCGCTGCTCGATACCATCTCTAATTTAAAGGTTCATTTTGGAAACCCAAAACTTACCCATATTTGAAGCATTTAGACATAAAAGGGAGGGGGTGTGGCCCGATCAACTTGGGGTGTGTGGCCCGATCAATTCCCTTTTAAAATTGCACCTATGCCTGTTTGACATAAGTTATCCATGTAAGTAGGGGCTCCATCCAGATCCAAGATCGATGGATCTGACCCATGGATCAAATTGATTGGTTAATAGTCAATTAATAAAAAAGGTCGTCACTGTGTGCACAGACTTCAAATTTAATTCCCCCCTAGCACCTAGTGTCACTCCAAAAGCTACTGCTATGAAGGGCAGTTAGGTTTCTGAGATTTTTCCCTCTGACAGTGCAAGCCAGTTCACCCAGGAGGTGCAGCAGGCAGGTGAAGCTGCCCAAACTGAGCTGGAGAGTGTGGTTAGCAACTCTAGTTCACTTAAAAAGGAGTACAGCTATGTGTGGACATATTTCGAGCTGGTAGAGGAGACAGTGAACAATGGAAAAAAGGAAAGGACCTATAGTTGCATTGCATCTCAATCATGTAAGCAAACCATTGTGGTTGTGCAAGGCAAAGGCCAGGCCAACCTCAACAGGCACTTGAGGGACAAACACAAAATCATTAAGGAGGGCAGAGCCAGACATGCTGGTAACCTGTGAATAGACCAATACCAATTTGTTGTCAGCAAAAAAGCTAGACTTGACATGGTGAGTTTGACATCAATGGTTTTCTTTCTGTTCAATAGTATCTTCAAATCTAACAGATCTTTTTAGGCACTTACCAAGGTTAATTTGAAAACTGCTGTGCTGGAAGCCATCATAGATCTGGACCTTTCCTTTGAATCTGTGGGAAAAAAATCATTCATCAGGATGTTGGATTTAGCCAGCAATGGCAAGAGATCCCACATGATGGTGAAGGCAGAAGCCATAAAAAACTGGGCACTTCAGTTATTCCTAATCAAACAGAGACACTGGACTAAAAAGTGTTGTACGATGTCAATGATATTCAGGAAATTCATTTCACTACAGATTGCTGGAGCACTCCAGCCAGAAAAAAATGCATTTATGTCCTTGACATTCCACTGGACTGGTGCTGATTTCAAGATGGAAAGTGTTACATTTGGATCGGAAGAGGTTAAAGGTAAGAAGAAGTCTTTGAATTTTAGATTTATGTATGAAGGTATCTCAAAAAAAAATATTTTTTTAGGCAGTCATCATGGAAGCCACCTGGAGGAATGTTATTTTGCTATGGTAAAGAGACTTAGTTTTCTTGACATCCATGGTCATGTCACTGTGGACAATGGAAGCAACAACCTCACTTTATTTCAAAATTTTGCCAAGAGATCTCAAGTTCAATTTGATGTGGCCTCTCAGATGCACAGGTGTTGTGCCAACATTATCAATCTGGTTGCAAAGGATGGCATAGCTGCATTTGGAGGCTGTAACAGGGTTACATTCGAGTCACATTTAGTAGGTGGTGTACGGGAGTACACTACGGTTGGGGTCAGTATTGACCGGTCCGAAAGGTATTGGACCATTGGTTATTTTAACCAATCAGGGCAGGAGACCTTGGTGGTGGCGTGGCAGCCAGCCACGTGTAGGTACACAGGTGGTGTACACTACATTTTAGCTAGGCACGAATTTAGTAAGTTCTACTTAGTATTACATATATTTTACATTAGTTTAAATTAATTTAGGCTAATTATATGTTAAATATACATTCAGTTTACAAAAATACTTAAGACTGCTAGGCGCGCGACCACGCCCGGTAGCGCGCGCAGTAAGTATCGTAGCCTAAGGGAGTTCTCCCTTACGCTTCCTCCCTTTATAAGGGAAGCCTTGTCACAAGGGGTTAGAGAAAGCTATCTGTAAACCACCCCGGGAATCTTGGCCCGAGTAGGAGAGCTCTCTCCTACTAAGCTCTTTTATAAGGGCGTATCGGCTAATTAGCGGCGAACGCCGCTTAAAGGAAAGTCTTCCTCTGTGCGCTAGCCGCACCGTGAGTGTACGCACCCGGCTACATCTGGTAGCACTTGTAGTCAATCCAACAGCTGTGTTGGTGATCAACATCCTCTGCAAGGGATGGATCAGGACGATTGGGGTAAGCTAACCCCCGTCCAACAGGAAACCTTTAAAAGGCTGTTACGATATTGGGTAAGGATTGCATGCGCCATCTAGTGGAGCAGGGACTCGATGCCGTGCGTGAAAGGGTGAATGCCCTTATCGCCCATGGGGCGAGTCTTCGCGGGAGTTATCCCCCGTCTAGGGGGTGCGCCCTCCGATGCCCTTTAAGATAAAGGAATTCACCGGCGAGAAAGGTGAAAACCTTTATGTGTGGCTTCGAGAGGTTGAAACCGCATTCGCCACCGCGGACGTGATCGAGGATCACCTGCAAGTGGGACTTGCACTGACCCATCTTACGGGCAAAGCCCGTACATGGGCGTTTACCAGATCAGGCGTTATATACCTGTTCATAAGCTTTCGCTTAAGGACTCCTCACTTCGGGAACACGGAGGAGTCCTTAAGCGAAAGCTTATGGACAGGTATGCAACGCCTGATCTGGTTTTCCAGAATCAGCTGGCGTTTTTGAGGTGCCGTCAGGGAACTAGGGACTTGGAGACATATGTCCAAGGACTGAAGACCCTGTTGGCAGGGATGTACGAGAAAGCGTATTCGGACGATGTGTCCATCCCCGTCTTCATGGGAGGCCTGAAAGAAGGGCCAGCACGTTCGGAACTGTTCCGATACCGACCCGAATCCCTGGAAGAGGCATTCAAGATGGCGTTCAACGCCGAGAGGAACTTCCGTTCCTCTAAGGTGGGTCCCGAACCCATGGACCTGAGTCAGGTCGAAGCGGAGGAGAAACCTCCCGCTAAGAGTCATTCGGACTCTTTTTCAAAGAGCTTCGAGACATAGCTCTTGGCTATGCTGAAGCGGCGTGGGCCGCTGAGATGCTTCCTGTGTGGGAGCATGGATCATCTGAGGAACAGATGTCCACCAAATCCCCAGCGAGACACTCGCTACAAGGGACTAAGGGTGGGGAAAAAGACCTTGTCCAAGCCGTCGGGAAACGACGGCTCCCAGTAGGTGCGGGGAGCCCTACTGGGGGACCCCTCAGTGCTGTTAAGCCCAAGGGTAGGGGACGACAGCACAAAGCCCCGAGGGAAGCGGTGATTTCTAGCACCGAGTTAATGTACCAGCCAGGTTTGCTGGTAGTCCTTGCGGACGTGAAATGCTTTGATAAGCCTTGGATAGTCTTGATAGACTCTGGAGCGTCTGACAATTATGTCAGACGGACTTCTGTTGAGAAGAGTCGGCTGTGTGACGAGACCCTAGAGGCACGTTCTCGTGACGTCGTGACGGTGCGTCTAGCGACGGGCGTATAGGTTTCTGTACCCAAGGTCTCGATTGACCTTAAGCTGAAGTTTGCAAACTTCGATAGCTTAGAACGTTGCCTAGTCCTGGATTTGGACTCATTCTTGGCATGAAGTGGCAGGATCGCCACGAGCCATGGATAGGCTGGAAGTCTAAGTCCATTGGCTCAACGCACCCGCGATCGGTTGAATCATTGGCGAGTCATGAACCCACCTTTTCTCGATCGCAAAAGCGATTATGGCGTGAGATGACAAAGATTGGGATGTCTGAAATGATCTGTCCCAATGAGGTTAAGGAAGAGTTCCTTAACGAGGGGGATTTCGGCGGTTAATCCCCACGCCGTTAACGGCGAGAATGGTGAGTTGCCAGTGGCACAGGTGGATTCCTCTGAGGCGACTCCAGTGGTAGGGGTAGAAACCCCTGTGGCTAAGCGCGAGGCGCTTCCAAGCGAAGAGACCCGTATTTTGTCTCTTTCGCACGTCGGAACTGATTCCGACCACGCCGTTGTAGGTGAGACCGGCGAGTCACCGGTGGTAGAGGTAGAGACCTCTGTGGATAGGCGCGGTGCGCTTCCAATAGATGGTGCAATTGACTCCCCCCATCTGGGTCCCGGGATGAGTCCCGAGGCCGGTAGTCAGCAGTCCTATCGGATGCTGAATAGTGTGACTGGTGTTGTCACTGAAGGCGTAAGCCTTGAACAGTTGCCTGGGGTAGGCGAACTGTTGTCGTTGGAGGAGATGTCCTTCAACGAGCTTGAAACTGCTTTGAAAGCAGGTGAAATCGACGAGGTTGTCGTATTGCGTCCGGAAGAGGAGTTGAACTCCTCATACACGATGGACGAGTCAGTTTTGGTGCAA
>CM047581.1:11178779-11189936 GCA_026184515.1 Peronosclerospora sorghi | reverse complement strand
AAAAGGGACTTGGCTCGTCTGAGCCTACCCTGTCAAGTCGAGCTAAAGCTCGTTTACACCGTTTCAGGTACTGTGACGGTTTGCTATACTAGAGAACGAGCGCGGAGGACACTCCGCGGGTGGTTGTTCCTCATGACGAGGAAATGAAGTATAAAGTCCTCTTTGAGGCACATGACGCCCCTACCGGGGGGTCATTTAGGTCGGGATAAGACCTACGGCGCTTTAATCGCTTTGTATTGGTGGCCCAAAATCTACAAGTGAGTCTGTGCGTATATACGCACCTGTGAGACGTGTCAGAGGGTCAAACCCTCTACAGATTCATCTTCTATAGGAAACAGTTGGAAATTTCCAACTGTTCGTGTAAACCCATTCAACCTATAGTATACAGTTGGACATTGCCAATTGTTCGTGGGGGCCAAGTCCTCCTATAAATATGAAGGTGAGCATTTGGCGAGAGTAGTCGTTCCAACGGCGTGTTGAAAATACATTAGTATGGATTTATCTTAGGTTTTTCCGAAGGAAAGGCCGGTTTCACCGATGTTTTGGTCTTTGTAGACCGTTTGAGCAAGATGCTCACCTGGCAGCGGTGCCAGAGTCCATTGATGGAAAAGACGGAACTCGTTAATCGCGTTGTTGAGGATATTCTCCGGAGTTTATGTCCGGATGCTCCAAGTGTTGGAGTGAGATGCTTCCTATGACCGAATTTTTCATAAACAATTCGGTGCATGCATCTACGGGACTAACCCCATTTAATGTGAACGGATTAGTAAATCCGCGGGTTCCGTTGACGCCACGTGTGTGTGGACCAGGGCTTGAGGGGGGAGGAGTCCCCGATGTCATCCCTGTATGCTCCTGTCCGTTTGTTTAGCCTACCCGGCAGGGCGGCCGGCAGGCTGCCCGACCGGGTGCAGCTCGGGTCTACGCTTATAGCTGCCACGGTTCGCGCACTGGGTGTCTTCCACGGCCCCAGCGACCTAGAAGAATCTATTCTTTGTTTGTTGGGCCTACCCGGCAGGTCGGCCGTCAGGCTGCCCGACGGCAGGACGGGGTGGAGCGTCTAAATGGCGCGACTCCATCATCGGGGTCAAAACCAGTATTTGGTGAAGTGGAAGGGTTATCCACATTAACAGAGTTCGTGGGAGTTTGAGAATCCCCTGCGGCAGGATTGCCGTGACGTCGTTGACGCTTTCGAGCGGGAGAATCCCGCTGTGAGTCAACGACCAATGGGTCGGGGTAAGCTCCTTCACTCCCAGTAGTTGGGAGCCCTCCGGAGGCAGATGCGGAACCCGCACTGTGCTCCGGCACCTTAGTGAGGGCACGGGCGCTAGCATAGCGCATGATAAGGGGCACGTAACTGCCCCATGTGTTTGGCTCTGGCAAACGCCAAGCACAATGCCCTCTCTATCCGAACGTCACGTTCGGAATATCTGTTGTACAGCTTTAAAAAACTTGGGGAGACGTTTCTACCCTCCGCCTAAGCGCGGAACTTCTGCTCTGACTCTTTGGAATATTCTAGTTGCAGGAGAATGAAGGGAACCTCGCGGAGGTACCAACAACGGCACCCTGTGCCTGTTTCTCGAGGCGCTCTCGATATGAGGTAGCAGTGAACTGCTTCTGAGTGAGCAGTTTTTCCCGGAGTTGATTCCGACGTGTGATGTGTTGCGGCTGTACAGTCGCGAGGCCAGGGGTATAGAAGACTAAACCCTTCTGTACCTCATTCCTGGCCCACTTTGGGAGGTCACGAGGACCTCCAAAACGATATACCGCCCGTGGAGGGCGCATGGGGGGCGTGCAAGGAAGCGTGTAACGCCTGTGCGGCATTTTGAGCCTCTTGAGCTGTGTAGCCGGTGCGTATACGCACGGTGTGGCTAGCGCACAGAGGAAGACTCTTCCTTAAAGCGGTAGATACCGCTTCTTAGCCGATACTCCCTTGTAAAGGGCTTAGTAGGAGAGTTCTCCTACTCGGGGCCAAGATTCCCGGGTTGGTTTACTACGTAGCCTTAACGGCTGTGTTCCCTTTACGGGGTGTAGGTAAAGGGAGGGCTACCTCTTATCCACGACACTCACTGCGCGCGCGACCGGTCGAGGTCGCACGTCCGCAAAATAGAGTGAAATGTAAGCTGAATATATTTAATATGTAATTAGCCTAAATTAATTTAAACTAATATAAACTATATGTAATACTAAGTAGAATATTCCTAATTCGTACCTAGCCAAAATGTAGTGTACACACCTGTGTACTGACACGTGGATGGCTGACACACCACCACACCAAGGGCCCCTGTCCTGATTGGTTAAAATAACCAAAGGTTCAAAACCTTTCAAACCGGTCAATACTGACCTCAACCGTGGTGTACTCATGTACACCAACATTATATGTAACTCGAATGTAACCCCGTTACAAGCTGCGTCCAGCTCAGTAGTGGTGATCGCCTTCGGCTATTCGGATATGTCATCCGAGGTTGGTAATAGTTGCGGACGAGTTAGTGCGTTTTCCCCACGTGTGGGGAATGGGTTGGATGACCGACAGCGCCGTTCGGCGCTGTCGGAGTGGTCAGCCGTTGGGGAGATCTCCCCAAGGGCATCCACTTCCGAGTTATCGGAATAGTTTTCTTCCATAGCACCACTAAAGGTGCACATGGTCAGCCAGAGTTTCTGGCAGTTGAATTTCTCCAACAAAATTTTGTTTATTGCATAAGAAATAGTCTTGATGGGGGAGTATGTAACAGGGTTACATTCGAGTCACATTTAGTAGGTGGTGTACGTGAGTACACTACGGTTTGTGTCAGTATTGACCGGTTCGAAAGGGTTTGAACCATTGGTTATTTTCACCAATCAGGGCAGGAGCCCTTGGTGGTGGCGTGTCAGCCATCCACGTGTTGGTACACAGGAGGTGTACACTACATTTTAGCTAGGTACGAATTTGGTAAGTTCTACTTAGTATTACATATAGTTTACATTAGTTTAAATTAATTTAGGCTAATTACATATTAAATATACATTCAGTTTACTTTTCACTCTGAAGACTGCTAGGCGCACGACCTCGACCGGTCGCGCGTGTAGTGAGTGCAGTAGTGTAAAGGGAGCCCTCCCTCCAGCTCCACCCTTAGTAAGGGAGCCTTGCCGATAAGGCATTAGCGGAGCTAGGCGCGCTACCACGCCCGGTCGCGCTCGTAGTGAGTATTGTAGCCTAAGGGAGCCCTCCCTTTAGCCACACCCTTAGTAAGGGATCCTTACGTTAAGGCATTAGCGAAAGTTAATTGTAAACCAAAGTGGGAATCTTGGCCCCGAGTAGGAGAGCTCTCTCCTACTAAGCCCTTTTATAAGGGCGTATCGGGTAAGTAGCGGCGAACGCCGCTTAAAGGAAAGTCTTCCTCTGTGCGCTAGCCGCACCGTGCGTGTATGCACCCGTCTACATAGGCCCAGATATGGAGGAGCTCATGGAAGCAGAATTGGAAAGGGAAACAGCAGATTCTATGAGCATGCTTGCTTTGTCCTCAGAACCTGACAATGTCAGAGTGGATCTCAAATCAGTTTACAAAAGGATCAAAGACTTGGCCATCACAGTGAACCGCTATCCCCCAAAGGAGAAATTTGCTTCAAACTTTTTTTCCCTGCACCAGAGCACTTCAACAGCAAACACTCTGGTACAGGTTGTGCCCACAAGATGGAATTACACCTTGGAAATGTTTCAGAGAGCTTTGATGTTGAAACCCAGCATTCAGAAGCTAACAGATACAGAGTATTTCAGGAGGTTTTCTTTGTTCAAAGAATAGTGGGAGAAGCTGCAACAGATGTGCAATTTTCTGCAGCCATTCCATCAAGCCACAGAGCTACTCTCTGGAGACACCTATCCCACTCTTGGGATTGTACTCCCAATCTATTAAAATCTTTCGAAAAAGCTGCAGCAGGTTGAACATCAGTATGATGCCAGCCAGATGGAGCCTGTATCCTGGAAAATGCTGAAAAACTTCACAAATATTTTCTGATGGCAGTAAAATTGGACACAAACTACTTGGCCACCATTTTGGATCACAGATTCAATATTAAATGGTTTCAGCAAGCTTTAGATGACTGGCCCTAGGATATCAAAGTTCAAGGTCACAGTGTCAACTCCATGAAGCTTCTGTTTTTTTAGACAGCTCAGCAATACAAGATGGAAAAAGAAACAACAACCAGCTCTGGGAGTCATCCAATCACCTCTACACCCTCAAACACTTTAAAAGATGAGATATTCTCTTGGGGTAACGTAGTGGGGGAAAATAACAGCCTTGATGGACTCAATGAAGAGGTGGACAGGTACCTGGGCTACAGGACTGTGTCATCCAGCACCTGCCCTTTAATATGGTGGAAGACAAACCACCAACAGTTTCCCACTTTGGCCAGGATGGCCAGAGCAATATTGTCAATTCCAGCAACTTCTGCTCCTTCGTAAAGGGGTTTTCCTATGGCAGAAGGGTGCTAAGGTGGGATAGAAGCACTTTATCTCCTAAATACACAGAGGCCCTGGTATGTTTGAAGGATTTCTTTAGGAAGCAGGGCTATTTGGAGGTAGAATAGATTTGTAGTTGGATTGCTAAATACATCTTTTTGTGCTTGATGACGCTTCAATTAATATAATAAATTGATTAATTCATCGATCCATGGACGGAGCCTCTACATGTAAGAGCATCTGTGGCGAAGCGGGCTCAAGAATTTTGGCCGCTTTTTGTCAGCAGCACACCGATCGGCTTATCGGCGATCGGATTGGTGGAAATCCAGGAGGCTTTTAAGCCTATCATGTGCAAGAGGTGTCAAGAACACGGGTTTTGGTAAGTCACATGAGATTGCGTGTACTTACATATTTTCATGTGTGTACATATTGGGAACCGTAGGTAGATTAGTTTTGGTTTTACCGTTTAGGCCTCACTTAAACGCAACAAGATGTCGCTAGCTTTTTTCGCTTTGTACATCAGTAGCCTCTGCATGCCGCAGAGTGTTTGGAAGCGGAGGGTCGAGTAATCCCCTCTAGCTCATTATACCCGGCCGGGACGCGTTACAGACGCACTTGGCCCGCCGGAAGTCCCTCGACGGGAGCACACATTGGACGGCTTCTCAAGCTCAAGTTACGCACGTTTGGAACGTGTCATCAAGTTTTGGATTATTACGTGGAGATATCGTTCGTGGAGTTTATCACGTTCTCATTTGGATCTCTGTATTGGATTATTGGAATTTTATTCTCATATTGGTTGGGCTCTACGATCGGTTGAGCGATCTGCCCTTTGGAGTATACTTACTCCAAGAGTAACTAGTCTGCCCGTACCCAGGGTGAAGAGTTCCGCCCAGGGTACACCACCCAGCACGGGTTTCCGCATTTTAGACCTCAAGTCGATTCCCAGCACCGATCCACCGAGTGTGAAACTAGCCGATTCCATCGGGTACACAAGGTGAGATGACGAAACAAGCGGACCAGGCGTCCTATGCTGAGGATCGGTCGTCCGATAGCAGCGGACGATCATATCGGATCATAGGCGAACGTTCGCGGGGAACCCCCCCGTCCGTTGGAAGGCTGGGCACAATGGTGGTAAGGTTCTCGACACTTCGGTGTTCGATTTTGCACTTGACTCCACCACACATCCACATCGGTTGCATTAAGCAGTGTTGTATATTATACTACAGAGAAATTGATTTTCAGCACCGCATAGGTAGTAGCAATTTTCGTAGTAAATTTACCACCGAGTAAAATTTATCATTCGGGGTAGCAAGTTTGCTACTGCCCGCTCGTACTACCAAATCCTGCCATTCAAGAACATTACACCTTCTCCCAATGTCTTCCTATAAATTACCCTCCGAACTTCAGCAATCTTCCTACATGCGTGATGCCTTCTCATCAATGCCTTTGGACTCTGACTTTGCCTCTATTCCAGCGAATCCTGCGTCACCGGGTCCCCCGAAAACTTTGCTTCCTAATAATAATAAGAAGGGGCGAAACTGGAGCAAGAAAGAGGATGAACAGTTGGTGAAGTCCTGGCTGGAAATTTCTCAGGATCCGATCACGTGCAGTGAGCATAAGATGCAGGGCTTCTGGTAAAGGGTGGAGGCGAGTTTCCGGAGCGGCGGCTTCGATAGAAACGAAGACGACGTTAAAATTCGATGGGGATGCATTCAACGAATGGTCAACAAGTTTTGTGGTTGCTTCGCGACTATCGAAGACCGTAATGAAAGTGTCAAGACTTTCGACGAAAAGGTTCGGAACGCGCTTACGTTGTTCGAGGAGCAGTACAAAACTGGTTTTACCATGTATTCGTTGCTTGTTCGGCACACTCCGAAGTGGCAGGAGAATGTGGGTAAGTTGAGCGCCAACAGAAAAAAGGTAAAAGAAGCCGAGATGTGATGGGTGGCGGCGAAGAGGTAGAGGAAGAGGAAATACGCCCACCTGGGCGAAAGCAATCGAAGAACTGTGGGCCAGAAAGAGAGGATATCAGGGCCGCTATCGCTGCGAGTTTTTTTCAAAGTCTAGCAGACGAGACAGCCCTGCGCAATCAGGAAGTAATCATGTTTTGGACAATGCAGGGCATGACCGCGACGCAGCGTCGATTTTATGAGCTGAAACAAGCGCAGATCCTGCGCAACTTGGAGGCGCTATTAGAATCGAATAGAACAAATGTCGAGTAATAGAAGTATAATAGAATAAACGAGTGACCGTATCGGCGTGCAGGAATTACATTCTACGTTTTTCTATTTCAACTTCATTTAAAGAGAGGAATGTGCGTTGGCCGCGTTTACCTTTATTTTGTGGGCCCCGAAGCTGGAGAACGGTACTTCCTGCGGACGTTGCTGACAACTGTGAAAGGAAACCTCTTATGAGGACCTTCGAACACATGACAGGGCTCAGCACGAAACATTCAAGGCTGCATGTGTTGCGCGCGGATTGTATGAAAATTGACGAAGAGTGAAAGATTTAATTTAACCTTTTATTCTATTCTCCATCCCCTTTCTTCTGTCATAAATGCTCTATTAAATCGTTCCGTAACTTGTAATGCTGAGTTTGGTTTCGGACAGCTCGATACCTATTGAGAAACTCTGTGAACACAACGGGAGGTGAGGGAGAGGCAGGAGGAAGAAGAAGAAAAAGATGATGGCGAAGAATGAGAAGGGACGTTTCCTTCGTATTCCGCAGGAAAACTTCTTCCACGTTCGTCTTCAAAAACCATATTGTGAAGAACCACACAACACGTCATGATATCGTGAAGAACACAAGTGCGCCAGAAACGAGCTGGTCCTTTGATAATGGCGAATCTTGCCTGAAAAACGCAAAACGCCCTCCCCACATCTTTTCGCAGCGCCTCCTGAGTGGCGGCGAAGTGCTTCCGCTTTTATCCTTGCGGGTGGGGCGATCATCTGCACCAATGTTGCCCATAGAGGGTAGATTCCAGGTAGAACGTCGAATCTCCGTCAGTTTACATGATGCAACTGGGAAATATTGTGAAGTTTATTACTTTTACCATCACCTAAGAAGTATCTCATGTCGTACTCAGTACCATTGATCTTAAAAGTCGCTGGTGGCGCGCGACCATTCTCGATGTCGGAAAAGAGATCCGAACATTCAAGGAGATTGATATCGTTGTGGGATCCAGGCATACCTAAGAAAGCATTCCAGATCCAAAGGTCGTAAGAAGCGACCGCCTCAAGAACGATTGTCTTATCTCTTCTTTTCCGGTATATTGCCCATCCCAACCAGTTGGGAAGTTCTTCCACGTCCAGTGCATGCAGTAGAGGCTTCCAAGCATTCCTGGAAAACCTCGTTCTGCGTTTGAACGTAGAAGACGTTCAATGTCCGTTTCGTTTGGCCGGCGAAGGTATTCATCCCCGATCAGTTGAATGGTGAACATACAGAAACATTTTAGGCTCTTTATGGCCGTACTTTCGCCGGTGCGCACATACTCGTCCACTGCGTCGGCTGGCATTCCATATGCAAGTTGGCGGATAGCTGGAATACACTTCTGCAAGGCGGAGAATCCGTGTAGCCGGTGCGTATACACAAGGTGCGGCTAGCGCACAGAGGAAGACTTTCCTTTAAGCGGCGTTCACCGCTACTTAGCCGATACGCCCTTATAAATGGGCTTAGTAGGAGAGAGCTCCCCTACTCGGGGCCAAGATTCCCACTTTGGTTTACAATTATCTTTCGCTAATGCCTTAACGTAAGGCTCCCTTACTAAGGGTGTGGCTAAAGGGAGGGCTCCCTTTACGCTACTACACTCACTACACGCGCGACCGGTCGAGGTCGTGCGTCTGTAGTCGTTGAGTGAAAATGTAAACTGAATGTATATTTTATATATAATTAGCCTAAATTAATTTAAACTAATGTAAAATATATGTAATACTAAGTAGAACTTACCAAATTCGTACCTAGCTAAAATGTACTGTACACACCTGTGTACTGACACGTGGATGGCTGACACGCCACCACCAAGGGCTCCTGCCCTGATTGGTGAAAATAACCAATGGTTCAAACCCTTTCGAACCGGTCAATACTGACACAAACCGTAGTGTACTCACGTACACCACCTACTAAATGTGACTCGAATGTAACCCTGTTACATCCTCCCCCATCAAGACTATTGCTTATGCAATAAACAAAATTTTGTTGGAGAACTTCAACTGCCAGAAACTCTGGCTGACCATGTGCACCTTTAGTGGTGCTATGGAAGAAAACTATTCCGATAACTCGGAAGTGAAAGCCCTTGGGGGGATCTCCCCAACGGCTGACCACACCGACAGCGCCGTTCGGCGCTGTCGGTCATCCAACCCATTCCCCACACGTGGGGAAAACGCACTAACTCGTGCGCCACCTTTACCCACTAGGGGTAATGCATCCGGGTCGCCGCAGGAGACCATCACCAATGAAACGGACTCGGTTCATGAGGCCCGACGTGCCGTACGGGCACGGAAGGGACCTCGTGACCCTCAAAAGAGGGCTAAGAACGCGGTCAAGAGGGGTTTAGCCTCGTATACCCCTGGTACAGCGGCTATACTGCCGCGTGAAATTGCGCGCCGGAAGCAACTCCGGGCCAGACTGCTAACGCCTAAGCAGTTTACTGTCAAGTCCTACCGGACGCGCCTCGGGACACAGGCACGCGGTGCCCTCGTGGATATCCTCCACGAGATTCCCTTTGTTCTCTTACGGGACGAAAGCGTCGAGGACGCAGAACAGGCATTCCGCGCTTGGGCGGAAGGGGAGAAGCGCCTCCCCAACTTTGATGCGCTGTACAACAGCTTTTCCAAACCTGACGTTCGGGTAGAGAGGGCGTTACGCTTGGCTTATACCCAGGACAAAGCGCTGGGGCAATTACCTGACCCTTATTTCACGCGCCCTGATCTTGATGTGGTGCCGGAGAGCAATGCAAACTATGCATCTGCCTCCGGAAAACTCCCAGCTACTGGGAGTGAAGGGGCTTCTTCCGCCCCTTTGGTCGTTGACTCTCAGCGGGGTTCTCTCGCTCGAAAGCGTCAACGACGTCACGGGAATCCTGCCGCAGGGGAGTCTCGGACTCCCACGAACTATGTGAATGTGGATAACCTTTCCACTTCACCAGGTACTGGGTCTCACCCCGATGATGGCGTCGTGCCATCAAACGCTCCACATTGTAATGTGGAGTACCCTCCGTATCGAGAACTGGAGGAGGAGGTCGCGCTATTGCGACGTGAGTTCCACGAGAGCTGTGATCGACACAGCCGTCGCATCCATGATGCCCAGGAGAGAATCCTCGAAGAGTGGAATGAGAATGAACGCCTCGAGGAGCGGCTTGCCTCCATCGGGTCTCTCGTTGCGGAGCTTCAGGGTCGTATTTCGATCCTGTCGGAGATGTTCCGACCTGTCGTGCCTTTCGGCTATCCGACTTCCCAACCTCCTCCAAGAGGGTACCATCCTCCGGGTTCTGGTATGGATTAAGCATACCCACATAGAAGGTTGGATGCGTACGCATCGCCTTCGGGATACCCAAGGTATACGACAAGCCCTTTCGGGCTAGTACCTTAAAGGGGCCCACAAACCTGGGGCGCAGTTTTTTCCGCAACACGTTGGAAACTGCATGTGTAGGAAGGTTTTTAGCGTTGAATAAAAAACTTTCTCCTACTTTGTACACTTTTTCGTTACGCCGCCCCTTGCGGTCAGCTTGCTTCTTCTGCTTTCTTGGGTTTCCGCCATGGCATCGCAGACGTGTCGTAAGACACTAAGGCGCGTAGATAAAAACTTATCGATGTGCTTTCGCACAGATACAGGGCTGACATCGAGGAATCCTCCCCCCTCAATCCCTGGTCCACACACACGTGGCGTCAACGGAACCCTCGTATTCACCAATCCGTTCACGTAAAACGGGGTAAACCCCGTAGATGCATGGACCGAATTGCTTATAGCAAATTCGACCATCGGAAACATCTCACTCCAATCCTTTGGAGAATCCGGACATAAACTCCGGAGAATATCCTCCACAACGCGATTAACGCGTTCCGTCTGACCGTCCGTCTGCGGATGATCCGCAGTGGACATGAGGAGCTTGGTGCCCAGAACCTTAAACAACGCTCCCCAGAACTGTCCCGTAAAACGGAGACCCCGATCCGACACAACAAAATCGGGTAGACCATGCTGTCGAAAGACACGGTCTAGGAATACTTTCGCTGTTCCTTGTCCATCAATGGACTCTGGAACCCCCGCCAGGTGAGCCATATTGCTCAAACGGTATACAAAGACCAAAATGCCGGTGTTCCCTGCCTTATACTTCGGAAAACCGAAGATAAAATCCATGCTAATGGATTTCCAACACTCCGTTGGAACCGACAAGCTCGCCAAAGATGCAGCTGAACTTGCAGAGGATTTAACCCTCTGACACTTCTCACAGGTGCGTATATACGCACCGACCCACTTATACATGCTGGGCCACCAATACAAAGCGCTTAAAGCGCTGTAGGTCTTATCCCGACCTAAATGACCCCCGGTAGGGGCGTCATGTGCCTCAAAGAGGACTCTATACTTCGGTTCCTCATCATGAGGAACTACCACCCGCGGAGTGTCCTCTGCGCTCGTGCTATAATATATCAAACCGTCACAGTACCTGTAACGGTGTAAACGAGTTTTAGCTCGACTTGACAGGGTAGGCTCAGACGAGCCAAGTCCCTTTT
>CM047581.1:11141348-11178379 GCA_026184515.1 Peronosclerospora sorghi | reverse complement strand
GCAGCTGTAAGCTGCCTCGACTCAAACGCGATCACGCGTTCTCTTCCCGCATCGTCTGCTTGTAACAAAGCACATCCGATTGCGAAATAGGAGGCGTCGCAGACGACACTAAATGGGGTCCCAAATTCTGGGAGAGCAAGAACTGGAGCTTTTAACAAGCCCCCCTTAACCGCTTCAAAAGCGTTTTGGTGTTTTGTTTCCCAACACCAGTCAACAGCCTTCTTAAGAAGGTCCGTCAATGGCTTCGCTATCTCAGCGTAGTTCTCGCTGTATTTGTGGAGATAATTGGCTAATCCAAGCCACTTCCGTAAATCTCTACGATTTACAGGCGAAGGCCACTCCACAATGGCTTTCAACTTCGCGGGATCCGCCCGCACTCCATCTCTACCGATGAAGCATCCGAGGAAAGGAATTTCCTCAGCACCAAAGATACATTTGGATGCGTTTTCATATAACTGATGCTCTCGCATACATTCGAGCACCGCTCGAAGATGTATCAGGTGCGTCTGAATATCAGACAAGTCGCCTTCCGCACGACTATGAACGAATATATCGTTGAAGTACGTCTGAGCGTACTTTCTATGGGGGCGGAAGAGTTGTGTCACCAAGCGATTAAAAGTCACTGGTGCATTTGAAAGCCCCTGTAGAGCCACTCCCACAGCATGCCACTAGGCGTGCTGACCGCTGTAAGCGGGATATCGGATGCTCTCACGAGCACCTGATAGTTCCCGTCCACCAGATCTAAGGCACTGTAAACGGTACAGCCTGCCATATTGTTCTGGAGTACATCCTTCCGATGAATCGGAGTCTGCATGGGTACAGTAGCTGCATTCAGCTTGTTGTACGCATGCGCAATGCATGCGCCACTTTCCGTTCGGTTTACGAACACAAAAGTGGGCGAGATGAATGGGGAGACTTTCTCTCCCGTACCATCCCTGCCTCTTCTTTACCTTGAAGAATGCGTCGATGACGTCGCATTGCTCCTTGGGGAGAGGCCACTGTCTAGTGACGCAGTATTTGGTTCCAGGAACCAAATCAATTTCATGTCGGACTCCCCTATCCGGTGGTAACCCCATCGGCGGGTTGTCACTTATGACATCTCCAAATTCCTTTAGTAAGTAATGGTAAGGGTCCTCAGGATCCGCAAGGATCTTGAGGCCGCTTCGGGCATTCAATGCCTGTTTGGTTTGCACCAAAACTGACTCGTCCATCGTGGATGAGGAGTTCAACTCCACTTCCAGACGCAACACGACGGCCTCGTCGATTTTACCTTCTCTCAAAGCAGTTCCAAACTCGTTGAAGGACATCTCCTCCAACGACAACAGTTCGCCTACCCCAGGCAACTGTTCAAGGCTTACGCCTTCAGTGACAACACCAGTCACACTATTCAGCATCCGATAGGACTGCTGACTACTGGACTAGGGACTCATCCCGGGACCCAGATGGGGGGAGTCATTTGCCCCATCTATTGGAAGCGCCTCGCGCCTATCCACAGAGGTCTCTACCTCTACCACCGGTGACTCGCCGGTCTCACCTACAACGGCGTAGTCGGAATCATTTCCGACGTGCGAAAGAGACGAACTACGGGTCTCTTCGCTTGGAAGCGCCTCGCGCTTAACCACAGGGGTATCTACCCCTCCCACTGGAGTAGCCTCAGAGGAATCCACCTCTACCAATGGCGACTCGCCAGTCTCGCCTATAACGGTGTGGTCGGAATCAGTTCCGACGTGAGAAAGAGACGAACTACGGGTCTCTTGGCTTGGAAGCGCCTCGCGCTTAACCACAGCGGTGTCTACCCCTACCACTGGAGTCGCCTCAGAGGAATCCACCTCTGCCACTGGCAACTCACCAGTCTCACCGTTGACGGCGTGGGGATTAACCGCCGAATCCCCCTCGTTAAGGAAATCTTCCTTAACGTCATTGGAAATGATCATTTCAGATATCCCAATCTCTGGAATCTCACGCCAGAATATCTTTTGCGATCGAGCAAAGGTGGGTTCATGACTCGCCAATGCTTCACCCGATCGCGGGTGCGTTGAGCCAATGGATTTGGACTTCCAGTATATCCATGGCTCGTGGAGTTCCAGCCACTTCATGCCCAGAATGAGGTCATACCTCGAGTCCAAATCCAGGACTAGGCAACATTCTAAGCTGTTGAAGTCTGCAATCTTCAGCTTAAGGTAAATCGAGACCTTGGGTACAGAAACCTGTACGCCCGTCGCAAGACGGACCGTGACAACGTCACGAGAACGTGCCTCTAGGGCCTCGGCATACAGCCGACTCTTCTATACAGAAGCCAGACTGACATAATTGTAAGACGCTCCAGAGTCTATCAAGACTCTCCAAGGCTTATCAAAGCCTTTCACGTCCGCAAGGACTACCAGCAACCCTGGCTGGTACACCAACTTGGTGCTAGAAAGCACCGCTTCCCTCGGGGCTTTGTGCTGTCGTCCCCTACCCTGGGGATTAACAGCACTGAGGGGTCCCCCCCCAGTAGGGCTCCCCGCACCTACTGGGAGCCGTCGTTTCCCGACGGATTGGGCGAGGGCCTTTTACCCGCCCTCGGCCCCTTATAGAGAGTGTCTCGCTGGGGGTTTCGCGGACATCTGTTCCGCAGATGATCCACGCTTCCACATAGGAAGCACCTTTGCGGCCCACGCCGCTGCAACATAGCTAAGATCTCCGCCTCGAAGCTCTGCGAAAAATAGTCAGAGTGACTCTTAGCGGAAGGTTTCCCCTCCATTTCGACCTGACTCAGGTCCATGGGTTCAGGACCCACCTTAGAGGAACGAAAGTTCCTCTCGGCGTTAAACGCCATCTTAAACGCCTTCCCCAGGGATTGGGGTAGGCATCGGAACAGCTCCGAACGTGCTGGCCCTTCTTTCAGGCCTTCCACGAAGACGAGGATGGACACATCGTCCGAATACGCTTTCGCGTACATCCCTGCCAACAGGGTCTTAAGTTCTTGGATATATGTTTCCAAGTCCCTAGTGCCCTGACGGCACCTTAAAAACGCCAGCTGATTCTGGAAAACCAGATCAGGCGTGGCGAACATGTCCATAAGCTTCTGCTTAAGGACATCCCAGGTAGGGAACACGTTCGTGACCGAATCCGAACACGTAAACTCCCATGCACGGGCTTTAACCGTAAGATGGGCCAGCGCAAGCCCCACTACAATAGCTCGTGGTTGGGGTGGTCCTTCAATGCCTTCATTACTCGATCATTTAGCGTCCTTAGTCGTGGGGCCTTGCAGTCGATCTCTCCGGTGACTTGCCTGATCATTAGGTTGGAGTCACCACATATGATGACTCGCCCCTTCTCTTGCGACGACAGCAGGTCCAGACATAGAAGTATACCTCGGTACTCCGCCTCGTTAACCGTAATATCCGGCGTGAAATCAGCAGCGGATGCAACTATAGACCATTGTGGCAACTTCCACACTATGGCACTATAGGCGCCGACCTTCTTCTTCACGCTTGCCGATCCGTCAAAACTTAAGACCAAGAGCTCTTCATCATAGTCGACGGTCGGTGGCGGTCTCGAAACTGACTGCCGAGGTTGCTTCCTCGGGGCAATCGCTATTAATGCCTCGTCCACTTCAGACCGAGGGGTGGTACTGGCAGCTAATGTGCCCAATATCTCTTCCTCGCCCCTGGTGCACTTAACGACCTCGAGGATCCACTGCGACAAGACCGCCGACCATCTGCCTAGACGTACGTCCATACCATTGGTTGATAATATCCAGGACAAAGTAGACCGTCTTGACAGGACCTATAGGTCGACCGACCAGCAGGTTGTAACACACATCCAGAATTCGTAGCAACGCCAGAACTTCTTTCTCGACAATTCCATAGTTCACTTCATTTGGCTTCAGCGTTCTGCTCGTGAACGTGACCGGATGGTACACACCATCATGATCTTGTACTAGAGTGGCCGAAATGGCCCACTGACTAGCATATACAATAATGGTCGGGACCTTTTCGGGATCGAAATGCTTCAAAATCGGTGCCGTCACCATCTTAGCCTTCAACATACCAAAAGAAAACTTTGCACGCTTCATATGGTCTTCGGCCTCCACTTGCGGACAATCTGCAGCAAGACCAGAGTCGGCGCCCCCATGTAAAGTTACCCGGTCTTCTTCGCGCAACATATGGTAGTCCACTTCCCGGAGCTCATACAACACAGCCGCGTAGATACAAAAAATCTTCGATGAAGCGGCTGTAGTAGTTTAAACTTCCTAGGAAGGACTGCGTTGCCTTCAGAGACTTGGGAAAGGGGAGGTTGCTTAACGAATCCAGGTCCTTAGGATTATCCTCTAGACCATTGTTCGAGACCATATGGCCTAAATAGGCGACCTTGGACATACCCCAAAAACTTTTCACGGCGCTGACAGATAGGTTCCAGCGGTCGCATGGCTCCAACAATCGTTCAACCTTCTCGCACAGATCGTTCCATGACGAGGCAGGTATCAGAATGTCGTCGATGTACGACCGCCTCCCTAGAACGGACGGTCTTCTTTCCCGATCGGGTTCACCCTCTGTAAACCCATCATAACTTTCGGCAGGGTCCCGATCGGTCTTGATTTTGAAGTGTCCGTACAGTGCGTTGTCTATCAACCTTTGATAGATCTGGGGTGCGTTCTTCAGACCGAACGGCATACGGTTCCACTCGAAAAGACCAAACGGTGTCACAAATGCGGAAATATCACGGGCTCGATCAGTCATCGAGACCACCCAAAATCCACTTGCCATGTCCAGCGAACAATACCACAAGGTCTTGTCCAGGTCTTCCAACAAATCATTAATCAGCGGCATCGGGTACACCATAAGTTTAGTTAACCGATTTACCAGCCGATAGTCGATGCACAACCTAATGTCGACGCCGTTCTTCTTGATAACAATTACGATCGGCGAGGCCCATGGCGAGGTCGACGGTCTAATAATCTTGGTAGCCAACAGTCCTTTGATAAGATCAGAAAGCTTTTACCGGTACAGTGGCGCCACGCGTCGACATCGCTGAGCAATCGGCTTGGGATCTCCAACGTCAATACCGCAAATCGCACCACGGGCTGCAGGTGGTAAGGCATTGCCCTTTCCGATCAGCAGACGTCTTTTCTTCCATATGATATTATTCAACTGCTCGATCTGGTATGGACTGTTAAGGTCTTTATCACCCACTTGTAAATCATCCATTGTAACTTCTGGAGAGTCGGCAGACACTTCAGGGAGGACTGCCATTTGGCTTTCCAGCTCCTGAATGTACTGTTCCCCGCCTTCATGTATACAGACTTGTTCGTCTTCTGGGGTGATATCACCTAGACCATCTGGACCGGCTGAACGCCCCTGGTCTTGATCGACGGGCTGTCCTTCACTGATACGGTCTGATTAGGAATACCGTCATGGTCCGACCTAGCAACTTCATGTTCCCCTTCTTCCGTTTCTTGCTCCGCTGTCGCCTGGTCTTGTGCTGACACCACGTTGACTAGCCTCGGCTCGTCTACTTGATGGTCCATCGTTCCTGGTGACTGCGGCGCCTTTCTTCGGACCAACATCTTTTTTGGGGTGACATAACTTGGTCTTTCCACTAAAGGTGAGGTAGCCTCTTCCACCGACCCATCATCGCTGATAAGATCGGTGGTCGATTGGTACGCCAGGTTTTGCCACTCGACATACCGCCTCTACCCAATCGAGACGAACCACATCTTCCTTGGTACCTTCCCTTCTGCTAACCACATGCAGACAATAGTGTTAATGTCCAGTGTCAGTGGCTTGTCATCGATATTGGTAACACGGACAAAATCACGTCTACCAGCACTCTTTACGAAGGTCGAGACCCACCGATCGCCCCTGGTCAACCACAACTTCCTCGAACGAAAACCTATCTCAACCGGGGTATCGGTAGACCGACCAATTGGGATAGTGAGGTCTTGGTCCCACCGGACCAGATCGGTATACGAACCATACAGAGGTCTTCGACCAGCCAACTGGACCTGTACCTCATCCGGGGGCGTAAGCACTCCATGTGACAGGTCTAGGCGAATACCAGCTGGGACCATGAAATCCATTCCTAGTAAAGCGTCTTGACCAGCCAACTTGCCAACCCAAGCGCTGAAAAAGTAGACCAGCGATCCCGGCAAAGTAATTTTCACACGCGTTCTTCCTTCGGTCATATAAGAGTTTTCGCTGATCCCGACGCATTCTTGTCTCTGGGTATCGTCTATACGACATCCGACCTTACGAGCAAAGGCGAAGTCGATTATCGATACTTCAGCTCCAGAGTCGAACAACATCGTCGCCTCCTGGTTATTAATCTTGCCACAGGCTTTCGCCTGCTTGAACCATTTATCAGGCGCGTGATACTTCCAGTATCCGCGGGATTCTCCAGGCAGCAAGTCCAACTGCATAACCACCTTAGTCCGGGAGTACTCATCGGTCTTCAGACTGTAGACCGGATGGTCTCGGTCGACGCAATTTGGAATAGAACGTGTATTGTCGGTCTTATCCTCCTTGCCGACATATGCATAGATGTGAACCGTAGAACGATCGGCTCGATCCAGATTCCAACCTGGCGAGCGTTCTAGTTTAACATCTTTTCTGCGTCCGGCGGCAGCATTCCCGCGTGCTTGTCCGGCACGTACCACTTGTGCATCATGTTAAAAAATTCTTCAATCTTGCAGTGTCCGGCCTCGTGGATCTCTCCACATGACTTGTATACGAA
The DNA here is from genome assembly GCA_026184515.1 of Peronosclerospora sorghi. Lineage (NCBI taxonomy): Eukaryota > Oomycota > Peronosporomycetes > Peronosporales > Peronosporaceae > Peronosclerospora > Peronosclerospora sorghi. The sequence goes on along the minus strand of CM047581.1, from coordinate 11,171,662 downwards.
GAGGCAGTGGTCCGTCGGGTGGCCGCGTCTCTCGCACTTCTTGCACACCATCTTCTTCCAGCAGTTTGGACCGTCATGTTTGCTCGTCCCACAGTGGGAGCACTTCTGACGAGGTCGCTCTGGATCGTACTTGCTTCCGTTCCTTCCCTTCCGGTCCACCTGGTCGGACTTCGACTTGGTCTTCGGGGCAGGTCCTGCAACATAGACGTAACGATACTGGTCTTCATCCGATGACTCCTGGCTGGATGGACTTCCACTTTACCCTTCTGGCCCCGTGCTGTCATCAGCCACAATTGCCTTGACCGCTCGGGTCGGTCTGGTCCAGGGTCTCTTGACCGGATCGTTCTGGGTCTTGGAACGATAGCGACCTGATCCACCAGCGGTCTTCGCTATCATACTACGTGACTGTTGTAACGTCCGCAGGGTCTGTTCGACTTCGCCCGCATCCTTAAGACGCAGTAGAGTAAGCTGGTCCGCCAGTTCTTGATCGTCAAGGGTACTAATATAGTGGCCCACATGTTCTAAGGCGGCACCGTTCGGCGGGTTATTCTCTTTGATTGTTATTCCGGCGCGAAGTGCAGCCACGTTCAACCGATGCAAATACTCGATCGGTGTTTCTTTGGCCCGCTTCTGCATATGGTGGTACTTACGGGCTCTTGAAAATCCGGAGTTACAATATTGACCTTCAAACTCCGCACATAACAGGTCCCAGTCAGAACGGACGCCCCGACCCAACTGTTGAATCCAGTTCGCAGACGGTCCTTTTAATAAATCCCGGAAGATTAAACAACGTTCGCCTTTTGGGTTCTGGTCTCGCAGGAACGCAGACTTGACCCGACTGAACCAAGACCGGGCCTGGTCCTCATCAGCATCCTTGCCGGTGAAGTCCTTGAGGTCAGTCGTCGCGGCCATACGGATGCGCGGAATCGCAGCAGATCCAAAGTCGTAGGCAGTAGTGGAGGCTAGGTTAGCCTTGCGCACCTTGCCTGCGCCTGTAACATCTGACCCACCATGGTCGTCAAGACCGCCGATCGACTCCATATCACAGTCACTTGTCTTGCTTGGTCTACGCGGTCTTGCCGGTTGCAGCTTGCGCCTTCCCTTGCCGGTTGGTTTATCACTTCTAATAGGCTTATCCATAGATGTTACCAATTCCATATCCACATCTTTTCAAACATTGACACCTTGACAGGTAGACCGGTCTTGGACATGTGGGCGCATAGGTGGTATAACCCGTTCTTCCATGAAACGTTGCATCATCGTCTCAAACATGGCTTGGACGTTGGCTGGCGTCATGGGCAACGTGTTGATACCCTCCTTTTGCGGAACTGAGGCCTGTGGGGCTTGCTGGAGCCCGGACTGGCAAACAGCCCCTTGCTGCCGCATGTCCCTTTTTTGTTCAGACCGGGCATGGTCCACCCCCATGGTCATCCGCTCGACACCGGTCTCCAACTCTGATGAGCTGTTAGAAGCCGGTGGAGACTGGTAGATCGATTCATCATCGGAACCAATGTCAACAAGCTCTGTGGAGGCTTCGGCGACCTTCATTGCCGTGGTGGGAGTTGGGCGGTGAACCGCCCCCACAAGTGGCACCAAACGGTCGTGGAGGTCCGACATCGACGCCTCCAGTCTCCAAGCATCAAATTCAAACAATTTATTGACACCGGCGGGGTTCTGCATTTTAATGCCAACCTCCGCCAACATCGCCACCAAATTCTTGACGAGCAGTAATGGTCGATCACTCTGGATCGGCTCGGTAGTGGAACCGAGAAGACGGTCGGGGATATGGATGTCCAACACCCGAAAGAGCTGGTTTTGGCGAACAAATCGCTTCAATTCAAAAACATAATACATCTTGTCCAGGTCTTGTTCGATGATAGCCTCATCCCCGACCTTCGACTTTTCTTCGAAGTCGTCTTCGTCGGGTGGCATTCCCATCCCTTTTCTGGGCACCTTGGGTACCTTGGGGACTTTAGGGAGGTAGACCGGATCGTTCCAGTCAGCCTCCAAGTAATTTTCATCTTTTAGTTTTCCATCAATTTTTTCATTCATACACATAGGATCAGGACCAAGGTCCTGATCCTTTCCGGAACTATAGCAAGACCTGCTATAGTCACGATCAGCTCCGTTGGGAGCCTTTTGGGGAGGAAAAAACGTATTAATCCCGATCTGGTCCTCCGCCAGGCCAGATCGGACATCGCCATCTTTATCAACAACGAGAACGTAAGGCGATAGCTTTTCCTTATTTCCTCTCCATAACGACTCCATATTCAAATCATTCAAATCTTCTAATCCAATTTTTGATGGAATATCAGCACGGTGATATCCACGATCACCAAGTGATCCGGGCACGCGCACCATTGTGGTGGAGTCAAGATCGAAATCGAAAACATTAGCATCGATAACCTGACTATCACCATCGCGCCCAGCCTTCCAACTTTCGGAGGGGGTACTCCGCGGACCACCACTCGAGATCTGGTCCAATCGTCTGCTGCAAGCAGACGACCGGTCGTCATCAGAACCCACTTGGTCCGATTGTTTAGTGTCCATCTCACCTTGTGTACCCGATGGAATCGGCTAGTTACACACTCGGTGGATCGGGATCGCAGATTGGATCGAACCGGTCTTGAATATAGAAGACCGATCTGGGTAGGTATCTCTGGGGCGGAACTCTTCACCCCAGACACAAACAGACCAAAAACACTTCCAAAGATAACTTCCAATAGGTCGATCGTCCAAACAATCAAGACCTGACCAATACGAAATAATAGAGGGTAGACCGACCGTTCCGGTCTAGCCCCTGACCAATACGAAATAAGACCAAAACCGGTCTAGTTCCCAACCAATATTAAAACAAGCCAATATGTCCGCGTAAAGACCCAATATGCTCGTGAAACTCCACAAACGATATCTCCACGCCAAGACCAATCCAGTGAATAGCACGTTCCAGACGTACTTGAGTTGAGGTGTTGAGATCGCCAAATCGTACTCCCGTCGAGGGACTTCCGGTGGGCCAAAGTGCGCGTGCGGCGCGTCCAGACCGGGTATAATGGGCGAGAGGGGATAATTCGACCCTCTGCCCCCAAACACTCCGCGGCGGGCGGAGGCGACAAGTGTACGAAAAGGGAAGAACGGCGACCCCTAGCTGTGGTGTGAACCAAGACCAAAGGACTTCTACTTAGAAAAATCCTGCAACCAAAAGACTTCTTACTTGGAAAAACCACAACTAAAATACTACTTCCCTAGAGTCCCTAAATGTACCCACACAAAAATATGTAAAATACCCAAAGTCGGGTGACTCACCAAAACTTGCGTTCTTGACACTTCTTGAGTCTGATAGGCTGAAAAGCCCCCCTTGTTTAAACCAATCCGAATTAGACCAAATGCCTTGACGAGACTTGACCAGAAGTGTGCCAAATTTTGGGCACGCTTATCCACAAATCAGTAGATCAGGAACTTGAAACCACCAAAAGCGTTCTACTGATTTCAATCTCCCTATTTCTGTGGATTTCCCCCGGACCGTACATACGTTCGTTTGTCATTCTCCTCTTATTTTTACGCGTCCGTTCTCTACACCATCCTGCCCACTCACTCTTCTTTTCTTCACTAACTTCAACTCGCCTTGTATTGTCCCTAAGCCACGTACCTCCGAACGCCAAGTGTTCATCAGAGAGTTATTTTATCCATTCGGCTGAAGTGCGGACACTTCAAATCCAACTTTTCTTCAACCGTATTGATGTTTTTGGCAATATCCGCCAAGTGATGCCGAAACCTGTCGAAGACTGCAAGTCCTTGGCAAGCTTGTATTGCCTGCGGTACGTCTCCACACGTTGACCGAGACCCGGATCTTATAGGTCCCACCCCTTTGTCTTTCCACAAATCCACGTTTCAAACATTTGAAGGGCAGTGGGTTTTCTCACTGTGGCCCCGACGTCAGTTTTGTGGCCTTGGCCGAAGAGTTGAGACAAGTTTCGTTGGTCCTCCAAATATGTACAGATGAGGCCGTACTCCACATTCGTAAAGTGTTTACTCTTTTGGATGATCTTTTGGTCTCTTTGCAGAAGAGCTTTCAGCTTGCACGGGCGCTTGTTACCAGAGGCGACCGTTTCTTGATAAGAGGAGGTGAATAAAACTTTGTTGCTTCTTTGCGCCGTCCAGATTGAAAATTCAGAAAGATGCAAAATTTACCTGGCTGAGAAGCACCGAATTCGGGGACGTTTTTGTTGTTGTTCTGCATATTTGTTTGGGAGCGATGGTTCACTACCTGTAAAGTACGGTTGAAATACTTCGTGAAGAAGTGACAGATGGAGCGAATACTGTAGCAAAGGAAAAGAAAAGAAGAAGAAGAAGTCTGAATTCAGGAGAAGGCAATTGCTCCACTTTCAGGTGGTGGCGGTTCGAACGCACACACTAGAACCAATACGACCACTTTCAAACCTGAACTAAATTCTATTAGTCGAAGGTCACGTGAGATGAATTCTCAAGCGAAACAAATGCAAATGCGCTGCAACTCACCCTTGTAAATTGCGGCTCAACTGGATTGGACATATTTCTATTGGTCGAAGGTCACGTGAGGGTGTGCCCGTAGTGCGGATGGGTGTGCCTGTAGGGCGAACCAAAACAAATTCATCTTAAAATGGCCTATAAACGCAATTCTGTTACATTTCATGTGGACCACACAATATGTTCTCGAAATGTAGATTGGTGGCTCGTTCACGTTTGCTTGAAGGAATGGAAGCTTCGGTAGATGCGCAGCTGTACATGCAGATCCAACCGGACTGGCAGCTAGAAGAAGAATCCTGTTGGCTACAGGTCTATGAACGTACTGTACAAAAAAGTTCAGCCTCCAACGACCTCAAACTCGCTCAGAACGATACCGCAATCACTAAAATCTACTCCTGTCCAAGCTTCCAGTTTCAAGTCCCTCTATCCACGTCCTCGGAGCCCTCCCAAGCACGACATAGGGTCAAAATACTCAAGAAATCCGACTCGTGGATTGATGTGCAGGTGACTTTCCACACGTCCGAGTCGTCTACACAGCAGCTGCACACAGTCTTCCAAGCTCCTCAAGAAACGATTGAGGTGCCGCTTGTGAACGTTTCGAATGCCACCGAAGACGCAGCACCAGCCACGCTTCAATTGAACGCTGTGGACGTCTCTAGAGACGAGCGATTCCTGGTACTTGGCGGCTCGAACGGAGTCGGGATGCTGTGGGACACTCAAAATAGGACACAGATGCTGCCGTTGCAAGGCCATGTGGCGGATATCACAAGTGTCCGCTTCTTCCCAAGCTCGCAAGTTGTCCTTACGGGGTCGATAGACTTTACACTACGCATATGGAGTATCAATGGACGATGTGCGGCGGTACTGAAGGGGCATCGCGGTGGTATCGAAGACGTTGCGATTATTGGACGAGGGAGAAATGTGCTGTGTAAGGACATGAAATGGCGACCATGATGCTTGAATCTTCTGATATTTCTGGTCTGTTGGTGTTGTAGCGTGTGGAACCGACGCATTGATTCAATTGTGGCATTGTGGGACGCAAACGGTTGTCGCGAAATGGGCAAACGATGATCAAAGTCCTGTCCACTGTTTATCAGTCCTCGACGACACGACGCAGCTGTTCGTCAATGACAAGCACTTGCCATGCGCCAATGAATACGAGGCGGAGACGGATGGAAAAGTGTTTTTTGCCGGACTCGACAACGGTGAGACGCTGGGCGTGGATATCCGGACACGGAATGCAGTACGTAGTGTCGACAAGGTGTTCCGCTAGCCTCCATGGCCAATTGAGCTGGTCCTTTTGCCCTTTAGGTTTTCAGCGTTGATCGACTTGCGGGCTCGATCCTCTCGTGTGCTGCTACGAGTACCCCTGCTTCCGTGCCAATGCTCTTTACAGGAAGTGAGGACGGTTTGTTCGCGGCGTGGGATCTTCGAGTCACAAAGTAAGTTGCTCCACGGCTAGGCCATGCTCTCGTTGTGCTAATCTGTTTGTATGATAGGTCACCGTTGCACGCTGTGTCACGAAGTTCATCCCCGATTGCTAGCATCGTCGTCTCCCCAAGTGATTCAATGAGTGTGTGGACAGCTCATGGTGACGGCATTTGCTGCAAATGGAGCAATGTTGGCGACAAGCCGCACATTGCCACGACACTCACGGGTCCGCACTATGATGCCGTGCGTGGCATCGCTCGTGCGGGTCAAACTGGTCGAATCTTTACCGTCTGTCGGGATGGACGGTTGCGTGAGTACATTCCACACACGGAACGAGATGAATGAGTTTAGCACTAGTACAAAGGAAAAAACGAGTTCGAGGAAAGCGAGGACGAAGAAAGAAGGAGTGGCGACGTGAGAGTGAGTCTACATGAATGACTATTGATGAAGGTATGAATGAGTGAGTAGAGTGCGTCTATTCCTGGCTACTTACATACAAGTTGCTCTCTTCTCTTACGAGTACAATCACAGAGTTCCACACCTTGCTACCTCATGGCGAGACACGTTTCCCCTCTTCAGTTCTGCTCTGCACTTCCTTGGCGCGACTCAACGTCGTCTTTTCATCTTGTTATTCTAGATAAGAGTACCCCCAACGCCCAACGTCGCAATCACGAAACCACCGACATGAAATTGGTCGCTCAAGATGAAAACCGCTGGAAGGAGAATTCTTGCGCCACTTCGTTCGAACTCCCGGCAAGGAAAGAAACTTTCTTCCGTGGCGAGTATGAAGTCTCTCGTCCATCGACTGTAGCAACCATTTGAGTAAACCCCCCCCCCCGCCGTGCTCCAACACGAGCCCTCGAGTACTACGTTTCATGAATCAGAAGATCATCCTTCTGCCAGGACTAACGCTTCTTTGCAGCCGTCGGTACGACAGGCAGGAGTCACGTCTTCGCCGCATGTTTCTTCCTGTGCTGTGTAAACTGTTGCAAGCCTGTAAAGGAAGCTCGACACAACGACTCGGGGCATGTATATCGTTCGTGCTTGGCGAGATGCACTTCCTGCTCCCGTGCAGTCTTCAAGACCTTGTCACACCCACAGCACGAACAGATTCGGGGGAGAAAGCGCGCGTCGGGATCGCTCCTTTGTCCGTCTGCTTGCTGCTTGGCGACACGGCGGTGCAATTCACGAACTTTTCGGACTGCTTTCCACCGTTTACGATACAGTTGACGCCAAGCATGCGCAAACTGAATGCCATGGTTGCACTGTACGGTCAGCAATCGTACAGCCTTTCTCGACTGCCCAAGTCGTAAGTACAGCGGACGCCATAAGGATGCCCGCTGACAAATCTCGGCAAATGTCCGACACACGAGCGCCATGCGACAGAGTCGCTTCGCACTCATGAACGAGCACACACGCTCCATCACATCGGGCTGCAAGAGTACAGCAAACGACCGTTCCAAGCGCTCGGGATCCATGCGGCTTCTTTTTCGTGTCTTTTGTCGCTTCTGTACACGCTCGATACACTTATTGTCGTCAAGAAGTGGGATGGAGGCAATCATGTGCGATTGCACGACTGCTTGCATCCGTCGAAAGTGGGAAAACGACACGGAACGGCAGGCAAGTTGCTCGATCAGCGCTTGCCACGACGCCACTTGTTTCTGATCAACTGCGTCGCTACGAGCTCGCGCTTCCGACACAAACGCCTGGACTTCATGTTCCGCTAAAAAGATCCAATGATGCCACACTTTGGCCATCCACGGCACAGGAGCCGCGAGGTACAAATCGTCATAGCGAACGTGCGTACAAAAGTGCAATTGAAAGTGCGTCAAACGTTCCATGGCATCCACCGCGTCGGAACGATGGACGTCTCGACGTACAGCATCAACCGCTTGGCGTCGATGAAGTGCGACGTACACGATGAAAAAGACGTACTCGAGTCGCCGAGTGTCACGAGGGCCTGCGTGCTCAGATTCCTTCTGGTAGAAGGCCACGAGAAGCTCCAAGACGTCAAGAAGTGAGACGAAAGGGACGATTTCCACGTGCGCACAAAACCCGACAAGAAACAAGAGCAGCACACGCATTTCTTCTCGACCAGCTTGATGGATTTCATGGAGTAGCATGGCAACAAGATCCCGTGCGAGATCTTTTACGTACAAACAGGCGGCAAGGGTGAAGATCCCAACATGATTTCGTACGCACGCGTTCGTTTGATTGAAATGAGTGAGTGCTGGTTTCAGTGCACCGAGAAGCGCGTGTTGCAGTACCCGATGCGCTCGCCCACAATTGAATGAAAAGTCGTGCATGCCCTGGAAAAACTTTGCCCATAATTGGTCGTCCAAGTGCGAGAAATTGGACCCATTGAGCAGTTTGTCACTTGATAGTCGCACGAAACTGGCCATCACGTGTGTCACGGCCTCTTGGTTGTCTCTATCGCCTTCATTCAACTCGTTCACGAGTCGCCACATGCCACTTATCTGTGCAAACTCACAATTCACGCGCGGCGTACGTGCATCGTACGAATAAGTTTGCAATACTTGTTGCCACACGTGAGGATACTGAATTGCCATGATGGCGGCAAAAGGGAGCACGGCCGACCAAACGTGAAAGCACGTCATGGCGTGAAAGCGAGGCTTGGGCTCCAGTGGACGCCAGATACACGCATCGGGAGCTTCTCCGAGTCGCCGTGCACATGGTACCAATAATGCATCCAAGAATAATTGTATTGTCAGTGCTGCGGCGGAGCCATGCGTGCGTCCACTTTTGTCCTGTCGTGCAAGGCGCACCAATTGTTGACATAAGAGCGCACAGATGCCACTTTGTCGGGCACTGCGACTGAGCCAGTGGGCGTCTGGTTGGGCAAAAGCGCGTCGTATGAGCAAAGAGGAGGTAGGACTCGCACTCGTACTGTGAGTCGTACGGATTTCTACGAGCGAGTCTACGAAGGCGCAAAGCTCGGGGAAGAGCTTTCGAAGCTCGGATTGGGGACGTTGAAGCAGTTCGGAAGGCGTCACTTGCTGCGCGAATGCTCGACGTGCCGAGATGCCGACGCAATCCTTCAGTTGCTGCAAGAGAGAGACAAACTCACGCTTTGGTCGCAACTCTTGACCGTACATGGCCTGTTTTGTACGACCAGCAGTTATTTTCTAATTTGTACCTTGGAATCGTATAATTACACATTACTACGTCGAGTTACACTTAGACCGACGTGCGACGATCAAGCGGTTACGACGTCCGTCTTTCAAACGTAAAACGTTATGTAAACGGCTTTATCCGACACCATCCCGAGCTTCGGCTCGATGCCAACAACTCCGCATTTTGCTTCCAACCGCTCCTGTCTCGGATTTGTTTTATTCACCCAAGGGTACCTCGATGCGAATAATCCCTACTCTTGCCGCTCTTACGTTTTTGCCGACAGCCGCAGCCCACGAACAGCATGTACCGAGCTTAGGTACGTTTCTATTTTAGGTGTAAACTTACTCGAGAATACGTTTCTAACGAAAACATGGGGCAGAATGCTACGACTTGCCAGTCGTCATCGTCACGGCAGTTGATCGGAAATTTCCCGATCCAACGTGTAACCAATTACGGTACCCTGCCATCGACTGTCTAAAGGAACCCGTCCACACTCGTGTCGAGGTGATTGACAATGTCGATGGATCACCTAACTGTGTGAGTGGGAAACGCACTGCTGTGTTTAAAGACTCGACATCGAACTTTCGTGGACAAACAAGTCTATTTTTCGCTAAACATCAATTGAATCTTAAATTCCCGATCGAAACCTCCTTTTTGGGAATGGTCGAGAATCAAGTGTTTGTGATGAATGGACCCTATGTAGATTGTACGCTCCAACGCAATCACTTGGCCCAGTGGTTATATCGTTCAACCGGTCGATACGCTGTCAAGACGCGACACACGGTCGTTTATATGCGTACGGATCCAGCTCAAGACAAATCGAAATACGTTGGGATTTATTTACTCCTCGAAAAACCAACGTACGATCCAAAGCACCTTCATCTAGCATCCATGGATGCCAAGTGTGCGGCTCTCGAGCCCAAAATCCTGTCGGGCGGGTGGGCATGGGCGAACAATCCGCTTAGTTATGGTTCCTATTCCCCAAATATGGTCGTCGATCAGTACCAGAATGAATTTGGCATGGGCGAGCGTCCTGTCTTGGCTTATCCAAAAGGATCGACACTTTCGCAACAAATGCGGGACGCTTTTGTGAACACAACGACAGGGTTTCTTCCCCAATTGTACCGCACACTATGGCACAATATGACAGCGCCCCTCGAGCTTGCAAAACATGTGGATCTCGGATCCTTTGCCGATTATTTCTTGCATACGGAGATGTCGTTGAACGTCGATGCGTATCGACGGAGTACGTTTTACTTTAAAGATCGGGACCAACCGATTAATGCAGGTCCAGTCTGGGACTTGAACTTGGCTTATGGCAATGGCGCGCGACGACATTTCAAAGACTGGATCTTTCCACAATATACGTATTGGAAACGTCTAATGTGTCACTCGCAACTCACGTCCCTCGTGATTCAACGCTGGAAGACCCTGCGGGGTACCAATCTTCCGAAAAGAAATGAAAGCGTCTTTGGCGCATGGAGTGATGCATCCATCACGGCATTTCTGACTGCGAGCACAGCACCCGTAGTTCGTCAATTGGCGAAATGTAAGGGTGGTGATTGGCGCTCGGACGTCGTCCAGTGTGCATTCGTGGATTCCAAGACGTGTCATGGCACGTATATGGACCAAATTATGGATTTACGGACTGCCGTATTGAATCGAGCACATTGGATGGATGAAAAGATAGAGAAACTATATAAACGTCTTAATGCCGAGACATGTTCGGGAGTCGGGGCCCTCCCAAACTATAATTGTGGCCTCGATGGCAACGACGACGGGTGTCTCTCGAATGCAGAGAAATACTACAATGCCGTCCCGTTCCCTCCCGTGCGGCAACCTTACGCTGGTGCCTCGTGCCAAGCGATTGTGGCGAAGCATGTAAAGAAGACCCAGCGATCGCACTATGAACGAACGTCTGTCGACTATTGCTGGAAATCCGCGGGTATATATGTCTATCCAGAGCAAAAAGGTGTCAAGGACAAGTCGTTGACGCTCTTTTGCAGCGGGTACGGGACGTGTAAACAGGGCGTAGGTGCCACGTGCAATTGCACGACTGGCATCGAGGTGGAACATCCATCCTGCCGTCGCATTGATGCTGAGAACGAACATTATGCACGTATGCACAACCGTATGGCTGGGGGGATTGAATCGACGATTGAACTTGAGACGAAGACGTTGAAAACGGGAGAAGAAGACGCGGTGAGGTCAAATGGAAGGACGGTGGCTCGTATTGCTGCTGCTGCTATGACGCTCTTGGTGCTAGGGACGTGGCTAGCACATAAATATGTTCGACGGGAGAAATGTCGGGGACATTATACACCCGTTCGCTATGGGAGTATGCAACACGCTCGCATCTTTCAGTCATAGTCGAAGAGGTTGACAGAAGGCTCCGAATGAGGTGTCAAGTCCAGCTGTTGTTGTTCACTTTAATGCGATTAGGCCCTCGAATCCACTAATAACCCAAACTATACCGTTCAAGCTAATTAATTTCCTCTCGTATTGGTTGGTTCCTTATCTTCCCCATACATCAAGGGAAGTAGTCCAAGAGATTGATGAGTGAGATTGTGCATCCGATGTTACTACATCACGAAAAGTGACATTTGTCACTCAGAGTTTGACATAAAAGTTCGGGGACAAATGGGAACATTCATGTTGAAATGTTTCGTCGTTCATGTTTGCGTAGAGAGTGAGAAACGTGAGCCGTAGATGGAATTTAATGTCTTCACTATATATACTGAAATCGTATATATTGTATAAAATCGCAACCAGTAATTCGTTGATGGTAGAAACAACACCCGTAGACGCCTCGTAGATAGCGGTAGAGGATAACCAAGTTAGGGACTTAATCAATGGAATGTGTATTGAGAAGTGATTAGCTAGCTTAACATGATTATTGCATAAGATGTTGAAGTTATAGCAAACTTCCATCTGTCGTATACCTTACACTACTTATCTGTACCTAAACATGTGTGTAATCAGAATCGAATACGAGTAGATAATCCTACTAATGGGTCAGCGTATACTGCCCCCCCCCATTTCCGTAAACCGACCTCCCCGGTGGCTGCCAATGAGATTTTATAACAAATTCAACACGGGTCAGCGTATACTGACCCCCAACTCGTCGATAAGATCAAGCTCCACATCTACATAAAGAATATAACATGGTTTCGAAGGGTAACGTCAATTTTTGTGCGCTTATAGCGCAGGATGCAGCCGCTCGTGACAATGTTTTGCGTCCTTTCCAGACATCCTTTCTACTACTAGCGGGACGAGTTTGTTTGGATGACCTTATATCAAGCATTTTGATTGTGCTGCTATGATTCACTGACGTGTAGATTGGAGATTATGTCAATAAGATGGCGCCACCGGCGAGCTCGTATAGACTGGTCAGCATTACCATCCAAGTGATGAACTTGGGTTGTTTGCCCATAGATGACTTCAAGCTGGATTTTTTTACACCGGGGGGGGTCAGTATACGCTGACCCCTACTAATAAGTACGAATGAAGATTGCTATAAATGAGAATAGAATCATTCCCAGTTTTGATAAGACCAGTATAATAGGGGGGCGGTCAAACTTAAAGTTTAGCCCAAACGAAAAAAACGTTTATATCAATCAAATATCAGGTTTATTCAAATTTGATATATACACCCCTGCCGATCTGAGTGACCCGTTTATTTCAATTCAAAAAAAGTGTTTATTTCTCCTCAAATACGCAAAGCACTGTGATTGGAAGTAAGTGTTGATGCGAGGGCCAAACTTATCGTGGCGTTCGAGATTCCGCCCTTTTTCGAGCATGTGCAAGAACTTTTGCGGATCGAAGAGCACGATCCGGTAATTCCAGTCGCCCATCCAGACCACATGATAGAATTGTTCCGTCAGATCAAAGCTCGCGTGGCCCAGGACGCGGCCAAGGCTTGCATTCAAGTTTCGAATCTGCTCACGTCGATACACATCGTTGCGTGCATCCAAGTGGCAATTCACAAACACCATCGTCGTTTGCTGGATCCGGAGCGCGACGACCACGCCGCCTTTTGAGCCACTAGTGAGATTAAACTTGTGCGCGCCTGCGCGAATCAAATAGAGCAGGTCGTGCATTTTGGCAGCATAAAACACGGCCATTCCTCTTCGCCGCGGTCATGCACGGCATCACACGGAATCCGAGGACTGGTTCTTGTGATTCACGATAAAGTTGCCATTCATCAAGTGCAGTCGAACGTACCGGCGTCTCTGGTCGTTCCGGTTTAAATAGGCTTCGACGGCATGATATACATTCTCCGACACGCCTTCCTGGATCCCCACGACGTACAAGTAGTACCCATGCGGGAAAAACGGCGTCAACATCTTGGCCGAGCGCTGTTCATCAGTGATACCCTTCCCATCTTCGAATGGATCCACGGCGCCCATGTTCCAGGTCCCGACCCAGATCCGCACGTCTCGGCCGAGTCGCGGGGATTCAAGTGGACTGCTGGAAACGTCGAGTCCGCGTCGTCATAGGAATGCGGCATCGGTGCTTGGCTCGACGCGCGCGGCGACGTGAAGCGAGGGTCGGTCGCTGGGGTTTCGCGTTTTGGCGTCGAACGCGGTCGTTGCGGCAGTGGCAGTGGCTGCGACGTCATGGTGGCGGGTGGGTACGCGTCTTCTGGCGTCGCTTCGGTCGGTCGCCAGCACCCGTGACTGTATGGTGCAACGACGAGCGACGGGGACGTGAGCGTGAGCGTGTGTTTCTAACCCTCATGGTCGCGCGTCGGTGCCGCGAAGTCGGCGAGATTGTTGCAACTTAAGCTACTGGGGCCGTGTTTCCGGCCGTTACAGTGGCCGGCGCGGAAATGCGACGAGGTGTCGGCCGCTGACGACAGGAGGCGACGCGTGCGGGTAAGATGGGACGCGGCCGCGGCTTCCACCACGGTCAAGCCCGTGTTAATCAAGCTAGTGGCACAACTGTGCGACTTGTTGAGGCGCTGGGACGGCGCGCTGCCTCCCAAGGCATTGAGCCCGTTCACCAAAGGGGGTATTTCAAATCGAAATAAACGTTTGTTTCGGATATGATCAGCTCGAGAGCTGCTCATTCCAAAGTGTTTATATCGTGTGAAATAAACGTTCATATCGCGAGTGTTTATTTCACGAAATAAACACTTTTTTTCTTTTATCTGCCCCCCTAATGAATATTTTCATTAATTCAACCGTGAAAAAGAAGAAAAGCTTATTCTCGTCATCTTTTCTTCTTTTTACGCCATTGTGAAAAAATAATGGTATTCCCCATCGTCCTGCTTTGTCCGTGTAAGAAACACAAGTGAAAATGGGTGTTTTTGTCACATATCACTTTTTTAAATGGGTTGGCCCGGGAGCGAACCCGGACCTCCTGGTCCGGATGTGAGCAGCGTCCCACACGACCCTGGGATCTGTACTAGTAGACGTTAGTGAAGAAAAAGAAAAAAGAGACGCCAGAAAGTAGGCGTGGGGGTTACAATGTTCTAGAGTGTATTAGTGGTGTGTTACAACTCTATTGGAGCTCATGGGTGCAGTTAGAAGTGGCCCTACTTTGAGTTTCGAGCATGGATTCTGGGTAACAGATTTGATACTCACTCCGTGTTGATATTGGCACTGATATCATGGTAGCTGGGGTCACGTCATACTCAGAAGATGGACTATATTCAACACGTGGAGAAGTTTAAATTGACTTTGTGTATGTTTTTTAAAAAAATAATTAATATTAGGGATATTCTCCAAATAGGGGGAGAAAATTTATCTTATTTCCCAAATGGGGGGAGAATTTAAATTTTAAATATATGATTGAAATATATATAGGGAATTGCTATTCGCACACCCCAATTTTGCTATTCGCACACACCTCATAATAGAAGGTCATTTGTTAATTGGAACGGTGCATGATGTACTTGAAAACTGGGTCCGGTAAAAACATTAGTAATTGATTTAGGGAGAGCCTTCCCCTTTTATGTGAAGAGTGTGTGTGACCGTGGTAGAGGGGGTGTGGAGAAACCGGAGCAAGGGTGTGTGTGACCGCAAGCTCTCCCTAAATATAATAGGAAGTCAAATAAGCCTAACAATATCGTATGATACAAGGATCGACCGATGGTATCTACAGTACATGCCATCCGTAACAAAACCATTTTTCTATTAATCTTGGGACCGACTAGGTGCACACCCCCCATTTGCTACGTGCACACACACCCACCCATTCCCCCCCCCCCTTTGCTTCGTGCACACACCCCAATCCCCTGACCGGTGTGCACGTAGCAAATGTGCACC
Source organism: Peronosclerospora sorghi (assembly GCA_026184515.1). Lineage (NCBI taxonomy): Eukaryota > Oomycota > Peronosporomycetes > Peronosporales > Peronosporaceae > Peronosclerospora > Peronosclerospora sorghi. The sequence continues at coordinate 11,156,321 of CM047581.1, read as the reverse complement.
TAGTAGGTCCCTTTTTTTACGGAAAACCGGTGAGTAAAAAGAAAAAGCCAAAGACATAGCCGAAGTCGTCGAATTTTGAGGACTTCTTCAGCATTCAGTGGAAGTCCAGTATATTCCTCGGTTGCGACTGACGCCGAGTATGTTGACAGGTTTACAGCTGACGACGATTCCCTATACGACGTTGGAACTGAGGGTGAAAACCGTACGGTGCATACACCCGAGTATGGCTCGCTCACCCCAAGCTCGCAAGGAAGAAAAGACAGGCGCCAGAATGAACCAACTCCACAGAGATTAGCGATTGTCATTGACGGACAGGCTCTTGAGTTTGGTCTTCGCCCTCAATTGCGTCGCCTTTTCTACCAAGTGACGCAAAAATGCGCGTCATCGGTCATCTGTTGCCGAGCGTCTCTAAAGCAAAAAGCTGATATCGTTGAATTTGTTCGTGAGTTCGAGTCGAAGAGCGTCACTCTGGATATTGGAGATGGAGCAAATGATGTTGCAATGATCCATACAGCCCATATTGGTGTCGGGATCTGTGGTCAGGAAGGAGCTTAGGCCGTGAATGCTTCGGACTATGCCTTAGCCCAGTTTCGATTTATCGAGAGGCTTCTTTTCGTGCACGGTCGGTGGGCTTACCGACGCGTTGCCAAAATCATGAGCTATATGCTGTATAAAAATGTAACATATGTGCTCACTACCTTCTGGTTTGGATGCTTCTGTGGATTTTCCGGGCTGCCACTTATCCTGGATGTAGCTTGCCAAAGTTTTTACGTTCTTTACACGAGTGTTCCCTTGGTGCTTTTTTGCTGTTTTTGATCAAGAAGTATCTTCTTTAAATGCGTCCAAGTTTCCGTACTTGTATGAACTCGGTCAGAAAAATGTGCTGCTGGCACGCCGTGTGTTTTTAAATATTACTGTATGTGAGAAAAGATGTTTACTCGCTATAACTTCTGAAACGACTTTCTTAGATACCTTACGTTAAATATTAAGGGGAAAGGCTCTCCCTGAATAAATTACTAATATTTTTACCGGACCCAGTTTTCAAGTACATCATGCACCGTTCCAATTAACAAATGACCTTCTATTATGGGGTGTGTGCGAATAGCAAAATTGGGATGTGCGAATAGCAATTCCCAATATATATTAGGGCGCCCTTCGACACACACCGGGGGCCTTCCACACACACCGGGGGGGTAGAAGGGCGCCTTAACATAATACACTTTGGATTGAACCCCCCTCCCGGTGTGTGTGTGGAAGGAACCCCATTTTTTATCAATTTAGAGAAAACGAAGCAACGACCGTATCGACAATGCAATCATGCTATCACATGACCGATTCAACGAGCAGTACGCAAGCAGAAGCTTCAGCGGATCTGGTAGCTCTAATACACTCCCTTGTATGCTGAGCTATCTCTAATGTTATTATTTGAATTGACTACAAAGGGAGGCAGAACAGCTCACCCGCGGTAGCTCGAGTCTCTCTTGAATTCTGGAGCGTTGGCAAACTACCACGTATCCTTGAGACCTCTAGCGCTACTGCCGATGCTATCAAGACTTTAGCGGTACAATTGAACGCACTGGTTGTACACTTGGATGAAATCCCACCCTTGGTCTTGACGATCGCAACAGCTACTGTCAATAAATGACTGGGCTCGATGAGAGCAAGGGATAGCTGGAAAGCGGGCATGGGAACTGTCTCGTCCAGATACATGTGCTTGTGACTTAAGTCTGTGAACAATGCACAGCGATCCATAAAGTTCTCAGCGTAAATCGCGAAGAATTTGTCTTTCGTGCGCTTGAATTCGTCTTGCGAGAGCAATTGACACGTCAAAATGGACGACAAGGTCGAGAAAAGGTGCGTCTGGATCGTACAAGCTAAAGATCTGTCGAGTCTCGCCCACGAGCCCGTTTGCGTCTCCAAGACGCCGGTGGGAGGGTCCACGGGAACGCCACTCTGTACCCCGTTCACGATAAAGACCCAGAGGTTGACAAATGCTTGATCGTTGGCAGAAAAAGCGTCGACGAGAGTACATATAGCGTTTCGTTGCTGCAGACGCTGTAAATAGACGGCTAAGTCCGTGGTTTCGACGCGAGATGGAAGCGTTGACGGTTTCTTGCTTTTGGACGTGTCTAAGAGCGGAGAGAGACTATAGACGTGCCATTCAAGAAATACTACTTGACACTTGAGATAGAACAAAAGACTAGTTACCACCGTAGCATTAAAATTAAAAAGACGGCGATATTAGCGCAAACGTATTTGTCAGTAGTGGCGGCATAAACACGTCGCGATCCATGTCTTGAAAGAGAGAAAGGAAACTTATGTGGAGTACATACATGTAAAGGGCGCCCTTCCACACACACCGGGTGTGTGTGACCTCAGGCTCTCCCTATATATATATATCTTTATATATTGGTAAAGGCGACCTTCTACCCCCCGGTGTGTGGAAGGCCCCCCGGTGTGTGTCGAAGGGCGCCCTTAATATTATTAATATATATTTCAATCATATATTTAAAATTTAAATTATCCCCCCATTTGGGAAATAAGTTAAATTTTCTCCCCCTTTTTGGAGAATTCCCCTGAATATTAATACATAGTTCATTTTTGTAGATTGTACAGTGTACTATAGGTAAAATTTGCAATAAACATTGAGTAATCTTTTTTAATAGTTTCATAGAGAAAAATATAAGCCTTCCACGTTACTTACGAACAAAGGAATGGCGCTCACTAAGGAAGGTATAACCTGTGGTATACGCAATGGTTATAGACAATATGCTGTGGAAGATAGTTCGGCATGTCGAATAAAATGTACAATAGTGGGCTATGATGAGGCAAGGTTCGAAGCGGCACCAAATATCATGAGAGAAGAGACCTATTCACAGATAACTAAGGATGTATGAAAGCGGTGTAACAACAGCAAATTTGGTCAGTTATTGGATGGCGTTCATATATTTATGACGTGGAATAGCTTCACTATGCCTGCAATAAAGCAGGTACTCCTTGCGGCGCCACATTTGAAGCGCTCCCGTTTTTCAAACGGTGCATCAATGAGGTGTGAGTGGGTACTGCGGTTACGAGTTATCAGACCACGTGGCACATGGATTGATGCGCTTAACGCTTAATCCTGTAGTGCTGCTAAAATCCTAATCTTGAGTTCAATCAGAAGCCTGCCGCTCGAACTCTTTTAAACGTTCAGAGGCATCAGCCCTCAGCACCTCTTGTTGATCTCAAGTCGGGGTAACCAAGCTGACACACCATGTGATCGATAATCGGACCCTGATCATTCGGCTTGAGCGCTTTTCAATCAAGCGCTCAAAAATATAACGCCTATCGCTGGATGACATCGACTCGATGGATATGCTTTTAGAATCTCTTCTTTATAAGAATTTCTTGACTTACTTGAAGAATATCTTACCCCCCAACAAAAGTTTGATCAGCAGCAGACGTACTTGAGTGTCTGCTGAATTTTTACGACAAATTAAAGTCGGATTATAGGTCACATTTGGCTTTCCACGAATCCTCTTCGCTATGAGTTAAATCGTAAGGGATAAAGCACCAACACATAATGTCCGATGCCGCTGAATACTTCTGGAATGTTAAATGTATAGGTATTTGCCTTAATACTTTGCACCTAAGGGTCCAATGAACTAACGCAACAATTTGCGTGTAGGAAAGCTGATGATTGCATGTGTGGGAAGATTGATGGTTGATAATACCACTAATGAACCTTGTTTGAACGAGCTTTTATGTTTACGTTTATTTCTATCAGTATTCTGCTTCTATTTATCAAAATCAGAAACAGATGCGTCCTCTAAATGGCGTATTATAGCTTTACGCGGTAATACGAAGTCGTCTATTTCTTAGAATTACTATCATCTCTATCTATCCCATGCGCAGCAGTTTCATATTCAGTGTTATAGTATTAGCCATTCTGGATGAACTGAAATGTTCATATGTTTGACACCCCCTAATAGGGGGTGTCAAACCTCGGGTCAACCAGAAAAATAAAAGGATTTTTTTTACCCCGAGTTATCTGTAAAAATAATTTGAACCTGGGGTTGCCCTTATCGACCCTTACAAGCCTTGAGTGCCCATCCTATAAGACGGGGGGAGGGGGTTGTATTAACTGTTATCGGTGCTGGCGTACACGGTGGCGTAAACAACCGCGGAACAGAACACCCTGAGAACCTCACAACCACACACAACCATACAACCATAACACGTCCGAAAGCGACGGCGGCCAGAACCCCGGCGTCGGGTGAAGCCAAAGATAGCAAAGAATCAGCAGTGCGCTTCAAAACAGAGCACTTTTACTTCTTACTCCGAGTTTTCGGGCTCGATTACTCCGCGTTTTCGGGTTCGATTACTCCGAGTTGTCAGGTTCGATTACTCTAATCGTATCGGTATATAGGTACATATAATTCTAATCGAACCCCGTCTAATCATATTCGAACCCCCGGTTTATCGAATAAAAATTTCCGAGGTTTGACGCCCCCTATTATGATATAAACCATTTTATAATTATATTTTTGGTGTCTATCTATGCTCGTCTTGCTGTGAACAGCGACAGTTAAATGTTGTTACACTTATACCATTATGTAGCATCTGCGTAGCTTCGCGGCCGCCCAATTCTAGTTGTAAGCCTGGGCTTTGCCTGGGTGAGTTCGTGGAAGACATCGTTAGGCGGGGAGTTTGGCCGGGGCGGCACATCTGTTAAACCATAACACAGGTGTCCTAAGGTGAGCTCAATTAGAACAGAAATCTCATGTAGAACAAAAGGGTAAAAGCTCACTTGATTTTGATTTTCAGTATGAATACAAACCGTGAAAGCGTGGCCTATCGATCCTTTAGTTCTTTCGAATTTTAAGCTAGAGGTGTCAGAAAAGTTACCACAGGGATAACTGGCTTGTGGCAGCCAAGCTTCCAGAGACGTTGATTTTTGATTCTTCGATGTCGGCTCTCCCTATCATTGCGAAGTAGAACTCCCCAATTGTTGGATTGTTCACCCACTAATAGGGAACGTGAGCTGGGGTTAGACCGTCGTGAGACAGGTTAGTTTTACCCTACTGATGAGTTCGTTGTCTAAACAGTAATCCAACCCAGTACGATAGGAAGCGTTGGTTCAGATAATTGGTAACTGCGGTTAGCTGAAAAGCTAGTGCCTCCAAGCTACTATCTGTAGGATTATGGCTGAACGCCTCTAAGTCAGAATCCATGCTGGAATAGACGATAATCACCTTTCCTGATGTAACGCGAATAGCGATACGTGTCATTTGGGCACCCAACATTATACAATTTCAACGCCATCTGCCGTCCTTCATGTATTGATGGCGGAGAGTAGGCTGATTTGTAATTTCAAATATTGGGAAAGATAAATCCTTTGTGTTACGACTTCACCTTCCTCTACATGGCGAGGTTTAAAAAAGTTCCCATCAATCCACCCGCAATGAAGAAAACGGACTCACGGTCCCAATTTTTCACCGAGTCATTCAATCGGTAGGTGCGACGGGCGGTGTGTACAAAGGGCAGGGACGTAATCAATGCAAGCTGATGACTTGCGTTTACTAGGAATTCCTCGTTCAAGACTGAAAATTGCAACAGTCTATCCCTAGCACGATGAGCATTCACAAGATTACCCAGACCTATCGATAAAGGTTGTATACTCGTTGAACGCATCAGTGTAGCGCGCGTGCGGCCCAGAACATCTAAGGGCATCACAGACCTGTTATTGCCTCCAACTTCCTTTGGTTTGATTACCCAAAAGTCCCCCTAAGAAGTCCACACACCTACCGAAATGGTAAGCGGAACTATTTAGCACGCTCAGGTCTCGTTCGTTAACGGAATTAACCAGACAAATCACTCCTCCAACTAAGAACGGCCATGCACCACCACCCTGACAGCAGTAGGCGGAGCACATTTTCATCCTCTACTGATTTTTAGTTACAGTAGGGAGTTCAAACATGAACTCACACTTCGCTTGCAGTAGCTTGTATTGACTCACTCAAAATTTGAGCGCGAATCATCCTCATCGGAACAGACTGCACCAAGAGTTCCAGCACGGCTATGCCGCTGACGACGAACGGCTTCTTTCAGCTTATGCTCAGGGATAAAGAACTCCCAGAGTGTTTAACCGTGTTTCTTGGCACCAACAGTAAAAAAAGTTGCCGCTAAAATTCGCTGAACCAGGACTGTTCCCCCGAAGTTGATAGAAGCCACTTGGGCTCCAACGTCACCCCGGATCGAGCTGCTAGTAACGCTTGCATGTGATCAGGTGGGGAGGCCACATTCGTGGAAAAAGGAAATAATCATCTATCCTCGCCTCCGATATAAGACCAGATAGGACTAACGCAATAATAAGCGGATTAATCATCGCCGTTTCGAGCACGTGGGATCAAGACTGCCCTAGGTACTCAGATCTTAATCCATTGGGGTCCTTCTGTTATCTGCACAAACAGAGGGAGGTATCCGCCTGCACACTGAACCTGATCAGGGCGCTCGCTATGTTGGATTGCTTGATCATCGATAGCGAAAACGGCAGATGGGCATCATTGGGCCAAGAATTTAAATTCCCTGATCAAAGGTTGGAAATATATCTCGAGTGGAGGACAGCTGTGACCGGGCCTTAGCCATCTGGATTTGATCACGATCGACAGAGCTGACCTCATCCTAATTACCCGCTGTTTTATCAGCATAACGAATATATCATCCGAGTCATTAGACGGACCCACGTCGAAATCAAGTCCAATAACGGAGAGGATTGACTATCAGAAATTGATTGAGTAATCGTTTTTTCTGTCGTATGCGGTGTCGTCTGGCAGAAAACAGATTCAGAAGACCAAAGACCGACAGTTTTATATCCATGGCGACGATTAGACGGAGTGATCTAATCACAGCCCACTCGATTGAATTTGATGGACCTGATAACAATCTGGCTGCTTTGTAGCCGTCTTGGTCTTCTGGTGAATTTGGCAACCACGCCGAGCGATCGCTCAACTGCGACGAAGGAACAAAAATGAACCATGTGCTGCGTTGGTACCGACATAAAGGAGATCACGCAAGGTGGAACTGGAACTAGAGGTCATTTGAGGAGCAGATGACTGAGTTTGTGGAGGTACCGTCGACTTTAGGGGCGTGGTAAGCTGAGTCCCAGCTTTCGAGGCACTCAAAGCAGTCGCATTACTTGGTGTGGAAGCTGGAGTAAAATACCAGTAATACCAGTAAACTGCATATGTAGTCCTGATTTGACACCTGGTAAGCCTGTTCTTGATGAGCGATACGAGCCTTTAGACAGCCTGAGCTTGACTAGCATGTTGGAAGAGTGTGTACCCATTTTGGAGTTTGCACTCTTCCGTATAGTGGAAGCCCATTGGCTGCTGCAGGTAAGCCATACATTTTTTCATATAAAAAGCAGTTACAATTTAAAGTTGCAGTAAGGACTGGATAGCGACTTAAGTAACTATACATAATATATTTCACTTTCCGTTTTATATTGTTTAGCACAATCACACGCACTAAATCTCTACCGCCATTGCGCGCGCACGCAGTTACACCACTTCCACTGATCCTCCCGCGTCGAAACTTCGTACGCAGGTGAGTCTTGATCATACGAAGTGCACGCAACCTTTTTCTGTTGATTTTAACAGGTTATGAGCCCATGTTACGCCAAGTAATATCGTAGAGTTTTCTTGGTGATTGGAGTGTGCTTGTTTGAATATTTTCGTGTTGTTACGTTTCTTGGAGCTTGTGGAAAGTCCCTCATCGAAGGGGAAGTTATTGACGGAAGTGATTGGGGTTATTTTATTAAGTTTACGATGGATGTTTTTGATGGAGACGATGTGCCCTCTGTGGGCGATTTTCAGGACATGGTGCGTGATTTGCGCGAGATTACGCTGAATACAGATGCCGATGATGCAGGGCAAACAAGGCCCACATTTCAGAAGAGGTCCCCCGAGCATAAGAGGGAGGCACCTATACGTATACCACAAGATGAGTTTCGTGAAAGTCTCCGAAACTACCGTCCCTTCGGTCAGCAGATGTCAATGGATGACCTGGCCGAGGACGAAGGGGTTGAAGCTGGCGCAAAGCCACGCTCCCGTGCACGCGAAGTACCTCGTAGGGCGCCCGCTGCCGCGCAAGGTGAAGGCGGTGCTGCAGCGCCCGCCGCACAGGCGAATGTACCGGTGCAATACACCGGGTACAAAATACCCAAGTTGTGTATAGATAAATTTTCGGGACGCGAGCTGTATCCCGGTTTGGGTGCAGGCTACCGGCAATGGGCCTACCTGTTCATGGAGGCCCTCTAGATCGCCGAGATGAGTTCTGGTTTCCAGTGGAGTGAACGATTAAAGGTGAACAAGTTCGGCGAGAATGTGGAGGGCACCGTCGCCGAATATTACCGCACAAATGTTGCGTGGTGGTGGCGGGTGCGGCCGACGTTGATCCACGTCATGGATCAGATGTGGTTGGGATTTAGGATGACGATATCCCACCACCAAGCCGCTGCGAGATTTGCAAGTGAAAAGGATCCACAACGCAGCTGGAAAGAGCACTATTTATACCTAGTAGCTCTGGCTCGCGAAAGCAGGTCAAGTGAAAAGTTAATAGTTGAAAATATCGTCAAGTATGCCGCGCCACGACTCAAGATAATGTTGATGGCTAGGTATGACCCGAGAAGGGGGGATTACCTAAGCCATGCGCAAGAGTTAATCGCATGGGCGCAGGAACTCGAAGATGACATGGTAAAGTCGAAGCCAGCCCCTAAGTTGCACGTGCATGCAGCAACATCTGGTCAGGGGCGGCGTGTGTGCTACGGCTGTGGTGGTGAGGGGCACATACAGAGGTATTGCCCCGAGAAGCGCCGGAAAAGTGGAGGTGAACGCACCCAAAGGCAGAGCCGTGGTGGAAGTGAAGGGTCGTCAAAGCGTTTCGTGCTTTCGACCATGGATGGTATTTTAAATGCTTGTGAAAATGAAAGCACAAATGAAGATATCTGGATTATCGATAGTGGGGCTAGTAGACACTTGGTGTCGAACGCCAGTTTGTTGGAAGACGCTAGGGATTGCAGTCCCGATAATAATTTTGCTTTGCCGGATGGTGGCACACTTCAGGCAACCAAGGTCGGGCGGCTTACGTTGCGGACGTGCGACAAAAATGAAACGGCCGTTGTCTTGACCGAAGTATACCTCGCTCCGCAACTAGCCCGAAACCTGATCTCGCTTGGTAGGTTGCGCGAAAAGGGTTGCACCATGGTTGATGATGGCAGCAAGATGCGCCTCATGATAAAAGGTGAAAAGTTGTTCGACGTGATGACGTATGGTTCTGTCTTTGTGGCTAAGTTGAAGGCCGAAAAGGCGCAAAATTTTTCGGAAAATTTTGGTGACAAGGTTGTCAACAGTGTGTCGGAAGATGTCAGTAAAGACGTCCACACTGGCATACTACACCATTTTCATATGCGTCTGGGTCACCTGGCCTACGATACCATTGAAAGGTTGGCCAGGGACTCGAGGTCTGGTATTGCCTTAACGGACACGAATAGGCCGAATTGTCTTACGTGCGCCGAAGGGAAGGCTACCAGAAGGGCGCAATCGAAGACAGATTCGGGTGGAAATGCACCAATTGACCGCATTGGAGGAGTGATCTGCAGTGACCTCAAAGGTCCGATCACTCCCCGCGACAGACGTGGCAACCGTTGCTTGGTTGTTTTCGTGGATCATCATTAGAGTTACGTCAGAGTTTTTGCAGCACGCACCAAGGATTTAGCAGCAAAGATGTTTGGACATTTCCTGGTTTGGTTTGAAAATGAATTTTCGTGCAGGGTGCACGTGATGAGGACGGATGGCGGCAGAGAGTACCGAAATGTGGATCTGTTTTGTAAGCAGACCGGTATCCGCCGCCAAATAACGGATCCAGGAAATCCGGCCTCAAACGGGAAGGCGAGCGGATGAACCGGACCATTTTCAATATGGTCCGGTGCATGATTTTTGGGTCAGGCGTACCCGTCACGTATTGGTCGGAGGCGGCTGAGTATACTGCGTACATACTCAACCGTACTCCGACGAGATCTAACGCTGGGCGAATTTCGCCATTGGAAGTACTGACCGGCAAGAGGCCGGCAGTAAATGATATCGTGGTTTTTGGGTCCCCGTGCATGGTTTGGCGAGACCCGAAGAAGAAGACGCTGGCAAAACATGCCGAGCGCGCCCTACTTCTGGGCAAGAGTGATGAAACCAAGGGTTTCAAGGTGCTGCTGATGAAGGACAGGGTGGTCGTGGTGACGAGGCACGTCACCGCGATCGAGACACTCAGTGCAGAAACAAGTGAGAAAATAACCAAGATGTTGGAAGGCGAACGCAGCCAAGAACTCGAGGAAATGGCCGAGTCGCGTTCAAGAAATGCTGGTTCGAATACACAAAACAAAGGGCGCGGAAGTCGAGGAATACCGGAGGCTACAGACGAGCCGAAGCACGCCGAGAAACCAGTGCAGGGCACGAGAAAGACCCGAAGGAAGACAAAGAAAACATTGAAGAGACAAGAATATGAAGATTCAAGGGCCAAGAGTGTGACACCAAGTGTGGAAATTCCCGAAAAAATTACTGGAATAAATGAAAATGTGGAAGGCGTTTTATGCGCGTATGTAGTATGTGACCCCGGTTGTGAGCCAACAGGTGGCTCGATGACACTGCCGGATCCGAAGAATTACCGCGAGGCGCACGGTGGACCGCAATCAAGCATGTGGAGACAAGCGGAAATGGAGGAGCTTAAGGCCCTCCAGGATTTGGAAACCTGGGATGTTGTTCGCCGCCCTGAGGGCAAGCTACCTCTCCCGACCAAATGGGTATATAAGACGAAAGTCTGTGCAAATGGGTCGGTAGAGAGGTACAAAGCGAGTTTGGTCTCCAGGGGCGACAATCAAGTTTTCGGGGACGATTATTGTTTTACATTTTCCACTGTTATGGAATTAAACAACGTAAAGTTGCTTCTGGTTTTGGCGCAAGTGTGGGGGGTAGCGGCACGCCACGGCGATGTGCCTAGTGCCTACCCCAAATCCAAGTCTGAAGAAGATGTGGGATTTACTTACAGGTGCCGCAAGGCATGGAAATCTCGGTGGATACTTTACGAAATGTTGGTGTCGATTCTCAAAGGAAGCTTGCATTGAAGCTGAAAAGAAACCTTTATGGTTTGAAGCAGGCTGGACGCCTATGGCACCAGTGCTTATGCGAGACATTGAAGAAGTTTGGTTTCACGCAGTGCGTGACCGATACGTGCATTTTTGTAAAGCACAAGGACGCCGAAACGGTGGTGGTCGGAGCATATGTGGATGACCTCCTGGTGACTGGAACCAGTGAGGAGATTGTGATGGAATTTTTTGAAGACATGAATGTATTGGAGTTAAAAGATTTGGGAAGCGTTACGAAGTTCCTGGGGATACGAATCCAAGGCGATCCAAAGACTGGATACGTATTGGATCAGGAAGGGACGATCAAAGAAATCCTCAAGACAAACAAGCTCGAGAAGGTGAACCCAGCCCGAACTCCGGTGCTGGCGCTGGATGATGTGAAGGAGTTTCAAGAATTATTATTGGTGCATCCAAAGGAGAATTTGCCGAGTGTGAAGCAGTTCCAGTCGCTTGTGGGCAGTTTGCTATGAGTTGCTCGGTGCACGCGTCCTGACATTTCGTTCGCCGTGCACCGAGCCACGCGTAAGACCCATGCACCCACGCTGGGTGACTACAAGATTGCGAAGCGTATTTTGAAATATCTCAAGGGCACGATGGATTTAAAGTTGGTGCTAAATCACGACGAAGATTTGCCCATGCCACTCCGGATCATGGTCTACAGCGATGCAGATTTCGCTGCTGACAAGACAGATCGGAAGAGCGTTTCAGCTATGGTTGTTTTTATTAATGGTATTCTCGTAAGCTGGACCTACAGGAAGCAGACTGCAGTTGCGATTTCGACTGCGGAAGCAGAATTTGTTGCAGCGGCGATGGCCGGTAAAGAAACATTGGGGTTGCGACAACTGGTCGCTGAAATTGGAATGCACGCAAAGACACCTCTGATGTTCAAGATGGATAACCAGGCCGCGATACAACATCTGGAGGATGAGGCAAGTGGATCAAGTTCCAAGCATGTCGATGTCAAGCTAAAATTTCTCAAGGATTATACGAAGAAGGGCATTGTTGTGGCCAACCACGTGCCAAGTGAGGACATGCTAGCTGACTTGCTGACAAAGGACTTAGGAGCGCAGCGGATCCAAGTGTTGCGTGCGGCGCTGGGCTTACAGTGATGAAGCTACAGCCTCCGGTCTTCCAGGAGGAGTGTTGGAAGAGTGTGTACCCATTTTGGAGTTTGCACTCTTCCGTATAGTGGAAGCCCATTGGCTGCTGCAGGTAATCCATACATTTTTTCATATAAAAAGCAGTTACAATTTAAAGTTGCAGTAAGGACTGGATAGCGACTTAAGTAACTATACATAATATATTTCACTTTCCGTTTTATATTGTTTAGCACAATCACACGCACTGAATCTCTACCGCCATTGCGCGCGCACGCAGTTACACCACTTCCACTGATCCTGCCGCGTCGAAACTTCGCACGCAGGTGAGTCTTGATCATACGAAGTGCACGCAACCTTTTTCTGTTGATTTTAACATAGCATACCTTCCGCTATTATGCGGGACACGTTCTCCGCATCCAACTTTCCGTTGAAGGCCGTCATCTCGCTATGTCACTGATTAACTAACCATCGATTGCCTCGCTTTTGATAATGGATAGCTTTGCTTGTTGTTTCTATCCAGATCGCGTTCTTGGACTTAGAGAGTAGCCCGTGACTTCCTGCTATGGAGAGTTAATAATATCGCTCACGCGGCTCTCAATTCCTCCAAGGAGTTTTCCGAAGACTTGGTCAGCCCTGTATGTTGGTCTCCCTTGGAAGCACTTTTAGTCCTCTACTCGCCCGGGCAGCCCCACGGCAGTAGGCTGCCCGCGACCGTCTTCATCAGCCTCGCATATCGTATATCTCGAAGTATCCTCGTCCGCTTGACCTTGTTCTGCTACCCTCCAAGTGGTCCGATCAGTCTTAGGAAGGGGCAAGAGCATGTGACATTTCGGCACGGCCTCAGATCTCCCACCCCAGATAACCCAGCCAAGCAATGCGAGTTTGAGGTCAATGGGAAACTGTTTTACTCTTGTGTGACGCCTGATAAAGTAAATAAATGTTTTGAACAGCGCTCCACCACACTTTTACTCGCACAGTCAACTAAGTGGTGACGCAACGGGGACCATCAAGGGACGAGACCAAAAAAAACAACCGGGAACTGTCACACTGGGGTCATATAGCCCCTTACTTGGAGAATCACCCGGAGCTGCTGGCGATGGAGTGAAGATCATAAAACGCAGGGTTCGGGCGGAGAACTGATGCATTTCGCCTTAAAGTTTCAGCCGGCGTCAAAACGAAGACGCTTCGGAGTCTTCGACGCGGATATAATTGGATGTTCGCACACAATTCGCGGAGATAGAATTCAATACACACCTTAAAAAGATGGGGTGTGCCGCTGAGAAGTGCATCAGGGTCCAGGCCGAATGTATGGGTAGCAATGATACCCTGAGCAGCATCGGGACGATGTTGCAGTAGGGCGCATTTGTGGTGAGTCTGATCCGCCGAGAGGTATATGTTAGGAGCGATACGGAATCAGGATGTCTCAGAGCGCAAGTTTGCAATATCGGGTGTGAAACCTATGACAATCAGGAGATGTAATAACCAGGCTTTAACTCTGAAAGAAAGGCGCAAAAGGGCTGAGGAAAACTAATAAGTGTTACATTTCAAAGGGACAAGCCATTGAGAATAAACTCATGGTTATAGGATGAAGACAAACAGAAAGCGACCCAGCAAGGCGATGAGGACGTCAATATAGATATAGTAAGAATGGAAGTGGAGGGCAACAGCCAAACGCAATGCGGGTCTGGGCTGGATGGTCCGACGATGAATATATAATGGTTACATCATCTGCCAAAGCGCCCGGGACAGGATTGTCGGGCGAGGATATAGTACAGAGGAATGTGTCCACGGTGAAGCAAGCTTAGTAGTAGGACTCTTTCGTAATCAAAGCGTATTGAATGTCCACTACGTTTTAGTGGCAAATTGACTCAATTATGCGAACAGGAGAAGCTAGAATTTTGATAAGCTCATAGGTTTGGTGGACTTTGTAGCGTACCTCCCGAAGGATGAACGGTTGGTGTTACTGAAGGTAGATATTACAAAACAGTAGTACGTCAGGACTATCAGTCCACAACACATCCAAACAGGTGGTACAATCATTGGAGAAAACAGCCTTCCCAAACCGGAAAGGACTGTTCTGACGTGTCAACATCAGGATTAGTGAGGAGGCAGCCTTTTATTGGGGTAAGGCAACGGAAGCGTGGATCAGTCTCGCACAAACCTTACGATGGCTTAAGGTGTAGCTGACTGAGTATTAGCGAGCTAACTACAGCAAGGTTTTGGATTGGGTTCAGCTTCCGGAATTTATGACAACCGTGTGAAAACAGCGAAGGGGCAAATACATACGTTTTTCGCAGGGGTGTAAGCGGCACATGACATAACGAATGAAGCGATAAAGATTGGTACAGGGGAACTTCTCCACCTTATAATGTTGGAAGAGTGTGTAGCCATTTTTGGCTTTGCACTCTTCCGGAATGGTGGAATCCCATTGGCTGTTTGCATTGGTATACATTTTGCATGTTTACGGCGGTTACTGATTTAAGTCGCGTTAGGTACCGGATAGCTACTTAAGTAACCTTAAATAATATATACTTTTCCTTTTGCTTTTATATAGTGAGTACGCCTACTGAACTTCTCTACGGCTACGGCGCGCGCGCACCTGTTTGACACCTTCCACTGATCCTCCCACGCTGAAACTTTATCAGCAGGTGAGTCTTGATCGTGCGAAGTGAACGCAACGTTTTCTGTGCTATTTTAACA
>CM047581.1:11119944-11136348 GCA_026184515.1 Peronosclerospora sorghi | reverse complement strand
GATAACTCCACATTAAATCATAAAGAAATGCTAGCACGCGACTGTGCCTGAAAGTTGTCTTCACATCCTTATCGATGCGAGTTTTTCGCGCTTTGGATACCGACGACTTCTTGAACTTTTGCGCCATTTCGAATGAAATGGCAATGATGCCCCCACGATGTTGCTCTATATGCAGTTAAGTAGGTATTATTTAAGTTGAAGTGTCTTTATTACTAGAATAAGACGAGGTTACTTCTCAACCTACCTAACTTAGATACTACAATAAATAATTAGGTAATGAACATGCGTACCTTCTGACGTCCACTTGAAGTATTTGAATTTGGTAGTGGTTGTCTACTTCTAAGTAGTTCAGTAGCTCAGTCGGTCAGGTACAAAATGTCTTTGTCGGAGGTCACTGGTTCGATCCCACGAAAGGGCTTGGAAAACCCCTATAAGGTGATATCGATTTCTGACCATCCAGGCTCACATTTCCAAAGTTGCCACGTGGCGCGGAAGTGGATTCACACAGAGACTGGTAAGTCCTGTAGTCGACTTGAGTAGCGTGAAACACTAACACTTGTGCTTGTAGAGAATGGAACGGTATACAGGACACGCTCCGGTCAACCCTGCGGACGCCACACTTGAGAAGCCGGTCCCTGCGAACCTTGAGGGGGACGATTTAGGGCATAATCCGACTTCGTCGTCCGATAGCGCATCGCGGGATCGGTCTACAAGTGTGGTTGCTGAGGATGCCGGACGTTCGCGTACAGGTTCCTCCGCGGACGGTGAAGGAGCGGCCACGAACGCTGAGGACACTCGTAGTAGTGCTGAAGTGGCAGTAGACAGTGAGGTGACGTCTCCAGTGGATCTTACAGTGGGAACCAGCGTGCTCCGGGCAAGAAAGCTTCCTGTCGTATCTGCTATTGATATGCTGACGTCGGAGCCGGATTACGAGGTTGCTGAGGTTGCCATGATTTCGGATCGAAGGAGGAGAACGGGGAAACGTGGTACCTTGTCAAGTGGGTCGACGCTGAAGAAGAGTCTGATCACTTCCAGTGGATGTAGAGGGCTGATTGCGCTGGGGTCCGTCAATGGACCTACCTGGTGGATAAGTGGAAGAGTTATGTTGTGGAATGGGATAAATCTGGCGAGTCTGTGGTCCCTTTTGCCAACTTCATCTGAAGCGAACGCACGTATTTGACCCTCGGATGCAACCAAGATTTTTCGTGTGTGTATGATGCGATTCGAACGATGATGACGCTAATCGGTTCATCATTTCGGCTGACTGAAGAGATTGTATTATCGTGGTAGCAGAAAAAACAGATCAATCGGTCGAAAGAAAGGGGCCTGAGTCGAGCAGTCGTGAATGAACTCCTTGACTTTTTAACCAGAGCGGGGTGGAACGTCGTCGTTGGAAGGAACCAGTACTACGGCAGGTTTACTGGATTCACGGGGATTGCGTGTTGCATAACCGCGCCTGCGTACTATCTGGTGGCAACCATCGATTCCAAGCGAGACGGCCATTGTTTCGTGGTGGAGTTAACCGAAGCAAGTCCATGTATTTTTACGATGGAGGTTCCCGTCGACCACTTGGAGATTATAAGTTTTCCCAAGCCATCCTCTGGGTACGGCATGTCAAAGCTGCCGAAAAAGGTACAACAGTACCGGATAAAGCCAAGGAGGTGTGTGTGAGCTTTAGGCCACTCACTACAAGCTTGAATCGGAAGAATAAACGGAAGGCTCGCCGGACTGAACGCGGAGGAAAGAAATCCAGAAAGAGTGGGTAGCTCCAATAATCTCCAAGTTGAAGCAGTTACTAGAAGATAGGGTTGGCGGTCTCATCGAGGTATGTGTATCAAATTCCAGTGGAGGAAGGTGTAACGCAGCAATAAACGGTTACATCTTGAAGAAATGCGCAAGCTAGAGTAGGAGAATCTTGACATCGTAAAAAACGGAATTCCAGTCTGTCCCCAGTGGGGAGGAGAAACCATTGAGGGCGTGGAGTCAGGGCCGGTGCGTCGCCGACACAAGACGGCGCCTAAGCTGGTCATGGTGAACACCAATGCGAAACAGCATTTTTGAGCCAAATGTCGCACATGGAAGAGAATTCCCCGTTGTTTCATGAATCCTCCAAGCGACGGACTTCTTCCCAGTTCGTGTAGTAGCCGAAGGAGTGCAGCTTGTTGCAGGTCATCATAGCGTCGACGGAGACAAGCTATAACGTGGGCACTGAAGGTCGTGTAGATCACGCGCAGTGCTGGGTTGGCTGGCATCGGTGCACGACCGTTGAACAGCAGGCTATTTCGGTCAGTCCACAGCAAGTGCAGGGTGATTGACCGAAGAACATGCCACATATCCCCAATCTCAGGCCGGTCGTTCCTCCATTTTTCTCCGATGCTCGGCAGACGACCAAGCACGATCTGTTTCCAAGTAGGAGGGCTTGTAAAGACGTTCTTCCAGTTGTGGGCGATGGTAGACCACAAGTCTCGAGCGAACGAACAGTCGAAGAATAAGTGCCGCTCGGTCTCAACGGAGCGACATTCTTCCCTGGGACAGTAGATGATGTCTGGAGCCGTGGCCGACATGAAAGAGAACCTTGACCTAACTGGAAGCATCCGGAAGGCAACCCAGAACTGTAAATCTTCATAAATATGCAATAGAAGACGTCGGAGATGCTTCCGCATCCCCACAAAACGCTTCACGTCACTTTCGGACGCCCTGTTGTCGTGCAACATGATGGATGAGGCCTGGTGTGAATCTCTGGCTTCTGGATAAGGCGTAACAGTTCTGACCGAGAGGCATGCGGCACAAGAAGAAGCTGACCATTGACCCTGAATCCGGCGTAGGGTGCAGGGTTAGTAGACATTCTTGGGAGAATGTTTACTGCGCTCGCATCACAGAGTTCCAGAATTCGTCTATACATTTGTGTCAGCTCTTGATGCAGCTTTTTTAGCCACCGAAACTGCTGATACGGCTGAACGGCAGTGTGCCTGTAGTCGATGTGAGATTCGGCGAAACTGACTTCCGAAGGACAGCATCCATCTTCACTCAGCATGTTAGCGAGGGACCTTAACCGGAATGCACACGCAATGTGGCGGCGGAAGCTGCGTTGCGGTTCGACAATCACGCAAGAGCTGCGGCGCGGACTGGGGTGATCGACAACTTGCGATCGAGGCTCGTACTGGAAATTCGGGTCTCCATGGAACCAGATTGGCTCCTGCAGTGCATATGAAAGCCTCTCTTCTTGCTGGAGGTCTTGCCACGGTACTGGCTACTGAATAGCTGACCAATTTTGCCACGTCGCGCGCCACCAAGTCGACAGGCTATCCCAGTTGAGGTCGCAACCGTGACGCCGGGGGTTCACGGTCAGAAAGTCAAGGTGTTTCCGTGGACCCCACTCAGGGAAGAAACCCGCAATGAGCTGTATGCCTGGTGTAGCCCAGTTGCAGACAGCCGGGTCGGAGTCTCGTAAAAACTGGAGAAGTAGCTGGATTCGCTGCCGTTTAACCCGCTCGCCAATGTTAGGGATCTGCAGTCCACCTTCATCCCGTCGCAGGCGAAGAAACTCGCTCGGGAGCAGCTGGAAGTACCTCTCTCCACGTCTAAACCGTCTGTCCAGAATGAAGCGGTGTAGAGCAGCTTGCCATTGTTTTAGCAGACGTTCGGGCACTACCACGTGTACAGTGTAGTGCCACAACCGAGACAAGACCATTGTCTGGGCAATGAGAAGGCGGCCAGCAATCGTCCGCGCTCGCCGATGCCACGACTGAAAACCATCGTAGAACCGCTTGTCGAGGAACTGGACAATCTGGTCGTCTGTGGAGCGTTGGCCGAAGAGCAGACCAAGATACTTTACGACGTCCTCGAAGCCCAACGACTGGAGATCACCCATTGGAGGCGCGGCCTTCGACCTATTGGGGCTCATCGACACGCACTTGGTTCTGTTGAGCCTCGCACCAGACCCCCTGCAATATTCGCCCACAAGGTCGAGCTGTGCTTGGACTCCTGCTCTAGAGTTGATAAGCTGTGTGGAGTCGTCAGCAAAGAAGATGCTGGTCACTGTGAAGTCATTGTTGAAGCATATCCCATACTCTTCGTGTCGCTGGAGCAAGTTCCCAAGCGGCTCAATCACGAGAAGAAACAACAACGCCGAGAGGGGATCCCCTTGTTTGACTCCGCGTGTCGGTTCGATGGCTTCTTGCACATGACCATTGATCATGAGACCAGCTTGCGGTTGCGTATACAGGAGTTGAACCCAGCGTAAGAACTCGCCACCACAGCCCATACGGACGAGAACTTTAAACATGTAGGTCCCGTTGACCCGATTGTAAGCTTTATCGAAGTCAAGGAACACTGCGTACCCTTCTTCATCCCACTTCGTCACCAGGTACTGGAGATCCGACATGAACCAGACGTGATGATGGAGTGACCGACCTTTCACAAAAGCCTTCTGGTCAGGATGGATGAGCTTGGGCAGGTATGCTTGTAGCCGGAAGGCAAGAACCTTCGATAGCGCCTTGACATCAACGCCCATGAGCGCGATGGGTCGGTAGTTCCCCGGATTTGCACGCTCGCCCTTCTTGTGTAGCAAGCTGATTGCAGATTGACGTTGGCATGGGAGAAGTTCGCCGCGATCTAGCTGGAAGTTAAACACGATTGAGAGACACTCACCGAACACGTCCGGTGCGACTTGGTCGAAGGCCGCCGTGAAGCCATCCAGACCGGGTGCTGAATGATCCCGCATCTTTCGAATGGATGTAGCCAGGTCGCTGGCAGTAATGGGAGAATTGAGCTCTGAC
Organism: Peronosclerospora sorghi; assembly: GCA_026184515.1. Taxonomy (NCBI): domain Eukaryota; phylum Oomycota; class Peronosporomycetes; order Peronosporales; family Peronosporaceae; genus Peronosclerospora; species Peronosclerospora sorghi. Next base: position 11,131,570 of record CM047581.1, on the reverse strand, counting down.
GCTTCGTCTTCCGATAGTGTCTTATCGATGGTCCTAATCAGACGCTCCATGTCCGCGTCACTTGAGTCGGGTGGATGGCCAGCTTAACTTACTGGATCCCCCATGATCGAACCCCAGTGATCCCGAAACATCTCGGATATGTCAGCTGGATTATTCGACTGGTCACCATCCGCCTTCCGTACCTCCTCGATGCTGACACGACGGAGCGACCCGTCAAGCGGTCGGAAGAAGTACTTGGACGAAGTCTCTGACACGGAAGCCTGGAATTCAAAGGCAGTGTCTTGGTTGTACGCCCGAGATGTACATACACAGTCGTTGTATGTCTGCAGCGCTGTCTGGAACGCGATATGCGATGCTTCGCCACCATCTCGTCGGTACCGCTCTTCTGCAGTGGTGAGTGTTCTGTGTGCTGCACGAAATGTTATCTCCGGTTGGCCTCGAAACCGCTTGTCTAATGCTTGTATAAGCTTGCGTGTCTCGCGCTTCCAGCGATGCCACGTCTTTCCTGGGCTGTAAGACTGGCGTAATTGTTGCCGAACATCTTGTGCTTCAGCTTCTATAGCTTGGAAGACATCCGGGTAGTCAAGTAGCTTCGCTGGAAAACGCCAGAAACCCCGCCCGTGAAGCTGCGCCATGGATCGGAGAGTAACGTGATGCTCTAGGTGATCTCCAGCTCCCCTCTGTTCAAAATACTTAGAATCACCGTAGACGGCTCCGCAGAACTCGTTCGAGATCAAGATGTAGTCAAGACGATTACGTCGAGGACTCGGACCGGTGAAGAAACGCTCGTCTGGGTGGTGGATCCGCCACGCGTCAACGACGCCGAGTTGTCCAAGCCAGCTTATACATGCGCTCCTTCCCGTGGATGCTGCTGAACGAGGCCTGGACGCGTCAAAATCGGGTCGAGTGGTGTGTTTAGGTCACCCAGAACGATGTGCGTGGAGTTACTGCCAAACACTTCTACTGGGAGATGATTGAAAAATGTCGCTTTCTCTATGTTATCCACCGGAGAGTACACGTTGTGGATAAAGATCGAGGCGCGATTGACTACAACTTCAACCATCAGGTACCGGCCAAGAACAGACAGCTCTAGGAGCTCCTTTGCTGTCTCGTACCCGGGAAAGTCGGACCGTCGAACTGTGAGGACACCCCAGAACGGTTAGGTTGCGCCACGAAGGTTGAAGCGTTGTGGTCGTTGACGAACAACTTGTGCTGAAAGCGTGCCTCGTGGTTGAAAGAAAGTGTGGCGAGATGATGGAATTCTCGAAGTTTGGTTTCTTGGACACAAGAGAGGCTGTGTTTCATCAGCAGATTCTCGATGAGTAGGTGGCTATTCTTCTTGATCCCGTTGGTGTTGACAGTTAGGAGACTGACAGCATCCCACGAGACTGGGCCACTCGTCTCTCTTCGGTCCACCTTAGCACTCAAATTGAAGCGGCCCAGTCACAAGTACTGGCGGCTTACTGTCCACTGTCCTCAGATGAAGAATTGCTTCGTCAGCTTGGAAAAACAGTTCACAGTCACGGAGATACTCTAGGTCATCGAGTAGCGAGCCTTTCCATTGGAGCGTCTTCCAAACGTCAAAGCACTGGGCGACCAGCCCGGAACGCAACAAACTCAGCAGTATTTTCGGGTGCAGGAGACGGCAGTTGAGAGCCGGGATCCATACAACCGGGTGGCCAGTTAGGCGCTGGATCCATATGTCTTTCATGAAGACGTGAGGAGCCGTGCACATCAGCATTACCTCGAACAGCGCCAGCGCGCGCGTTGCACGCAGCATTGGTTTGATGGCTGGATCCCTCCACCAGCCTGCAGCCGCGCTGAAGAGCTCTTCATGAGTCTTTGGGAGTTTGGTTCCGAAGTATTTTTTTCCATTTGTGAGCGAAAGTCGTCATTGTTGACGGGTCGGAAGCACTCAACACACGGTTCAGCATGTGCAGTTGCGCGACTTCCGAAAAAATGAGCTTGATCTTGCTCATCTCGGCCATCAATGCAGCGTTGAAATCGAGCGGAGCCTTAGACGACGCCATGAAGCACAGCGTGTACGGATTGTTCGTTTTTCTCATCGTGTTGCGGAGCCCAGCGACACGAGCGTCATCAGAGGCGAGTTGTGTTGGCTTTAGCTGGAGGTTGGCAGTCTCCTCCGCGTCCTCGAGCTCGGATACCGCCTCTTGGATCGGTATCGCCTGCTTCGTTCTCTTCACGGACGTGTGTTCCTTGAAGAGAAAGTGTCTCTCATCGGTACTCTTGCGCACAGTTTCAGGGACGGTTACCTTGCGTGGAACAATCTGTAACCGCACCGGGGTACTGTCACTGACCACCGCACGCCGGCACTCAAAGTCAACTTCGACTTGTTCGAGTACTGCGAAGTAGTTGCTCGTCGCGATACCGCCGACAGGCTTGGGCTTACCTTTCTGGAGCATGTTCGCGAAGTCTTCAGTACTGCGAGTGCGCTTGCCCTTCGGCTTCTTTGCACTGGTCTTGGAGGTCTGCGTGTTACTTTGGTTCTCCGCGTTCGACCCGAGCAGAAGCGTGCTGGAGCGTAACCCACCGGATTGGGGTGTATAGACAACCAGAGCCTTCTATTGCGTCTTCCCCTTCGGACTACCGGGTGGCGTTAACACTGATCCCGAATTTGTGTCCAAGGAGAGGACACTGACGACCTCGTCGTTTGGTCCCTGTTTGCTGGGCGTTGACGCGCCTTGATTGACTACGTCGGCGTACGACTTCCGTCCTCCAGCCTCTTTTGTTGACTGCGTTTCCACTCCATCTCCAGTCGTTGGATATCGAGCTACGTCTAAGGATAGAGCATGCGGTGAGCGCTGGCCAAAACCGAGGCGCTGGGACGGAAACTTAGCATCTCGCCCCAGAGCTGGATAGACACGACCCCCAAAGACAATCTGCTCGCAGACCTTCCCGCCTACCATCAGCGCGTCGGGACACCGTCTTGCGCGGAAATAGATGCGAAACGTCGCGGTCGTAAGGCCTGCCGAGAGACAGACGTCGCGGAACGTAACATATATGGGCTGTTCCCCGAGTTCATGAAAGGTCTCCACCATCGCTTGGTCGTCAAAATCGCTTTCGACGCTGGACACGTCGAGATAATACCGATCCGCGAGAATATCGAAATCCGAGAACCGGTACTTTCCACCGAGTATCTTGACTTCTTGAAGCGCCAGAGCTTCGCACGCAGCGCGAGTCTTAACTTTTACACGGAGTGCACCACCGCGGTCTTTCGAGATCTGCCCGATCTGAACGGCTTGTATCTGCTCTTGAACTACTTGGTTTCAGTTGTCCTTGAGAAAGGAGTTTGCGATCTTCGTGATATTTGTGCGTTCGAAAGCACGCCGGATGTCGATCGTCATCACGTAGTCGGATCGAAGAAGTTCATATGGTCGGGCATGGGCGATAGAGGTGGCCATTGTTTCCTTGCTCTTTCCGGAGTTGTAGAGAGCTTCAATGGCGTCGATATCGATAGCCCAGAGGAGCGGCAACGTAAGTTGCGCGAAGACCGGAACAGGCGCTTTGTCGCGGAGGATCTCGGCATCGAGCTTGAGAAGCGCGCGGAGCGACATTGGGTTCGCTCTCGCAGTTGAGGCATTGGGGGCGGCAGCACCACTGTCATCGTCTGCTTTGGTGGGGGTGGCCGCCGGAGCTGATGGCGGTGACGCCGTTTCTTCTTGCGTCCCTCCGTCGACGTTCATTGGTGAGGACGTGTCACGCAGGACCACGGACATGCCAGCACCGGCGTCGACGGTGCGCACCGCGAGGTCTTCGTCGATGGCATCATCGACTCTACAACTTGGTGTCACAGGAGACGGGGCACTGGATGAGTCCGGTGCTGAAACGGTTGGTTCGACGACAGCTGAGGCGACAGAATCGGGACCGGACAGCTGCTCGGGATGGGCGGGTACCACAGTACCCAGTTGCGGAGTAGCTGAGATCGTCGGATCGTTCGGGTTAGCTGGAGTCATCTCGTCGCCGATTGGTTGGTTTTTAAATGCTGGTTACTTCTGGCTGTCGCTTGATCGGCTTGCGCTAGACGATCCAAATTAAGAAGTTAGGTATTATTTAATGTGTAAACTGTTTATTTTGTTTAGTAACATATTTTTAGGGAGCCAGTTTCCCCTTGTCGGGATATCACTTGCCCCTTGTCGGGATAACAAAGACCCCTTGTCGGGATAACAAAGACCCCTTGTCGAGAAACAGCTTCCCAAAATTAAACATATCCTGTTTTGATAAAAATCAGTATAATGAATATTTTCAACACTCCTCGTTGTTGTGAATTTCGTCAATCAGAATAGTATAAGCTCGATTGAACTTCATAACTCTTAGAATTTTGGGAACGGCCAAAGCCTTGGTAATTCCATCAGCTAGCATATCTTTTGTCGATACGTAAGCAGGTTCGATGACCTGGGGATAATAAAAACTTGAGTCGAATATCCACATGTTTTATCTTAGAATTGCTTTTCAATCCTTTAAAGATATTGGTTATCCATGCGAAGTTGCATAGGTAGCTTCCTCCTGACTTGTATTTCTTCAAGCAATTCCATAAAACTAAGAAAATGCACATCGTTGGTCGAAGCGGAATAATAATCTGCTTCCATTTTCGATAGTGAGGCGCCACCTTCCTTCTTGCAAATACAGCTCAACAACATGCCATCCACGAAAATTAAGCCACTTGTAGTTGACGTTCGGTCTTCCTTGACTCCACCGTAGTCCACATTGCTATGCGCCTTATCCTCCAAGCTTTCCTCGAGTCTTCACACTTACCCATACTTATTTTTTAGTGGTTTTGTACCTTTGGGGTACCGTGCTATCATCTTCGCCAGGTTCCAATCCGTAATTGTAGGCGCATGAGTCCTTCTGGTATCCTTATGCACAGCGTATGCAATGTCGGGTATTGTACATTTTGCAACCCAAAGCAAACTTCCGACGAGTGATTGAAGTCCTTATTGTCACGAATACAATACATATCGCTCGTCACTTGGTTGCAACGCTAAATCATCGAACTCTTGACCGATTGGTGTCTTGACTATATTCGCGACGTGCAATTCAAAATCCTTGATGATTGCATTAATCGCAACTTTTTGATAGAACTTGTAGCCGAAGTTACTATCAAACGTAGCACGCATTCCGAAAAAAGTCGAAACCACCCCCAAATTATTTTATTTTCAAGCACTTCATGGCATCGAAAAATTGTGCCACAATCTCATCCTTGGTGCCAGTCACAAGCAAGTCTTCAACGTAAATTTGAACGATGACTGTATGTCCTTGAACTAGCTTTACGTAACGACACATGTCGGTGATACACTGTTGAAATTGAAAAGCTAGAAATGTTCCGTGTAACAACCGGTTCCACAATTGTCCTGCCTGCTTAAGACCGTAACAGTCTTCTTGATCTTGAGTACTTTTACTTGACGGTCTTTGCCTTTGTACTCAATGCTTGAATTTTGGATTCCTTGCAGAATGTGTAGAAAAATACCGTGACCATTTCCAGAATTACCTTTACATAGGCATTTAGAATCTTGCTGGAACGGCCCACTTCACCGCTAAAGCTAAAATCAACTTCACCGTTCCTATGTCAATAACGGCAGCGAACGTGAGGGTGTAATCGATTCCAAAGCGCTGTTCTTTGCCACTCGCAGCCAGCCTTGCTTTTTATCTTTCAATCTTGCCATTTTCATGCAACTTGGCCTTGTATACCCATTTCGCATGAAGCGGTCAAAAATACTTTGGCTTATTGACAAGATTCCAAACTTCATTTCTTTTTAGAGCGTCGACCTCCTCCTGCACAGCGATTTTAGTTGTTTCTCTTCATCGATTGATCGAAATTCTTTGGGTCTATTTCTGGTACGCAGTTAACGGGCTAATTTTTTTCAATAACTTGAACATCATGGATTTCAGGTGTAGCTTCATCTATAGTTGCTCGATATTCTTCTTTTTTCTTGGTTTTGCTTCACGCTAGGTGTCGCTCGCGTTGCCACCTGGTCTTCCTCTTGTTTTTTTTCTTGGACTCTTGATAATCAGAAGCTTTCTCTCCTGATTGTCGATCTACTATCAGCCCTTGTTGCACATTGTCGTTTTGATCTTGGTCCAGTGTTTCTATATTCTTGACGAGTTGCGTTACAACAACTTTCCGTTCTGACCTGAGATATACCTTGAAACGCTTGACTTCATCGTTCTTGCCAATAATTATGGAGACTTGAGTTCTGTGAGCCAGCGAGTTTTTTTCAGGTTTCGAAACACTGTACACGGCGATCCAAATGCCTTAATTTCGCCAAGACTAGGAGTTTTTCTTCGTGAAAATTTCCGAAGGCGATTGCCGCTTTGAATTTCCATTACGTGGGCTTCGGTTTAACATGAATAAAGCATATTGAACCACATCGCCCCTAAACGAAAGATTTAGACCACTTGCGATTAACATGCACCGTGCCATATTCATGACTGTGGGATACATGCGCTCGGCTTTTTTTCACTGCTTGCTTGATTATTATCTTCGCTAATCTGCCGTTCAACACACGTCTTTTGAGAGAATCCATCAAGATTTTTATGTTCTTACCCACCATCTGTACGTAGTATATTAACTTCGCAGTTAAACCGCCGTTGAAGAACGCCAAAAAATGTTCAAATTCTTTGGCAGCGACTTCTTTGGTTTTTACCAATAAATATGTGTAGTTTGATTTATGCTCAACGAAATTAGTCATGTATCTGTTGTCCAATCCATCTTTCAGCGTAATTATAACCTTTAAATCGGAGCAAATTACGCCACTTACCCGATCAATTGGAGCATTGTAACCACAGTCCTTGACTGATTGTGGATATTTAGCTTCTTACCCTGGGCACAGGTCAAAAAATCATCCTTTTACTGTCCGCCAGCTGGATCCCACTTGATGGATCCTTCTCTAACCTTTCCACAACATCATAATTTAGATGCCCGTGTATTGCATGAAAAAACATTAACGACCCTTTTTGAACATCCATTTGACGACTTGAATCTGAGTCATTTTCTTCCATAATAGTTAGAACACTCGAAAACATTGGTTTATCACCCAAAATAACAGTAACCATTAATATTAACTCCTCTTTGGTCTTTTGGATGTCAAAATTTGGACTTCGGGTGGCTCTATGCAACATAATTCTGTTGCCCTCGATATAAGCCATTCCGCACCTTTTTTTTCTCCAAAAGATCGTAAGATAAGATGTATTTGGACACATTCTCCACGTAAAACACGCCATCAACACGTATCGTGTTGATTTTTTCATTCGCAAACACTTGAAGCTTGATCTATCCTTTCTTTGAACTGTTTAATTACTTTGCATCATCCTGAAAACACACGTGCCGTTAACATCTTTATTGTCACGCAGGTATTTGCAGTCGTTGAAAGGTTCATGATAGCATCACCGACCAAAACCCAACTGCTACCGTTGATCCGGACCAGGTTGTTGCTTATGCTAAGCGAGAAGTCAACCTTTTTGTTGGTCTTTTTATGACATTTTGAACGGATGTGGCCAGCTTATCCACATCCGTAGTACTTGACCGGTTTTTCTTTTTCCCTCGATGAAATTTACTGCATCAGCACCAAACGTATTTGTACTAGGTGCTTCGCCCTCCACTGTTTATGCAAATTGGCACAATTCCTCAGCATGACGCAAACTGTACGATCTCGTGTGGTCATTTTGCCATCCATTTTTTTTAAATCTGGCAATGCATAATGATCCACATTGTCCAAGAAAAGTGGCTGACTACCGCCTAAGGATTCTGACATAGAAGCTAAGTAAAATAGTGCTCATTCCGGAATCGCTTTGGATTTTTTTCCGGCTTGTGAAAAGTTTCATAGCCTGGGCACAGGTGATGGAAGTGTGAAATACATTCAACATCTTGTTCATCACATGCACCAGCGTCGGTGACTCGTTCGACCACGAGTCAACTTGTCTGTTGTAATATATTCAGCGCTTTCGCTAAGATAATGCCCCAGGAATTCGACTTTTATGTCGTCGCTCCAAAAAAGTCCCATGCCGATTCGGTAATCGAAATTTGTCGGATATATCTTGTCCCCCATTTCTTAAAACCATCTCCCATTACCAGCCTCGGTACCTTCCAGCAGCCTTTTAGACAGCTTACAATCTTTATCAGAGGGTGTTATGAACGCGGGTTATCGATTTTCCATTGGTGAACCCGTTCCAAATTTTGGTTATTATAGCCATCTTGGGCCTTGGGCTTTCGTTCCAGCGTGCTCTCAAGCAACGGCAACCGAGTTAGAGTGACAGTCTCATCGAGTTATTGAAGCGTAAGCTCTTCAAGTCTTGAACGCCCTCGAATTCTCCATTTTATCAAGACAATTACAAACCTTTGGAACACTTTCAATATTTTCATTCCTTCGGCTCCAAATGCTGCCATTTTTTCTTCGTGAAGGTACTCATCAAGGGATACATCATGATCATAACCTGTTGAAATGTTTGTTGTCCATAATTGCTTAGACTCGTAGAAACTTGAGTTGTAGATTTCGTTTAAGGCCTTCAATATACTGAATCCGTCTCTCGTAAATTTTATGGAAACCAATATTCCGTTGACGATTAAAACAGCACCCCAAGACAGGTCGCAGACAGCAGATGAAGATAACCAAGTCATGGACTTAATCAATCAAACATTTATGGAGAAGTAATAAGCTATCCTAACATGAAATATGCATAAGAGTTGAAGTTATAGCGAACTTCCATCTGTCGTGTATCCTACATTACTTATCCGTACCTAATATTAGGTACTAAGACTCCTAAGTACAGTACCTTATCTCTTAAAAGTACAATACTATCAATTTTATAAACGAAAAATACACATACCCGGTTTTTGTACAACCGTACTAATGAACATTTTTAACAGTTCTGTGCATGTTCGGCGCATGGAACGGTCAGATTTTATAATGATGGCTGTATTGCAGCAGAAGCTAGTTGGGAAATGCACAGTGCCGGGGTAAGTGAAGTTTCCTCTTGTTGATTGCGCATTATACGGTAGACAGAGCTTACCTCATTCAAATGCTAGTAAAGTTCGTTTTTTGCCACAATTCACGCCGTTAGTGCACAGTATTCACGACAACAACACAGTGCAATCCTAAGATAATGGAGAATCCTCTGATTCGTTCCATCGTATTCAGAATTTGGAAGGGCTAGTGGGGTGGGGTCCCCCCGTGGTGCACTCCTTGAGCACCCGATCTACAAGCGATAGGTCACGGGTTCGATACCCACCAAAGTTCAGGTTTCCATACTACCAAACGGTACCCCGGTAGTATCGAGAGACAGACCTCCTGAACAAAATGACCTGGCAAAAGCAATACGACGGACGAAACCAATACCGACGCAACAGCTAATCCGAAAAGGACCGAAGAAAGAAAACAGCATTCAGAAAGTAGCTTGTAGAAACTTAGTCATAGCCGAGAATGTATAAGGTTGTGTTAACGAGTTAATACAAAGCCAAATTCAACTGGGCGGAAGGGGTGATAGGAATTCCAGTTGATGTGGACACAAGACCAACTTCAACTGGGCGGAAGGTGTGATAGGAATTTCAGTTGATGTGGACACAAGAATTTAATCTCCTGTTTTCAGCATTTGTCGATGATTTGACGTTTTCCTGAGAAATTAAATCAAATAAGTAAGGTTATGGAGGTTGTTTCAACACTTATGGTTAAGAGTACAACCACGAAATGCAACCTTCTGTTCTAATATATTACGTTAGAACAGGAAGACTGGTGTGCTGTACCGGTTGTAGCATTAAGAGACACGGTTCTATACCTAGGTTATGAAGTGTGACTAGAGGAGTTGACGGAGAAGAATTGGGAGCTCGAATCACGACGATTGATAACGACAGCAAGTTGTGGAACATTGGTAGTCAAGTGGGTTTACGGGGGGCAATTTATTTAAGGCAGCTCTTACGTGTCGCCGCAACAGCACCAAGAAAAAAGGCACAAGAGCCAGAAAGAATCCAACGACGCGTCTCTACCGGAAGATCTACAACGGGGGCTGAAAAAAACCCTGGGAAACCAAGCTCGTTCAAATAAATTGTGGGAAAATCCCGCGGCATGAGCAGACACCGTTGCATATCAAAGCATTCCGGTCTGCGTTGTAATTGAGCACTAACCCATGGATCTTAGAATAAAGAATCCGGTAGGATTGTAGACCATGAAATATGACATAATACCTCTTCTCAACCGCTCGAGTGCTAGTAATCTACCGTGTGAGCACAACAAAGTATTCGTAGACAGCAGGATTCAAGGAAACAAGCGCATACATGCTTTAAGGTCTCTAGCGGTCATTTATGTGTTAACAGTAGGTCAACATCTAAGAGCGTCGAGCACTAGATCACTTGCCGTAGAATTCGAGCGCTTAAAAAATGGGGACATGTACATCCAAGGGCAAGATGAAGTAAGCAGCTACGGCAGCATCATGATGGGACTAGAATTTTGTTTCGCATTCGGAAAATCATCGGCAAAGGAAGGAAGGTGGATAATACACCTAGCAAGTTTTCTTCCTAGTTTACCCGTAGATCATGGTAACAGTATTTAGGAAGATATGTAATCAACAAATAGCGTGGACCTGCAGAATATTATCGCCAGATGGGATAGAAGACGGTCTTGTGGTAGCTGGTTGTATTAAGCTCAAAAACAGTCTTTTTAAAAGTGCGCGACACCGAGCTCGCAAAGACGTCTGACACTTTGGGTGAAACGGATTTTTAGAAACCCGAAATTGTGTAATACTTTGCATATATACATATATCTAGATTAACTTTTTAGCTTTAATCTAATTTAATCACTTTTACTTTTTCTCTCTAATTTACAAGTCCCTATTTTGTGTGGATCCTCACGCTTGTAGAACTGTCGCTGTGATTTACGGTGTATTGATTTCCTCGTTTCGTTTTCTCGTAGTAATTCTGGCAACGTTCGCGATGTGGAACTGAGACGATAATGGAGATAACGCTGGATAATACATTTAAGTTTGTTTCTCGTTATTGTAGTCTCTTTATTAGTCTTAATTGCGTAGTACGCTATCGCCCCAGCAGTAAATATCACAATATGTCCGAAATGCATAAGATTGAACAGGTTATGAGCCCAAACAATGATTAGAGCGACTCAGAAGAGGCAACAATGGGCAAGCCCAAAAGTCAAGCGTCGGGAATAATGCAGATGCTCGCTTCGATTATTAATCAGCTAGATAAAATTGAAGGCTCTCGGGGGGAAATACCCGATTGAGAGCTGCATTTTACCTTCCAATGGTAGACAAATAGATATGCATGGTTTCGCTAGGTGATAGATTCAGATAAAAAAACCTTCCTTAACCGGATTACAAGGAAGACAAAATGTCTTTAAGGTATTTGCCATGCCAAAAAGGATGCATTCTCAAGGGGAAGGTCCCCATTTGGTGGAAATGGATACAGTGTGCAGGGTCACCCCCACACATGAATCACCAGCAGAACGGGAATACAGCTCAAGCTAACATACTGGAACTATTGTGGTGAAGTGGATTCAAGGATTTTAGTCACTTTGTGTCAGCGGCACGCCGACCAGCTTATCATCGATCGGATTGGTGGGAAACAAGGAGGCTTTTAAGCCTATCATGTGCAAGAAGTGCCAAGAAC
>CM047581.1:11072458-11119934 GCA_026184515.1 Peronosclerospora sorghi | reverse complement strand
GGTGGTCAGGTTCTCGACACTACGGTGTTCGATTTTGAACTTGACTCCACCACACTATGTTTTGATATGGTGAGAGCTCTGTCGCCCATAGAAAAGAGCCTACAGATAAGTCCATTTGATGAAACTGATACATACAAAGGTCTTGATTTGGTTTTTTTGGCCTGGGACGGGAATGTTTGTGTCAGATGAGCCTTACAGAAGCGGCCTGTGGTTTTCAGTGGCCAGAAGATGTAAAAGGGGACTTATAGGGTCATTAACTCGCTGGTCCAGCATAATCGTATTACAACCGACATGTTGAGGCATCGTGGTGCAAAACATCTGCTCTGTGGTACATCATGGACAAGACGTTGTGCGTTTTCAACGTACAAATCACACCTGAATAACGGGTGAAGTTCTTCACCAGCAGGAAGAGTCCGAACCGGTCATGGTCGGACCATTATTTGTATATGACTGCTATTGCTGAAGCCGTAGCCTCGAACTGCGAGTCGCTAGTGTTAAGCAATATGATTTATCACGCCGAACCGGAGATGAGGCAGATAATCATCTCCAAGTACGACCACACCAGGTCTGATAATCTACGCCAAGACGAGGAATTTGCCAGTTCCCACAGGCAGTGGAGTACGACGAAGGGTAAATACCAGTGGAAGTGTACAAATGGTGTACAGAAGGAAAAATGAACCCGTGAAGGCGAATACTTATTTTGCCTGTGGTGTCGAAGGACATATTATAAGAAATGGTCCAAAAATGAAATAAAAGAAGGAAAATTTCGCACTCATTGTGGTTTAGGGAAGGTCTAAGACAAAAATGGACAAGAGGATCCTCGATAGCGGTGGGAGCATGCACTACAAATGACCTGAGCTGTCTCAGCGACGTGGAAAAGGTTACTGGTTTTAGCTACCAAGCAGATGGAAAAAAATTCCACATTAACAAGAACGGGTCTCTCTACATTTACGTGATGTGTGTAAAGATGGAGACTTTGTTGAAGATTCAGTAACAAAGAATGTGTTCTATCTTACGTAAATAGAAAAAGAGCCCTGGTGAAACAGGATACCGAAAAGGGTATTGTGGATGTGGAAATGGACAATAACGTCCTAACCATTGATGTGAAAGTTGATCGTTCGAGATGAAAATTCGGAGATGTCGTGATGGCCGCAATTGAAGCCAACGACAACGATTTTCAGAGCGATCAAGATGTTCAAAGTGGCTCGCTTATGTTTTTCCATACAAGGATGGGACGCTTGAATTACGACACCATCGTAAGGATGGCTAAAGACCCTAGTTACTTATTTTACAAGGTGAAACTGTCTCCCGTTTGCGCAACGAAAACAGTCCAATAATGGGCATTAGAAACAAAACATTGGAGAGCACACGCAGATCGATACGATCGGAGGAGTCATATGCTCGGACGTAAAGGGTCCAATAACAGGATGGAAAACAGGTATCTGGTGAATATTATTGATTTTAAAAGCAATTACGTGATAATTTTTCTTAGCGAAAACGAAAGATATAGTCGCAAAGAAATTTAAGCATTTTCTGGCATTTTCGAGCAAAGGTTTGATTGTAAAATTCATCGATGGAGGTGCAGAGTACCAGCCTTTGGATTACTTTTGTAAGAGTACTGTTATTGCACGGCAATTAAGTTGACGAGGCTAACAGCCAAGCGAGTAATGACAAAGCCGAGCGCATGCACCGTACGGTCATGAATATGGGTCGAAGCATGCTTTTTTTCCAGTGGATTAAATTTACCGTTTGTGGAGACGCAGTTGAATACGCTGCCTCCGTGTTGAATCGTACCCCAATTTTGGAGAACTCAAAGAAAATGTCGCCACTCAACGTTTTGACGGGCGTTAACCCAATTTGGGTGCGATTGTTTCATTTGGGTTGCCCTTGTACGGTGTACATAAAAAACCTGGTACAAATTCGCTGGCCCATAGGGCACGAACTTTTTTTGGTATAATTGTGGAAAAGACGAGAAGAGGAAAGGATTCAAGGTGTTATTGAAGCGTGACAGGAAAATAACAGTTACGCAACATGTAAAGAATGTTGAAACGCTAAGTGATACGCAGAATATGCAGCTGAGGAGTTTTGGGTCAAGAAATAGAGACCAAGAGATAGCTGTTGAAAAAGAATCGAAGTTGAGAAGGAGCTTCGACGTATGCAAAGACAACAGCGACTACCAAGAAAAACAATAAGAAGAAATCAAGGTGGACGCGTGAGAGACATGATACATGAGAAACACCAAGAAGAAGATTTCGCAAATGGAGGAGAGTAGCGGCCGAAACGAGGAGGCCGAAAATCAGCGAGATGAAGTTAATATGGTTCTCGAACGTGATCCAGGAAACTATTATGAAGCAATGAAGAGTTTGAAGAAAGATGAATGGATAGTTGCTATCAATGAAGAAGTTAAAGCTTTGGAGAACAAAGTCTTGGATATCATCAAGAAACCAAGTGAAGTAAGACCGCTTCACACGAAGTGGGTCTATAAAACTAAGATTGACGCAATGTAAACTTAGAAATATTCAAGACTAGGTCGGTCGCTTGCGGTAATGAACAACGTTTTAGAACCGAATACGAATTGACGTTTGCCCCGGTTGTGAAGAAACTACCGTGAAGTTTATATTGACATTGGCGCCAAAATGGAGAGTAAATTCCCTTCACGGAGACATTCATAATGCTAACGTAAAGGAATTGGAAGAGGATCACAATATTTACCCGTACATACCGAGTGGAATGACCATTGGCAAAACAACATTGACAGAAACGAAGGCAAAATGTGTGAAGAACTTGGTTTTAAAAATAAAGAAGTCACTTTACGACCTCAAACAGTCAGGAAAACTATGGAATCGCTTACTACGTGAATCATTTGGTGGAATTTGGATATGCGCAAGGCCGTACCGATGTATGTCTATACTAAAAGAAAGTCGATGCGGAAATCGTGGTGGTTGGAGTTTATGTAGACGATTTATCCGTTACTGGTACGAAACAGAGTTGCGTTGGTGGTTTCTTCAAGGAACCGGAAGTTCCAAAATTTTTAGGTATGAGAGTAACGCATAATGAATAAGACGGATATTTTTGGACCAAGGAGTTATGGTGAAGGATATGCTTAGGGAGCACAAGTTGCAAGATGAAAATGGTGTGAGAGTACTGCTCGGCGATGAGTTTGAAGACGAAATGGTTAAGGAACACCCATTGCTGTCGAATAATAAAACAAGTGGAAATCCAATTGTGAATAATTTTCAGTTCTTAAAAGGGAGTCTACTTTGAATTGCTAGGTGTAGCACGCCGGATATTGTTTTTGCGGTACACAAGGCTACCCGTAGAGCACATGATCCGACCAAACAGGACTGGAACCTGGCGAAACGGATTCTAAGAATATTGAAGGTGACTGCTAGCTTGAAATTAAAGATAGAAATTCAAGGTGTGGATGAAAAAGCATGACGTAACTCTAGTAGGATATAGCGACACTTACTTTGCTGGATCAAAAGTGGATAGGAAATCTATAACGGGGGGCGTTACAATTATGGATGGGATCATTATACACTGGTTGTGCAAATAGCAAGCAAGTGTGTCTCTTTCAACGATGGAAGCTGAGTATGATGCCGCATCGATGACGGAATGCGAGCTTTCGGGTTTGCGTGAGCTGACACTTGAACTTGGATTGAAAGTAATGTTGCCGATGACGCTGATGTGCGATAATCAAGTGGACATAAAAGCTTTAAGTGGAGATAACAAAACGACAAGGACTAAGCATATTGACATCAGGGTGACGTTATTAGTTTTAAAAGTACGTGAAGGACTGATTGAAGTGGAATACATGCCGACGGAAGGTATTCTGGCGGACATTTTCGCTAAAGGACTGAGCGCTGAAAGATTGAAACACATGCGAGAGGCTTTGGATTGTGCGCTATTGAAGGTGGATAATGGCTGTTTGCTGGAAATCCGAGAAGGAGTGTTAAGCGTGCGCGACGGCCGAGATTGAAAGGACGTATGGCAATTTGGGTGAAATGGACCGGAAATTGGGTATTACCCAAAATGTAACTGGGTAGTACTCAAACGTATGTATACACGCATGACTCGTTTCACCATGAGTCAACTTGACGACTGTAGTACTTCTCATCAGTACCGCTGAGGTAATGTCCAAGGAGGTCGACCTTAATGTCTTCACTCCAAAAAAATCCGCATACCGATTCGGCAATTGAAATTTGACGGGAAAATAGCGTCTCCAATTCTTTGGAATCCGGCACCTAGGCCACGATACAATTCAGTTCCATAAAAAACTCTGATTGAAAAATTGCAATCCCTTGCTGATGGTGTCTTGAAAACGGGGTGAAGATTTTTCATTGGTGTACCCATACCGTAATTATGGTTATTAAAATCAGCTTGATTTCGCGGTTTTCTTTCAGGCGTGATTTCCAGTGACGCCAACCGCACCCGGGTACCCAATCGCATCGATATGTTGAAGACAAAAATTTTTATCATCTTGAACAGCTCTTGAACTTTACAGCTTGTCGAGATGATCCCAAACTTTTTGGAACATTTCCAAAATCTTCATTCCTTCGGCATCAAAACGTGCCGGTTTTTCTTCATGAAGATTTCATCACTTGATACACCATGATCTTTGGGCTCATAACCTGTCGAAATGCTTCAGCGTCCATCATTGCGTAGATAGTGAGAAACTTGTGTCGTAGATGTATAGTAATAGCTCCAAACTGAGATCGTTTTAAGTCAATATTACAGCAACCAAAAACCAGTTGACCGTAAAAATGAGACCCATAGACAGTTCGCATAGAAGATAACCAAACCAAGGACTTTATTAATGGAATTTGTATTGAGAAATGATTATCTAGCTCAACAAATAATATGCATAAGATATTAAAGTTAGGAAAACTTATTTGCCGCCTAATTTGCTTATTTGCCCGGCACTCTTGTCCTACCCCTTACCCCTAACCTACCCCTAATTTCATTCGTGGGTAGTACAATGTCCCCCGATGAGCCAAAAAGAGGCGTAAAGTCCATCCATTGAGGAGTATCGGAGTACGCGCTATGGGATTGTGCTGCACGCTCTGTTGAGTGAGTGGGCATTCCATGGATAAGGCGATACTCGTTCTCACACTATTCCGTTTCGTCTACGCTAGACTCATCATTACACCTTTGAGTGACTACACAATTCGCCATGCATACGTATAGCTGTGTATACGGAATTGAGGGAGGGTCTCTGTGACAATGTCAACAGGACGTGGATCGAACAAGGAACTTAACTGAGTTAAAGGAGTCTTACCACTACGTATCACAACTCGAACACTGAGATTGTCTTCTCTGCCTGAGTACCTACTTCTTCAGTAGCACCTGAGCTTACAGAAGATAAAATGAATATTATAATAACTAACGCCAGTTTCGAATTAGAAAATCATCTGTACAGTTTTTGGAGATCGTGGATATATTTCACAAAAGCTATTTCAAGAACTCTTGGAGCTTTTTTTTGTAGATTCAAGCAGTGTAGAAGTGTGTAAACCTTATCGAATTTCTATGCACAAAGTTTTTGCAAGAACAGTATAGTGTTATGTTGGTTTAAAACCGCCTAATTATTAGTCAGGAGGCGGTAATATTAAAAGGATAAGGTTTTATCTTTTTATAAAAATATTAAATTATGGATCAACAACAAGAATTTTCTTTTTCCCATGTCTAACTGACCTTCTAAGCCGGATGCTAAGCAAACTTCAGGACACATACAGATAAGCAGCAACAATTCAAAAGACAAAAATGTTATCAATTCCGGATTGGATTTTTTACTTGTGCGCCATGAAATTAGAGCCTTGCTAGATACAAATCTAAAAAATAAATGAATAGTTTTAAATTAAAGGCATTCGGCAAAATGGGGCAAGTCTGTTGCGGTCTTGCATCATCCACAGCCTGAATGTACTCCTGATGATCTTCTATTTTGCCTAAGTCTAGACCTTTAGAAGTTGTAATAGCAACAATAGTATTAGAATATACGGTTTTTGACGTTCGGAGTACAAACTTCTTCATGGCATTCCATACCGCTATCTTTCTTTCTCCCTTAAAAGAGAACGTTTGGAAGCGTTTGGACGAGTTGCCTGGATTATTGTAGATGAATTTCTGTTCCACCATCATGTACAGATCGCGGATGACCTCCTTGATAGGAGCCACCGTCACACAAAAAGAAGTGGGAGGATTGGAAGTTCTTCCGATGACGAGCTTAGGAGCGGATCTGACGTTGAAGGACGGAGCTTGCGTACCGAAAGATCCCAGCACCAGTTCGTACCAATCACCAGTGAATAGGTAGTCTGGATGCAGACGGAGTTCGTCGAGCTCTGTTTCCGCAAGTGTATCCGACTGAAGGAGACTGATCATCTTCAGTACTGTATCCAGGTTAACCCAAGATATGGGATAGGGAACTTCAGGAACTTAGCATGACCAATGACTGTTTTTCGGTCGTCGACGGAAGCAGCACAATCCTTGACAATTGCACGTAGTGCTCTCATCGAACCAATGCCTGTCACGTCACTCCCAACCACATCACTTATCTTCTTAAGTATAAACGAATGTCTGGCCGCTATTGACTCATGGAGATCAGTATTGCCAACTGGTTTATACACCTTCCCATTCACTTGGATGGTGTACCCAGTCCCCTGAAATATAGATCCCTCATACATACCCTGAATGACCATCGGAAACACTCTAGCTTGTGCTTGAAGTGCGATGTCGATCACTTTCATGAGATGTGCCAATTGGGAACCAGCCTGTGTCATCTGTATGTTACCCCATGCGGACCTTACCGATTGAGCAGCGAGAACACACGATGCCATGTCAGATCCTAGTGACCTGATGAAGCGTCGTTCAATGACGGACGGTATCGTTTCCTCGTAAAAGCTCGAGAGGGATTCCACGTATGGGAAATATAGACCATCAGTACCGCTGTAGGGGAGGGCAAGAGTGCCGGGCAAATAAGCAAAACAGGCGGGCAAATAAACAAAACAGGCGGGCAAATAAGTTTTTCCTAAAGTTATGGGACGGGCTAAACGGCAGCAAGTGAAAGACTAACGAGCAGCAAGTGAGGCAGCGACTAGGAAAAAACAAAAAAGTAAGTACCAAAAAGGACATACTTTTACCTTTTTGGGACTTTTATGCGCGGTCGGCTGCTGATGCTTTAACATCCTTTACGGACTTCCTGCAATATAACTCACTTCTGTCCTTGTCAAACAAGCAGGATATACTATGATACTGCATACTATGATGCAGACAATCATGGGCAAAGCTTATTTTACATTGTACACCTTTGATAATATATAAAAGAAAAAATACAAAGGAGAAATACAGGAGCTCATGTTTGACCGACTGTGGGAAGAAACAGTCGTGCGCATGCGTTATTCCGACATCTCGGAGCTTTCAGCAAATAAGCACTTGGCACAGGTCCAGCAAATGTGCTTTAGTGCTTGCATGGCCTACGACAATGGTTTGAAACATGGACCTAATGCCTTGCAGTCTGCAGTGGCCCAACATTTGCTGGAAAATGAGACGTCAGAAGGTCTGCGTATTGCTAGCATTATGGCAGAGCATATGAAGCGCGAGTTAAAGAACCTAGAAAAGATCGATGCTCAGTATATTATGGAGTGCACAATTCCATGGAACCCTCTTCCGGAAACCCACGTGAAGGCGGTTGACATGCCTGATGATGATAGCGTGGTGCTGATTGGACAGCGCTTCGGTAACTGGCGTTCAGCGCTATATAATCGCGGGAAGCTTTATTACTGGAATCTGACCACTCGATACTCCGTTTAAGACCACCCAATCAGCGACAAAATCCACGAAGGTGAGAGCAGTAGTGAGGTATACACTCTATGAGTCTGCGTATGTCAGTGATAGAATTTTTTCGTGATTACGCAATGCGAATACGTCTAGAGCTTCTCACGTCGGCATGGTAAATTTATTTCATCCCTTTCGCGTCTGGTTGTGACTTGTTCTCGGCCATCCGTTGATGTCGCTCCTGCATTTTTCAGCTTCACATATTCATTTGAAGCTTTTGCGCGTCTAAGATTTTCAGCTCGTATTCGTTCCTGTTGATCGACGACGTGCTTTACTATCCTAATTAAATCGATAATCTACAGCTTGATGCGTAAACTACAACTTATTATGCTTTGCGTTCACTCCAAACGTAACCTTCTACTTAGTCAAACGTCCTTCCACGTGAATCAGTCAATTAATCAATAATCTCCACAATAAATCTAGCCCTGCGTCCACTCCAAACGTAACATTCCACTTAGTCAAACGTTCTTCCACGTGAATCAGTCAAATAATCAATAATCTCCACAACAAATCCAGCATTCTTCACAACCACAGCCTTTCGTGTTAATGCGATGTAAATTAGTCAGGTAACTAGCACACTGTATGTGCGAGGATGCGTATCGCCATGAATCAACGGTCAGAGAAAACGTCTCGTCGCAAAGAAAGAAAATGCAAAAGTAATATATTTGTCTTTAACAAAAAAATAGTCGTACACAAATACACAAACATTGAGTATACCTATTTTTGGTCTTGTACGAAGATGTCCAACTTTAAATGCCTTGATCCGCGCATAAAAGTCCCAAAAAGGTAAAAGTATGTCCTTTTTGGTACTTTTTTTGTTTTTTCCTAGTCGCTGCCTCACTTGCTGCTGGTTAGTCTTTCACTTGCTGCCGTTTAGCCCGTCCCTAAAGTTATAGCAAACTTCCATCTGTTGTGTACTCTACACCATTTATTAGTGCCCAAAAACATACGTACGTACGAGTACATAGAGTTTTTACTAATAGTACGATATGAATATTACTACTAATGAAAAATATGAATCATACCCGGCTTTAATAAAAGGGTATTAAGAATATTTTCAACACTACCAATGGACCATTGTCTATCCGATATACGATTGCGGTATGAATGTAAGATCACTATTATGCATGTAGTCCATGACATATCTAGATGATCTTGTCGTCCATCATTGTCCTCAATGCACCACGAACCTAAAGAGAAAATGGTCAATCACAACCTTTCATAGTGATCTTACATTCATACCGCAAACATAAACTATCGAGGACAAATGATGGACCACAAGATCATCTAGGTACGTCATGGACTACATGCATTACACAACTTCACGCTATCCAGGTTTTTACTACAAATATGTATCGAATGTTTGCTCGAAGTGCGTGTGAACTCTGGACACGATGTATCCCCCTGACAAGCGATGGGACACAAGACAAAATTTAACACTTAGAGGACCATACTTAAGTCGGACACATTCGAGCAAGATGTCATAAAGCCACAGGTTGGTGCAAATGTAGCGACTTTAGCGACTTATACCTTGGTGGTAGTCAATGGAAAAGGCTAAATCAACAGACTACGTTTGAACAACATGTAATACTTCTTTTACCACGATATCCACACATCTCATTGTTTTCATACAAAAAGGTGCCAGCCCATGGTTGATGTGATTTGTCACATAATTCACCCTCTAACATGCCTTGAGTACTCATCTCCCAGCACAGTTTATCAATTTGTTAATGGTCGCCAGAGATACTGCTCCGGTAATTACGTCAAGAACATGATAAGATGTACTTCGAAGTACCAAGTGACGTGGATGTTAAGCTCCTGCAACATCTACACTGCTTTTAGCCATAGAGTATTATATTGTGCTGCAATAGTTCCTTCTCTTCCACGGCTAATTGTATACACTACAACAATCATTACGCATAGAACACTTCCCCAATGACGCACTACCCACACGCTGTGGGTATACACACTCAACAAGAATCGGGACTCGCCTCTCGCAGCGCGAGACTTGCCGCACTAGTTTTGGACAGAACCGCGGCAATTTACTGAAATTCTGTTCTCAACGCACTCGTTTCCAACACCTGACGATACTTTCCGCCCAATTCGGATGCGATACGCTCCAACACCGAAACATTCACGTGTCCAAAACCAACAACGAAGGCTTTCAAGTCATACTTGGCATAGCAAGAGCGAATGAATATGTGTAGCAAGCGAAATGCCCAACTTGACGTCGCTAGGATGACCATCGGAAAAGAAGATCAACACGCTCTTGTACTCTTCAAAGTTATTGCGTGATAATACTTCATTGGACGCTCGTAAACCTCTGCTGAAGCTAGTTCCTCCCCCCAAAAATGGCAAGAACGTATTCCAAACTTCCGGCAAAGGCATACCCTCGCAAACGATATGACTCTCATGGTCAAACGTAATGTACGTAATTAAATCATTTTTCCCTCCGTCACTTAGACGGCTCACACCGAAATCGTGGCACGCACATAGTAAATTTTCCCATGGTTGACCACTCATTGACCTCGAGCTATCCAAGACAAAAACGATGTGGAACTTGCTTGTATCGACAGAATGCACGCACTTAAACTTGTGTCCATCCACATAACCAAAACTACTGTCGGCTTCGTCGGGTTTTAGTTCAGGTACGTGCCAAGCATCCAAGACACAGTACGAAGCTTCTCCATCTGCACGATCGTGCTCGGGTGCATTGCACTTAAACGGACACTTGGCAAACGCAGCACGCTCTTCGTCACTACACGGATCTTCCCAGCCAATAGCTGTCCAAAACTGAGCATGGAGCAGCTCATCCATGTCTTGACTTGGACGAGGAAACAACTCATCCATACAATGGCGTCGATGGTCTTTACTCGCATCTGATGTGTAATAGACACACTTTTCATCGTCATGGCTTTCACAAGGTAAATAGTGGACATGTCCTCGTCCCATTTTGGCGCAAAAGAGATTGCACATTTCTGCAATTCCCTGCTCTCCCACTTTGTATTTTCGATCTTCGACGTCCACCTCATTTCCTTTCGCTATAAAGTACGTCTGGTGCATATTCCCGTGGGACGTGGCATGCAATTCCATATGGCCAAAGTGTTTATTGCAGTAATAATTGCAAGACGGACATCGTGCGTCGCAATAGTGAACGCTATTCTGCTCGGTGTCTTCACCTTCACCACATGTTTGGACCACACAAGTATGGGAACCTTCATGTTCCACCTCGCCACTAGGTATTAAGTAAGCGCAGTGTCTTTTGCAGCCGTTCATTTCTTGATAAATATATTCGAATGATCCGCGTGCGCCCGTGTACGTACGTGCAGATTTCTTCAAGTGAACCTTTTGTTCGCAAATGCCATCCACCGAACACATTTCTCCACACGCGTGACTGTGACTGCACATGTGCCTTACGACTCCATCTACTTCATAATCATGGCTCGCGTCCGTCACGTGACCTAATCCGCTTTCCCTTTCAAAAGCATGTGACACCGCGTGTTGTCCATGAAAATGATTCTTTTCACCACACCTGTTCTTGCATCCATCCATTAAACAAGGTTCTAAGCATTGCGTCTCAGCACACTTGTGTACAGAATGTTCTCGTTGAATATCAAGCAAACAGGTGGCAGAACAGTTCGTGGCCGAACACTTGCGTCCACATACGTGAACTTGAACGGAACAAAAGTGGTCCCCCGGGTGCTCCGCTCGTTTGGAGCACGTATGATTGCAATTAGATGAGCGACTGAGTACACATGGCTGTCCACACGTGTGTTCTCCTTTCTCACACTCACATTTTCCCTCGTGTCCTGCACTCCGAGAGCACGGAGGAACCTGTCCAGCATCAAAACCTCTTTGACATTCACCGTACTCACATCGCCCAGGGCATTTGTGACCTGTGAAGCAGTCATGCGCCGTCTCCATTGAGTGTGTCACCGAATTCATGCACCCAAGATGACAATGCATGCATTTCTGTCGGCACCTGCACATGAAAACAATGAGCGGGTCTACATAGCGTTGTTCCAACCGTGTCCGCACTTCTGCTAGCTGACTACCGAGCGAGCCATGCAGCCAAAGAGACATCTTCTTAGCTCGTCGACGGATTACAAACGCTACAAAGTCGTCAAACTCACTTTGATCTGTCGTTGCAATCCTGCAGCTACCATAAGGTTTGCCACGCAGATTAAGAAATAGCTTGAAAAGCGAAGTCATCGCCTTCTGTGCCATTTGCAGTTTCGTGCTCGTGAGTGAAGAAGTCACATCGAATTCCAAATCAATGTCCTCATCTTGAACGCTATCGAGCGGAATAACCTTATTCAGCGCCAACCACTTCGCCTTGCATCCAGAATACGCTTCGCACATCACTTCCAAAGGAACGACCAGTTTTTCGAGGCAGCCCACCTGCAAAACTCCTCCCTTCAAGTGCGCAGGAATATCTTTATCTTTTACCAGCGCCAGCGGGACATGAAAGCCCGTTCGAAGTATTCCGGGGAGCTTCTGTTCGATGTCGGCGACGATCAGATTTTGCGTGCATTTGTCCATACTTGTCCAATCTAAGATCGAGATTTTCGCCAAGACAATCCGCAAGCAATCCAGAAAGGCTTTTCCAGTCACAAAACCTGCTTGTACACCATCGGAAGGCGACAAAATATTGCACAAAGTTTTCGCCGCATCGTTTTCCATACACTGATAGTAATCTACCGTACCAAACGGCGGGGAGCAGTTAATTTCTAACTGTCCATCGTACATGTCCGTCAGGAAGTTTTGATTTCGATTGGCTTCGAAAATCACGTCCAATTTACCCACAAGTTCGTCGATAACGCCTTGCCGATCATTCGTATTCACGTCTTTAACACTCATGTACAATAATCCATGAAAGAGCCGCGCGTCGTTCTTAATGAGCTGCACACCCTTTTGGAAACGAGAAAACAAACTATCGATGTCCTTGTCAAATCGACTCTCCATTCGAAAGACCGTAAATAACGATACGGACGCATTTAAAACGGACAAGAAAACATCTTCCTGCTCCGATCGTTCAAACGATCCCAAACCCTCAAAATCTAGCACAACTAGCAGCACATCGGACGATACATATCGAAGCGACATCCAAGCACCGTCTGTACAACGGGAGCCGGAGATTGCAAACGACGTACCGACGAGGTGGTTCAGAAAATAACTTTTTCCTGTGGATTGCTTTCCCATCGACGTCACGACCATGCATCGACCGTTCCATGCACTCAAAAGGGGTGAAAGCAAACCAAAACGAATAGTTTGTGCAATCTCCAATGCGTCAGCTCCACGTCCACCCGAACTTGTAGATGTAGACCCTTTCGCACGGTTTGGAACATTTTGACCGTTCTGCAACAGCTTGAGCATGTTGTCTTCAGCTCGACATATTTGAACAGGAACAAACGACACAACTGCAAGCAAAAAGCGCTCCAACGATGTCCCTTGCAGATCACGTGGGCTCTTTGTTTGTCCACTGTTCCGGTACGTAAGATTTTTCACGAAACTCAACCCAGACAGAGGCTTATTAAGACGACGCAGGTTGATCATGACGCTGTTGAGATATTTGACACATACATCTAAGGCATCACTCGCACAAGAATTCCCCCCGTTGCTATCATTGTTGACAGTAATATCCAACGCCAGCGAAAAAGGAGTGTTCCAGCTCATTGACATGTCGACAAGACTTTCCACTGGAAACTTTTCAAACACGTGGTAAAAGACACCTAACCAAGGTTCGCTAGCGGTCCTTTTACCTTCCTCATGAGCTCGTAAGCTACATTTCGCGCCATTGCCAGACCGCTGAACGCGAAACGAATCACTTCGAACAGTAACACTTAATTTGGAAGAGTAGATGGAGCCATCACAAGTATTGACCACGTATAGCACGTCATCCATACTGCCAATTGCGAGCTTTGTGGATGGCATACCAAAGCTTGCAGAAGGAAGCAGTCGATGATCCTCGTTAGAAATAAAGCGCACGTACAGCTTCTTCTTCTTTTCATGAATTTTGACCTGTCCAATGACAAGCTCATCGGCAAAACTAAGCAAGCCTCCCACTTGTTCACCGTCGTCTTTGATGTCACTTCTGCCAAATGAAGCTTTCTTCGACGTTCGCCGAGTTCGTACATCAAAAGATTGAATATCTCCACTTTCATCCACAAGACACAACGATTTCTCTGTCAGCAGGATATCAGAGAGGGGCCCCGCCAGGCCAAACGAAGCATTTAGGTCGATGTTTAACGTTACCTCGACTCGAGTAAAAGCCTCGTTAAATCTGCAAAAAGCCACCTTTCCCAACCTATCTGCGCTAACTCCAAATAGAAAAGCAGCTCTTCGATCATTTGCTCGAATTGAGCAAAGCGAGCATGCATGTGGGAATGTTCGCACAGGAAGGACTTCAGCTTTTAAGTATGGTTGCAGCAGATATCGACGAACGATTGTTTCGCGTTCATTCACGAGGACTGCAACAACCAGTCCATACTTTACTGCTGCCAACTTGCGTACTTCAAAGCCTGGTTCAACTTCTAAGGCTCCCATTGGCGAAATTTGAGCAGTGCCGTCAATTGCCAGCTGATACATAGAGATTATTTTCGTCGGCTCCTTCTTTACTTCTTCGCTCCACGTGATCATGACAGCATCGCCGTCCGAGCTGCACACAGTTCTGTTAATCGTGATCTTCAATCGGCCGTTCTCGGTTTTCAGAGTTTGACGCAATCGACCAAATGCGTTCCGCTTCACCGCTTCTTCTTCCTGATTTGAGAGATGTTCATATTGCTTTCTAATATCATGCATTTTTTGCTCAACTATGTCACTGTACATTACTTGCACAAGTTGTCCAATGCCCTCTGACCACATTTGCGTCAGTCGGGGTTGTTGGTGTTCCATGGCAAGCTTAAATTGGTCACTATAACTTCTTCAAAGGCTAAGTGGAAGATAATACCACTTTGTTAGAATGCCGTCACCAGTAATGGGGTCACCAGAAACAACCATTTTCAGCACCACTTCAAAAACAGATTGCCCGCTTTGGTACGCGTTACTCAATGTCTCCATGTTTTGTTGAACCCTTTGGGGTAAAAGAAGCTTCTGGAACGCCTGCGATTCCAATCTTTTCAATAATCCGCTGTCCTCATGCTGCTTGAGAAAGCTCCTAAAATCGTTTTGAGCAGAATTAATTGCTGCTGTATTTGTAGATCCTTTCACAGAGAATAAAAATTTCGCATTCTCAACAATATTCCGATAGATCTCGGATACGTGCTCGTGAGTTTGACTAGTAACCTGACCTTTGACTTCCTCCACTTTCCCATTGTACTTACTCCGTACGGCGCGCAGCTTCTTTTGTGGAAATCGATGAAATTTCACGAGTAAATCGTCGAGTGCGTTCACAGCTTGAAGCTGGCCAAATGGAAGCTCTATCGCGTAATTTTGATGTTTATCCCACATCCACTGCACAAAACTATCGCGAGACACCACAATATTTTGTTCTACCGACTCAGTTATTAACGGGGTCGATCCTTCAACAGCTATGGCTGGAACGACTCCACCAGCTAACCAAACAGACTTGGCACATTTAATGTTTGGAATCATCGTTTTAGTTACTGGGCCGCATGTCACACTATCTTTCTGCTCTACTTGCTTTTGAACCCGAAAAGTAACAGAGCAAGATTTCCACCGACCAGTTGAGCTCTCAGACAAAGCATCTACCTCACTTTTCATTCGTTGAAAATCTCTTTCTGATAAGCAGCATGTGATGTTGGGACTCAGCGTTAAAAGGAACCGAAGCACATAAGCGGGTGTATCTCGAATAGTCTCCGACTCAAACAAGTTAGAGCCCAGCCATGCGAACGCAACTAACTGACGGCAATCGACATCACTCTTCATGCAGAAAACGCCTTGATCTTTAAATGACAGTCCCTCTTCACATCCGCTGTCCCAGAATCCCATTCGACCGAGTTCATCTTTCACCTCTAGCTGCTTGCCAAACAAGCAACATACCTTCAGCAGGTCTTTATCATCTTGCTCCTTTTCTGGTTCTTACGACAATACCCCGCAAGTACACTTTCGCGCATGAAACGTGCGAAGTCGGCGTCATAATTCTCGGGATCGAACACGCCCAACTCAAACTCATGCATCGACGCTGTACTGCTTTGAGATAAGGTCATGCCTAAGGAGTGGCACAAGCGTAGCACGTCAACTTCATCCACAACTGCCTTTAGAACTTTCACGTCAGTCTGAATCTCGTGCTTCAAATAAAGAAGACGAAAACATTTTTCCGACACCACTCCATTCCCCACACTTTTCGTGCAAGACATGGTTCTTTAGTAGTTGACTTTCGCTTGCGAAGGATGAACCGATTTTATTAATAACAACTTGCAGAGAAATGAAGCTGTTGATGGTCCATGACATGTTGGCCGTTAGGAAAGTTTCCTGACGTTAGTTCTTCATTCACAAACGATATCAACTCTTTAAAACGATCTGCTGCCGTTTGAAATTCAGAGATGCTGATATAGGCAGTAGTCTATACAACCAAATCAACCGACTTGTTTCGTCGACGGTTAGAAGTAGAAAATTGGAAGTGTCTTACGCAACTGTTTGGTTGATAGCGTGCTTGTGAAGCACGCGATCGTTCTAACTGTAGCGATCAAAAACCGTCGTGCACTTATCCACCATCTTATTGAAATTCATATCACGTCCCTCTGCCCCTCACATCATAGCCCATTTACGTCAATTGTCAAAACGCATTTTCTTTTCACCCACAACCAGCAAAACTTCTTCTCTACGTCAAAACGCTTTTCTTTTCACCCACAACCAGCAAAACTTCTTCTCTACGTCGAATCTGTCGCTCCCTCGAAGGAGTCTAACTAATAGTCGTGCAGCGATCCTTACAATGCTCAGTCCGCTTAACATAGCGGAAAGAAAATGAAAACAGTTGAAATAGAAGCATGATAACAGTTGAGCAGCATCGAGAATGCATCCAGTTCTGGCACCAGTTCTATTGCGTGCGGCAGGAGCTTTTCCTCCTCTCACTCATTCGAGCGCGTGAAAAAACATATTCACGTTTACAGAACAAATAACATCAGAGGCTTCTGTCCATCCGTTCGCACATGGGATATAAACGTATACACCTTGTAAGTCACATGCCTCGTCTGTGGCGTTCAATAGAGCAAAAGTAATCGTTTAATGGTTCAACAGTGTGTAGTTTGGACACACACTATACAGTAGGCGAGTCACCTAAGGTTTCGGCGTGAAGACTTCACCACCACACTAGACTCCAATAAAAAATTCCAGCTCTCAGCCATTAAATTCAAGAAAGAAGCATCCGGATCATGGATCAATGGACAAGAAGAGACAACGCATCGACACACTCTGTCCCCTTCATAATTGTCTTTGTTTGCTCGGCATCGTTGTGACTCTCCCTCGCAAGTTTTAAAGCCTCCATCGGCTGCTCATCCAAACTACAACCACATGTTGCGTGACAAAAAATTCGCGTAGGGCATCAACATAGTATGGTAAGCCGCAACCGATGGAACATACCTGCGAATCCATCCTGTTCTTCGAGGCATGCAACCTACAGTCAGTGACTACAACTTGATCTTGCTGATGCGGGGTTGAAGTAGGAGTGTGTGTCACTAAAAGCAAAAACAATAATACCGGTAGCGGTATAGGGCAATTGCTGCGGTAATTGGTGACACCAACCCGTAATCTTACTTTCTTCTGCGACGTGTGTAAAATATCGTATCAGGACCGAAATTAGGTAATCGTCTTTACTTCCATCGAGATTTCAAATTTGAAATTCCGCCACATCTCCATATATATTTGTCTCGAAGGCGTGCGGGATATGGAGCGTGGCGATGCTGATGAGACGTCGAAGATCGAGAATCAAGGGTCGCTATTCTAATAGTCTGTATACTTAATTATTATAATGTTAAAAATAGTCTGTATACTTAATTATTATAATTAGGTAGGACTATTTGATTTTAGCTAGCAATCTGTATTTCTTTTAGGCGCTAAAAATAAGGCATCTGTACTCGGTTCTGAGTACTGCCTATTTTTGTGCTGATAAGGTATGTAGGTAAGACAACAGCGCTGTTAGCGGTATAGTATACCTTCAACAGCTCATGCATATTCATGTTAGACTAGGTAATCACTTCTCAATAAACTTTGCATTAGATAATCAATCTACTTGCATATCACTTCGTCGGACGTTCAACAATTTCTCAAAGGGTGTCACTCTCGCAACCTAGCTGTAATTGGTTGTAGAGATACAGACACGAGACGATTTGGTATCTTTGACTTCATTATACGACTATTACGACTCAAGTTTCCTACGTATCTACGCTACGATGGACGCTAACACCTTTCAACACTAACCAATAAATAGCTCGACACTTTGAGGTAATCAATCACTACAATTTTTTTAAATATTATCAGTAGCTTTAACAATATTTAAATGAAAATTAATTTCATATATAAAACTCTTATTTATATAAAATTAATTTAATAAATAAAATTTCTATAGAATAGGACACTTTTTAGCAGTATTTCACAGAATAGGACGCTTTTTTTAATTCACAGAATAGGACACTTGTTTTCACAGACTGTCCACCTCCTGAAAAATTAATTAAAAGGGGAATGATGTTCGCCACCACACTTTTGGCTATTTGCCGCCACACTTTATACGCTAGTATACTCGAGAGAAACTTTGTTTTTAATTAGAGCTGGATGTTTTTGGGTGAGGTAACGAAAGGGAGAAGACGTACTTCCAGCTCGTAAACTGCCCTTTTCACAGTTTAAAAGCACCTTACTCACCCTATATGTGTTGCGACGTTTAGCCGTGCTGTCGGATCCCCCCAAAAAAGAAATACCACAATGGTTGTGACGTGATCATCACTACCCCTTTCAAGAGCTTCGTGGACAAGAATTTGCGCATCTTGGGAATGTTTGTCAAAAGGTAAGGACTTTACCTAGTCTACAACTTTTTAGTAGTTCAGTGTGTAATGGGGTGCCATTACATAATTTATATTCAAGTTAGAATATCACAGTTGAATTTCAGACGCGTTGTCTGAAATTCAAATAATAGATTATAAGTTATTATAATCTACGGAGGAAAAGTCGATTCGGTATAAATACCGAATCATGCAGGTTAACTAATAGTACAGTTAGTTTAATACTTGATATTATTATATTAGTTAGGTAATTAATATACTGTTAGCCGCTAACCACCCATTTAATAAACACTCTTAATTTTGCGTTCTCAAGCTTAAGCGAATATTCTATTTGCTTTTAATATAGGATTAGTTGTCATCAACTAATCCTACCCCTCCCGTATTGCGCAGTGTAAGCCTGTAACAGGATCAGTACTGTTACACCTGGTAGCACTTTGTGGTCCGTCCTAACGACCACAGTTCCGTTACGCTAGTTAACTAGCGGAGCGAAGATTAAGAGCCGCTCGGCATCATGTCGCGAGACATGACGCCTGCCGAGCGAAAGAGAACGCTGGAAGTGGTGACGGAACACTTCCCTCACTTCACGTCGCGTAATAAATACGCGACGGTAGAAATGGTTCGGTCCATGGGGACCGACATCCTTACTTTCCTCCTGGATAAGACCCCGGAGGAAGCGATGGAGGTGGTGCATCGCTTTAGGCGAAACCACCTCGAAACACCATCATGGCCCGCGCAAGAGGCAGAGCGGACGGCACCTGCAACGCATAGCGTTGAAGAGGTAAAGGCGCGAGTACCGCCCTTTACCGGCGGAGGGGGCGAGCCCCTTCGTAGATGGTTCGCAGAGGTGGAAGATGCCATCTCTGCGCAAAATATTGTTGACGAACGTCAACAGGCGTACTTCGCCACATTATGTCTGGGCGGCAGATCCAGGGCATGGGCGATGAGTCGCAGAGCCACTGATGACTCTGCGTTCCTTACTTATCAGGAATTAAAAGCTGAGCTAAAGCTCAACTTTGAAGCTCCAGAAATGGAGCTTAGTAGTCGGCAGGAGTTTATGGAACTCCGGCAAGGTAAGCTTGACCTTCAAGCTTACGCTCAGAAGACGCAATATTTGCTGTCAAATATTGTGTATGAGCCGTTACCCCCTGCTATGCAGGTCACTGGCTTCATGAAGGGACTCAATGATGGTCCCGTCAAACAGAGTCTTTACCGGAACCCGCCAAAGAATCTAAGGGATGCCATTGATATGATCATCCGTGAAGAGTTCATCATGCGATCAGCGTCATCGCATGCTGGGTACAGCCGAAGGGCTCAACAGCCCTTCGCTTTTGACATGCCGCAACAGCATGTCAACAATCAGCAGTCGGGCAGACGAAGTTCACACTTCGTCTCAAGAAACAGCCACCCGCGCCAGAGCATGGGCGCTGGAGGTCCAGAGCCGATGGACCTATCGGTTGCGGTTGCTTCGAACTTGAAGAAACCGAAATTTAAGAAGAACATTCGCTGCAATCGATGCGCGAAAGTGGGGCATTTTGCCCATGAGTGTATGGCACCGCGTCCGGTGCCACGCAGTCAGCGGACGGAACCGTCCGCTGCACGGCGACACCAACAGGGACATCACCCTGTTGGTGCAAAAAACGTAAATCACCAGTAGCGGCGGGGCGCCCTACTGGGAATGTTATCCCACATGCCGACATAGAACATGTGAGGGTAATAGCCCCAGACGGGACTATGTCCTGTAAAAAGGTGCAGGGTGATGGTAAGCCTTTTATCACCCCGGAGGTTAAGCCGCACGAGAGCGATGTCCCCATGCGAGCTTTGTTTGACACAGGAGCGTCAAACAATTTCGTTAGAACTCAGAGTATAACGCTGTTGAGCTTCGTGGAGGTAGAGACCCCACGAAGTATGTTGTCAGTCCGGTTAGCAACAGGTGCAACCGTGACTATTCCAAAGCGTGTGATTAAAACACGCTTCGAGTTGAATGAACTGTCATTCGAGAATGAATTCATCGTCCTCGATTTAGATGACAAGTTCGATGTGATATTTGGAATCCCATGGATGTCCAAGTTTAGACCTTTGTTCGACTGGTTTAACCTGTCGATCGACTGCGGCGGATGCACAGGATCTGATCACCCTGTGTGTAATCCGACTGTATCAGAGGATACAACCGCAGCGTCAGACAGTCTGGTGGATAGCGATGGCACCACCAGGTCTGCTCTGACACGATCAGCTGAAGGTACCTCCGCTGGTGAGAGTCCAGAAGGACTACCACACGCAACAGAAGAGTCGTTGCGTGTTGGAGAGAAACATTCCACGGGTTATAAAGACCACCGTGAGAATGAAGTAATATCCACGGTGGGAAACACCACCGTGAGAATGAAGTGATATCCACGGTGGGAAACACCCACCGTGAGAATGAAATAGTATCCACAGTGGGAAACACCTACTTTGCGACCGAAGGTTCCAACACGACGAATGAATTCCGTGTTAATGAGAGTGAACTCACGATCGAGTGCAATCGTTAGCAAAACTCCGTGGTGGCCAGTGCCCACCACGTTGCGTTAGCCATGCACACGGGTAATAAAGACCGCCGTGTCGCAGAAACGGCGGCCGGTCAGACGAGCACATCTGATCGCCAAAATTCCATGGTAGGCAGTGGCCACCATGATGATGAGTATTCGCAAACGGTGAATCGTAATCACCGTGTAGCAGTCAATCAGACGAGTACGTCTGATTGCATGGGCAGTTCCGTCGAGACGATCAACGTCTTGACGCAAACGGAGACCGGATTAGCTACCCAGTCTCTGTTGATGTAACACCCTCCCAAAGAAGGTTCGGAGGTGATGGCTCTTCCAGCGCTAACTTGCACGATGATCAGATCGAACAGATCTGTATTATCGTAGCAAAAGATGATTTAGTGGATATTCGTGAACGAATATCCACATTACAAGTGGAAAACATTGGGAAAGAGGTTCCCAATGATCAAACCAAAGTTCAGCGCTTTGAAGCGCAGAGCTGGGAGTCACTTAAAGCGAACTCCCCATTTTATGAGGTACTTCGAGAATACGCTGACGTATTCCCAGAAGAAGTACCTAGCGAGCTCCCAAAGGATAAGGGAACTCGTCATGAGATTGACCTCGTGCCAGGCACGAAGTATTGTGTCACGCGGCAATGGCCGTTGCCGCGTGATCAAGTAAAAGCGAATGACGAGTTTTTCGAAGCTCGTCGTAAAGCAGGTCAAGTGCGGGAGTCTATCTCACCGCACTCTACCCCCACCTTTTGTGTGGAAAAGTCCACAGTTGGGTGGAGAATCATTCACGCTTACAACAAGCTGAACGCAGCGACGGTACCGGCGCAGACGCCGATACCGCGAAAAGATGTCATCATTGATGGCATGTGCGGGAGCACCATCTTTAGTGCTCTCGATCTAAGAGATGGATTTTATCAAATCCTAATGCGTGAGAAGGATATCCCTCTCACGGCGGTAAGTACCCCAAACAGCATGCTTTGGTAGTGGCTTGTTATGCCGCAGGGGCTTCGAAATGCCCCTGCTACGTTTAACAGATGCGTAACGCATCTATTACGCCCGGTGCGAGAATTCGCACCGAGTTATTTCGATGACGTGTTCATCCATAGTAAGGGTGAACACGATAAAATCGATGTAGATGTCCATAGGGAACATCTACGTCGAATGTTAGAGCTTATGCGTAAGCATAAGCTCTATGCAAATCTAAAGAAGTGCACCTTTGGTGCACCTGAGATACCCGTTCTTGGATGCTTTGTGGGCAAGCACGGGGTGCGTCCTGATCCAAAAAAGATCAGGGTGATCGTTTAATGGCCTACGCCAAACAACGTTAAGGAACTTCGAAAGTTCCTTGGGTTGGCAACATATTTGCCCAAGTATTCCTGCAACTATTCTGGGTTTATACGACCTCTTTCTCAATTGCTTAAGGAAGATGTTGAATGGCATTGGGATACCCAATGCCAAGATTCTTTTGATGCAGTCAAGCAAAGCTTGAATGAAGCGCCTGTCTTGGCTATAGCCGATAACGAGCGTCCGTTCCACGTCGTTGGCGACGCGAGCGATTTCGCTATCGGCTGTGCTTTGATGCAGCGTGATCACGATGATCGTGATCGTGTGGTGGAGTCAAGTTCAAAATCTAACACAGTTGTGTCGAGAACCTGACCACCATCGCGCCCAGCCTTCCAACTTACGGGGGGGGTACCCCGCGGACCTTCGCTTGCGATCCGATCTGATCGTCCGCTGCTAGCAGCCGACCGATCATCAACAGAAGACGCCTGGTCCGATTGATCTTGCGTTGCCATCTCACCTTGTGTACCCGATGGAATGGGCTAGTTCAACACTCGGTGGATCGTGTCGCTGATTGACTTGGGTCTGATAGTATGCAGACCGTACTGGGGGGGGGTGTACCCTGGGCGGAACTCTTCACCCTGGGTACTTGTAGACCGGTTACACTTGAAATCTGTATAGTCCAATGGGTCGACCGTCCAATCGATCTAGACCCAACCAATACGAGATAATAGAGGGTAGACCACTCAACTGGTCTAGCCCCTGACCAATATGAGAGAAGACCAAAGCCGGTCTAAACTCCAACCAATGTTATAGTAAACCAATATGTCCACGTAAAGATCCAATATGCTCGTGAATTCCACAAACGATATCTCCACGTAAAGACCAATCCACTTGTTAGTACGTTCCAAACGTACGTGACTTAAACTTGTGAGAAGTCAGCCAATGGATACTCCTGTCGAAGGACTTCCGGCGGGCCAAATGCGTCTGCGACGCGCCCCGGCCGGGTATAATGGGCAGGAGGGGATTACTCGACCCTCTGCCCCCAAACACTCCGCGACGTGCGAAGGCGACTTAGAAAACCAAACTTTTAGAGAGTCTCTTAGGACCTCTTAGCCACTTTTCCAATCCAAGACCAATTTACTTCTTTTCCACTAACCTTACGGTCCCAATAAGTACCAAACACTAAAATATGTAAAATACACGCAATACCATGTGACTTACCAAAATCCGTGTGCTTGACACTCCTTGCACATGATAGGCTTAAAAGCCCCCTTTTTTCCACCAATCCGATCGCTGACCAGCTGATCGGCACGCCGTTGACAGAAGGTGACCAAAATTTTGCCTTCGCTTCACACAGCCGCCCCTGAGTCTGGTCGCAGCCGCGCAACTGTAGCAACCCGATATCACCACCAGTTAACCCTTTCGCCAGAAGTTGACCTCTTTGATCTTCACGGCAACCAACATTCCACCAATGGACAGGTCTTTGGCCCCGCCTTCACCAGGTATGCGCCCCTTGTACGTCTGATCTCCTTGTAACTTCTCTTGACGCTTGATCCTGCAGGTGCCCTGTGCGCCCAGTCACCACACATCGATTCCCTTAGCCGATCGACCCGATCTGACAGCTCTTGCAGCACCCCAGGTTCCGACAGACCGGATGGGGATCAGATCGGGTCTGATCAGCTTCGAAAGACCATCTGCGACCTTCAGTCGGAGCTGGCCACCAAGAATGCATCGTTCCTGCGGCTGCGGAAGGATGTCGACACCTTGACTCCCTTGGATGCGCAGTTGAAAGATTTTCTCGCCGAGAACGCACATCTCCGGGCCCAGCTTGCCCAACAAACAGCGCGAGGTAAGTCGATCGATCCGATTTTCACCTTGGAACTGCCCTAACCTCTCTTCGTATGCAGATCGGTTGCCCACTGACATCGCTCAAGTGGTTGACGCCCTGCTTGCGGCTGATCGACAGTCGCGTGTCCACTGCGATCAGCTCCGCCCCATATTGAACGGGCTCGGCATGATCTGTCTCGCCTAGAAGCGTACTGGTCACACCTCCGGTGTAGCCGGTACGTATACGCACGGTGCGGCTAGCGCACAGAGGAAGACTTTCCTTAAAGCGGTGTTCGCCGCTACTTAGCCTATACGCCCTTATTAAGGGCTTAGTAGGAGAGAGCTCTCCTACTCGGGGCCAAGATTCCCGGGTTAGTTTACTCTAGCCTTTACTAGTGCCTTAACGGAAAGGCTCCCTTACAAAGGGTTTAGCTAAGGGGAGGGATCCCCTTACGCTACGGCACTCACTACACGCACGACCGGTCGAGGTCGTGCGTCTGTACTAAAGAGTGAAAAGTAAACTGAATATATTTAATATGTAATTATTTAAACTAATATAAACTATATGTAACACTAAGTAGAATATTCCTAATTCGTACCTAGCTAAAATGTAGTGTACACACATGTGTATTGACACGTGGATGGCTGACACACCACCACACCAAGGGCCCATGCCCTGATTGGTTAAAATAACCAAAGGTTCGAAACCTTTCAACCCGGCCAATACTGGCCTCAACCGTGGTGTACTCATGTACACCAACACTCAGTGTTACCCTAATGTAACCCCGTTACATCCTCCCCCATCAAGACTATTGCTTACGCAATAAACAAAATTTTGTTGGAGAACTCCAACGCCATACCTCTGGCTGTCCATTGTACACCCTCAGCGGTGCTATGGACGCAAACTATTCCGACGGCTCGGAAGTGGACGCCCTTGGGGAGCTCTCCCCAACGTCTGGCCATTTTGATAGCGCCGAACGGCGCTATCAGTCATCCAACCCATTCCCCACACGTGGGGAAAACGCACTAACTCGTGCGCCACCGTTACCCGCTAGGGGTGATACCTCCAGGTTGCCACAGGCAACCACCGCCAATGAACCGTCCTTGGTTCAAGAGGCCCGACGTGCCGGACGGGCACGTAAGGGACCTCGCGACCCTCAAAAGAGGGCTAAGAACGCGGTCAAGAGGGGCTTAGCCTCTTATACCTCGGACCAGCGGCTATACTGCCGCGTGAAATTGCGCATCGGAACCAACTCCGGGCCCGACTACTAACGCCCAAACATTATTCCGTTAAGGCCTACCGGACGCGCCTCGGGAAACAGGCACGCGGTGCCCTCGTGGATGTTCTCCGCGAGATTCCCCTTGTTCTACTGAGGGACGAAAGCGTCGAAGACGCAGAACAGGCGTTCCGCGCCTGGGCGGAAAGGGAGAAACAACTCCCCAGTTTCGATGCGCTGTACAACAGCTTTTCCGAACACGACGTTCGGGTAGAGAGGGCGCTACGCTTGGCCTATGCTCAGGCCAAAGCGCAAGGGCAATTGCCTGCCTCCTATTATACGCGCTCTGCTGTCGATGTGGTGCCGTAGAGCAATGCAAGCACAGCATCTGCCTCCGGCGAACTCCCAGCTATTGGGAGTGAAGGGGCTTCTTCAGCCCCTTTGGTCGTTGACTCTCAGTGGGATTCTCCCGCTCGAAAGCGTCAACGACGTCACGGCAATCCTGCCGCAGGGGAGTCTCGTACTCCCACGAGTTCTGGGAATGTGGATACCCTTTCCACTTCACCCGGTACTGGGTCTCACCCCGGTGATGGCGTCGTGCCATCAGGCGTTCCACATGATAATGTGGCGTACCCTCCGTATCGAGCACTGGAGGAGGGGGTCGCGCTATTGCGGCGTGACTTCCACGAGCGCTGTGACCGGCACAGCCTTCGCATCCAAGATGCTCAGGAGGAACTCCGCAACGAGGGGAGTGCGAATGAACGCCTCGAGGAGCGGCTTTCTTCTCTCGAGACTCTCGTTGCGGAGCTTCAGGGTCGTATATCAACCCTGTCGGAGATGTTCCGACCTGTTTCGCCTTTCGGCTATCCTGTTTCTCACCCTCCTCCGAGAGGGGACCCGCCTCCGGGATCTGGTATGGCTTTAGCATACCCACATAAAAGGTTGGATGCGTACGCATCGCCTTCGGGGTGTCTAAGGTGTACGACAAGCCCTTTCGGGCTAACACCTTAAAGGGACCCACAAACCTGGGGCGAAGTTTATTTCGCAACACATTTGAAACTGCATGTGTAGGAAGATTTTTAGCGTTTAATAAAACACTTTCTCCTACTTTGTATACCTTTTTATTACGCCGCCCCTTTCAGTCAGCTTGCTCCTTCTGCTTGTCTTGGCTTTCCGGCATGGCATCGCAGACGTGTCGTAAGACACTAAGGCGCGTCGATAAAAACTTATCGATGTGCTTTCGCACAGATACAGGGCTGACATCGGGGAATCCTCCCCCCTCAAGCCCTGGGCCACACACATGTGGCGTTAATGGAACCCTCGGATTCACCAATCCGTTCACGTAAAACGGGGTAAACCCCGTAGATGCATGTACCGAATTGTTGATAGCAAATTCAACCATCGGGAGCATCTCACTCCAACTCTTTGGAGAATCCGGACATAAACTCCGTAGAATATCCTCCACAACGCGATTAACGCGTTCCGTCTGACCGTCCGTCTGCGGATGATCCGCAGTGGACATGAGGAGATTGGTGCCTAGCACCTTAAACAACGCTCCCCAGAATTGCCCCGTAAAACGGGGATCCCGATCCGACACAACGGAATCGGGTAGACCATGTTGTCGAAAGACACGGTATAGGAACACTTTTGCTGTTCCTTGTCCATCTATGGACTCTGGCACCGCCGCCAGGTGAGCCATCTTGCTCAGACGGTCTACAAAGACCAATATGCCGGTGTTCCCGGCCTTATCCTTCGGAAAACCGAAGATAAAATCCATGCTAATGGATTTCCAACACTCCGTTGGAACCGATAAGCTCGCCAAAGGCACAGCTGAACTTGCAGAGGGTTTAACCCTCTGACACGTCTCACAGGTGCGTATATACGCACCGACCCACTTATACATATTGGTCCACCAATACAAAGCGCTTAAAGCGCTGTAGGTCTTATCCCGACCTAAATGGCCCCCGGTAGGGGCGTCATGTGCCTCAAAGAGGACTCTATACTTCAGTTCCTCATTATGAGGAACTACCACCCGCGGAGTGTCCTCCGCGCTCGTGCTATAAAATAGCAGACCGTCACAGTACCTGTAACGGTGTAAACGAGCTCTAGCTCGACTTGACAGGGTTGGCTCAGACGAGCCAAGACCCTTTTCACCTAACGCGCGGATAAGCGCCGTACATTGTGGGTCTTTCTCATACGCCTGGCGTATGAGATCCACCACAGACGTGGTGAAGAATGTCGCGTGAGCGAGCTCGTAATCGGGACGACGCGACAACGCGTCTGCAAGCACGTTCTGCTTGCCAGGTTTATACTTAACCTCAAAAATGTACTCCGCAAAGAAGGAGAGCCAACGGGCGATCCGTTGCGAGAGATGAGGCGACTTTGTCGCTGTCCGTAAGGACGCGTGGTCAGTATAAACCACGAACGGCTTTGAGCCGAGTAGGTGAACCCTAAATTTGACAAGAGCATACTTCATTGCAAGTAGCTCCTTGTCATGAACGGGATAATTCCGTTCTTCAGCTTTAAGCTGCCTCGACTCAAACGCAATTACGCGTTACCTTCCTGCATCGTCTGCTTGTAACAAAGCACATCCGATTGCGAAATCGGAGGCGTCGCAGACGACACTAAATGGTTTCCCAGAATCTGGGAGAGCAATAACGGGAGCTTTTAACAAGCTCCCCTTAACCGCTTCAAAAGCGTTTTGGTGTTTGGTTTCCCAACACCAATCCACGTCCTTCTTAAGAAGGTCGGTTAATGTCTTCGCCATTTCAGCGTAGTTCTCGCTGTACTTGTGGAGATAGTTGGCTAATACAGCCACTTCCGTAAATCTCTAAGATTTACAGGCGAAGGCCACTCCACAATGGCTTTCACCTTCGCGGTATCCGCCCGCACTCCATCCTTACCGATGAAGCATCCGAGGAAAGGGATTTCCTCATCACCAAAGATACACTTGGATGCGTTTGCATATAACTTATGCTCTCGCATACATTCGAGCACTGCTCGAAGGTGTATCAGATGCGTCTGAACATCAGACGAGTCGCCTTCCGCACGACTATGAACGAATATATCGTCGAAGTACGTCTGAGCGTACTTCCTATGAGGGAGGAAGAGTTGAGTCACCAAGCGATTGAAAGTCGCTGGTGCATTTGAAAGCCCTTGTGGCATAAATAGCCACTCCCACAGCATGCCACTAGGCGTGCTAACCGCTGT
Source organism: Peronosclerospora sorghi (assembly GCA_026184515.1). Lineage (NCBI taxonomy): Eukaryota > Oomycota > Peronosporomycetes > Peronosporales > Peronosporaceae > Peronosclerospora > Peronosclerospora sorghi. The sequence continues at coordinate 11,091,090 of CM047581.1, read as the reverse complement.
CAGCGGAATATCGGACGCTCGCATGAGCACCTGATAATACCCGTCCACCAGATCTAAGGCACTGGACACAGTACAGCCCGCCATATTGTTCTGGAGGACATCCTTCCGAGGAATCGGAGTCTGCATGGGTACAGTAGCTGAATTCAGCTTGTTATACGCATGCACAATGCGCCACTTTCCGTTCGGTTTACGAACACAAAAAGTGGGAGATGAGTGGGGAGAATTACTCTCCCGTACCAACCATGCCTCTTCTTTCCCCTTGAAGAATGCGTCGATGACGTCGCATTGTTCCTTGGGGAGAGGCCACTGCCTAGTAACGAAGTATTTGGTTCCGGGAACCAAATCAATTTCATGTCGGACTCCCCGATCCGGTGGTAACCCCATCGGCGGGTTGTCACTAATGACATCTCCAAATTCCTCTAGTAAGGAATGGTAAGGGTCCTCAGGATCCGCGAGGATCTTGAGGCCGCTTCGGGCATTTAATGTCTGTTTGGTTTTCACCAAATCTGACTCGTCCATCGTGGATGAGGAGTTCAACTCCTCTTCCGGACGTAATACGACAACCTCGTCGATTTCATCTGCTTTCAAAGCAGTCTCAAACTCGTTGAAGGACATCTCCTCCAACGACAACAGTTCGCCTACCCCAGGCAACCGTTCCAGGCTTACGCCTTCTGTGACAAAACCTGTCACACCATTCAGCATCCTGTAGGACTGCTGACTACTGGCCTCGGGACTAATCCCGAGACCCAGATGGGGGGAGTCAATTGCCCCATCTACTGGAAGCGCCACGCGCCTATCCACAGATGTCTCTACCTCTACAACCGGTGACTCGCCGGTCTCGCCTATACCGGCGTAATCGGAATCATTTCCGACGAGCGAAAGAGACGAACTTCGGGTCTCTTCGCTTGGAAGCGCCTCGCGCTTAACCACAGGGGTCTCTACCCCTACCACTGGAGTCGCAACTTGTTCGCCGGACACGGCGTGGTCGGAATCAATTCCGACCTGTAGAAGAGACGAACTTCGGGTCTCTTCTCTAAGCGCCTCGCACTTACCCTCAGAGGATTCCACCTCTATCACTGGCGACTCACCAGTCTCGCCTACATCGGCGCGGGGATTACCGCCAAATCCCCCTCGTTAAGGAACTCTTATTTAACGCCATTGGGAATGATCGTTTCAGACATCCCAATCTCTGGCATCTCACGCCAGTAGTATCGCTTTTGCGATCGAGCAAAGGTGGGTTCATGACTCGCCAATGCTTCACCCGACCGCGGGTGCGTTGAGCCAATGGACTTATACTTCCAGTCTATCCATGACTCGTGGCGTTCCAGCCACTTCATGCCCAGAATGAGGTCATACCTCGAGTCCAAATCCATGACTAGGCAACGTTCTAAGCTATCGAAGTCTGCAAACTTCAGCTTAAGGTCAATCGAGACCTTGGGTACAGAAACATGTACGCCCGTCGCAAGACGGATCGTGACAACGTCACGAGAACGTGCCTCTAGGGCCTCGGCATACAGCCGACTCTTCACAACAGAAGCTCGTCTGACATAATTGTCAGACGCTACAGAGTCTATCAAGACTCTCCAAGGCTTATCAAAGCCTTTCACGTCCGCAAGGACTACCAGCAAACCTGGCTGGTACACCAACTCGGTGCTAGAAAGCACCGCTTCCCTCGGGGCTTTGTGCTGTCGTCCCCTACCCTGGGGCTTAACAGCACTGAGGGGTCCCCCAGTAGGGCGCCCCGCACCTACTGGGACCCGTCGTTTCCCGACGGCTTGGGTGAGGGCTTTTTACCTACCCTCGGCCCCTTAAATAGAGAGTCTCGCTGGGGGTTTCTCGGACATCTGTTCTTCAGATGATCCATGCTCCCACACAGGAAGCATCTCAGCGGCCCACGCCGCTGCAACATATCCAAGAGCTCTGTCTCGAAGCTCTGTAAAAAAATGACTCTTAGCGGGAAGTTTCTCCTCCGCTTCGACCTGACTTAGGTCCATGGGTTCGGGACCCACCTTAGAGGAACGGAAGTTCCTCTCGGCGTTGAACGTCATCTTGAATGCCTCTTCCAGGGATTCGGGTCGACATCGGAACAATTCCGAGCGTGCTGGCCCTTCTCTCAGGCCTCCCATGAAGACGGGGATGGACACATCGTCCGAATACGCTTTCGCGTACATCCCTGCCAACAGGGTCTTAAGCTCCTGGATATAAACCTCCAGGTCCTTAGTGCCTTGACGGCACCTCAGGAACGCAAGTTGATTCTGGTAAACCAGATCAGGCGTTGCGTACATGTCCATAAGCTTCTGCTTAAGGACCTTACATGTTGGAAACACGTCCTTGACTGATTCCGAGCATGTAAACGCCCATGTACGGGCTTTGCCCGTAACATGGGTCAATGCAAGTCCCACTTGCAAGTGATCAGCGGTCATGTTCGCTGTGGCGAAGGCCGTTTCTACCTCTCGCAACCAAACATAAAGGTTGTCACCATTTTCTCCGGTGAACTCCTTTATCTTAAAGGATAATGGAGGTCGCACCCCCGTGGAATGACCTCCACCACAACTCTCCTCACGAGCGATGAGGGCATTCACCCTTTCCTTTACGGCCTCAAGGTCTTGCTCCACTAGGAGATTCATACTTTCTTCCCCCGTTAAGGGTAACAGCCTTTTAAAGGCTTCCTGTTGGACGAGGGTCAAACTATCCCAATCGTCCTGATTCATCCTTTGCAGAGGATGTCTAGTCTACCAACACAGGTGTTGGATTGACTACAAGTGCTACCAGATGTAGCCGGTGCGTATACACACGGTGCGGCTAGCGCACAGAGGAAGACTTTCCTTAAAGCGGTGTTCGCCGCTACTTAGCCTATACGCCCTTATTAAGGGATTAGTAGGAGAGAGCTCTCCTACTCGGGGCCAAGATTCCCGGGTTAGTTTACTCTAGCCTTTACTAGTGCCTTAACGGCAAGGCTCCCTTACAAAGGGTTTAGCTAAGGGGAGGGATCCCCTTACGCTACGGCACTCACTACACGCACGACCGGTCGAGGTCGTGCGTCTGTACTAAAGAGTGAAAAGTAAACTGAATATATTTAATATGTAATTATTTAAACTAATATAAACTATATGTAACACTAAGTAGAATATTCCTAATTCGTACCTAGCTAAAATGTAGTGTACACACCTGTGTACTGACACGTGGATGGCTGACACACCAACACACCAAGGGCCCCTTCCCTGATTGGTTAAAATAACCAAAGGTTCGAAACCTTTCAAACCGGCCAATACTGACCTCAACCGTGGTGTACTCATGTACACCAACACTCAGTGTTACCCGAATGTAACCCCGTTACATCCGGGAACAGCTCGCGCTGGTCAACCGGCAGAGTTTGGAGGATCAGTCCGACCGGAACCTACTCCGTACCCAACATGGTAACCTAGAGCGGCAGATCATCGAGCTACAGGTCGTGGTCAAGGGTCAGGTCGATAAGGTCTGGTCTTTACAGAGCCAATCGGACGTCTGGACCCAGGAGTCAGACCGCCGTTGGGCTGCCGTAGAGCAGTGCCACAAACAGCTGACCGACTTGCTATACCGGCGTCCGGATATTAGCTCCAGTGCGGACAGGTCTGCATCGGCCGTCTGGTCTACCTACACCAGGATCGAGGACAACGTCACCCATTGGCTAAAATTCACCACTCCAAGATTTCGAAAACTTCCAAGCTTAAACGCAAGGACGCGTCGAGGGGCACAAGGGCGCGGGGCATAGCTTGCTAATCCGAATTAGAGGAGAAGCGGGCGGTGCCCCAAAAGAAATCCAAGACGACGGCGCATCTCTCAAGCCCAAGATCGGCTGCAAATGACACTTCTAACATCGCCAAATCTCATGCTCCCTCGCTCCCCCGTGCTGTTCGTACCCAGAACACAGAGGTCTCCTCCGGAGGGGACTCTGACAGCGGATCGGGAGATTCTGAGTTCACACTCAGCGCGTTATCTAAGTCTCGGTCCGATCGGCGTCGAGGTCCGGCTCCGATGAAGTCTGCATCGGGGAGTGATCAGGCGATCAGTTCCCAGAGTAACAAAACTGCACGGGCTCGTGAAACACCCGGATCAGTGCCTTCTTGCCAGCCTGTCAGATCTGGACTGCGCCGTCACGCCCGATTGAAGGGAATATCGATTGGAGATCGACCTCTCCCATCACGGACTTTCGACGCCATTATGCCGTGGTCACTGGGGCAGATCGGTAGCTTGCACCGGTCAGCCCTGACCAAACAAGGTCTCGTCCGGTTTCTGTCCCGACCAGACTCCTGGCTTTTCCCTCCAGCTTCAAAGGCTCCTGACGCTTCTGCATGGCGGTTGGACCTTGGTACAGCACCACATATCGCCCTTTTGTATGCAGATCAGCCATGGAAAGTGTTCATCCGCCCCAAGCTGGGTTCATATTTGCGCCGGCTGTCTGGGTTGACTCGTTCTTGAGTCGAGTGAAAGCCTTCAATGAAGCCCACAGCCAGGCGATCTGGGAGTCTACGCACTATCTAGTGCTTCCTCCTGTCCGATTGCAACATGACCAAGGCCTGGTCTCGTTCCAGAAGAACCGGAAGAGGCGCCGGAGTCGGGCAGGAGAGGCCTGGAAGGCCCTATGCCAGTTTATTCTGGAAGGGATGCTGGCCCGCGAATGCGACATCGACATCTCTTTATATCCTGTGGTTCTTCATATGACCAAGCTTCTAGTTGAGAAATCCGGGGTGTTGGCTGACGACGGCGTCTGGTATCCTGGTCTCCACTGTGACGAGCCAATTGCAGACCTGAAGGACGCCTTGATCCAGATGGATTGGAAGGAGCCTTGGCGTAATCAGTTCCAGGACCAGATTGTAGATCACCCGGCGCTGACTATCGGTCGTCTGTGGGGTGATTGCGAATCTTGATACGGTAATAGCTGACCAGATAATTCATAATATATGTCATCATTTTTTCAAACTTCTTGATCACCTGGTCACTTGACTAAAATTCATCACTTTATCCAAACTTGCACCAACACGTTATCATATACAGTTCCATTCACATCGCGAAAATCATTATCACGTTCGTCACTCCACTACTCCAGTTAATCACAGTTTATCATATGTTCACAATAATTCAGACCTTACACATATTCACACCGATCGGTCTGATCGGTGCTACTGCGTGTCTTGAACTTCATCTTCATGAGTCTGCATCACTGCGAAGCGATTCCGACTGACTCGTTCTCGCTCGAACTCTCGTAGCAGTGATCCACAATTTATATCAAGTTCATCGATCCAAGTTGCTTCATCACGACCTTTCCACCGGACCAGATATTCTCGGTGGGTGCGACCGAAACGTGTCTTCTTGACCGATCGGACATCTAGCACCTTCTCCACCTCGAATTCTTCCTCCTCAAATGACCTTTACCAACTTTCCTCCGGCAGCATAGCTTCATCAAAATCGAATCTCTCCGCTTCATCCACCAGACAGGGTGTTTTGGGCCTATCGGGGAACTCTCTGAACAGCTTCAATTTGGACACATGCACGATCGGAAAAACTTTACAATCCGTGCCGATCGTGACCAGACGGGTAGCATGCTCACCGATCAGCTCTGCTACACGGAAAGGACCGTGCCACATATGAGCCAACTTCATTGCATAACCTTCCTTGACCCGATCGAGGTATAACCAGACCCTCGCCCCTGGTTCAATACCGTGAGGTCGGACCTGATCGTTATTCCAATCTGCTCGATCTTGTGTGGCCTGACGCAACTTTTCGTTGACGATTTCCTTCGCATGTTGATAATGCTTCTGGACCTGCATACGCCAACGGCGGGCATCGCGATCACGAGTCCGAGTGCAGCTGATCGGTATCGCTGCTTCAAGTGTCGATCGAGGGTCCCATCCATACGCCAGATAGAAAGGCGTCTCTACTCGGGCCACATACATCTTGATCGCCCTTGTTATTGTATGAACCATGCGTTCAGCGGATCCGTTCGCTTGCGGACGATATGCCATCGTCGCACTCTGTTTCTGGCCTAGCATGTTATTGAACGACCGGAACACCTCGGCCATAAAACCGGGTTCCCGATCGTGTCTGATAACTTCGCAGGCGCCGAACCTTCTAAACATGCATTCTTCGTACTCTGGGCGATCTGCTCCGCAGATTGGGATGCACTAGCCTTTGCAATCACCAGACCGGTGAATAGGTCGACCCAGATCAGCAGCTCAGTGTTGCCGCGTGTCGATCTGGGCAGTGAAGGTATGTGATCCATCGCTATCCCCTGGAAAGGGTAGGTAGCCTCGATATTTCCGGGCGATCGCCCCTTGATTATCGGTATGCCCTTTCCGGTATCGCAATCTGTGCAACAGCCCACATATTTCTGTACGCTCCGAAAAAGTCCTCCTCTCCAGTGAATGTGGGCCCTGATCTTGTGATATGTCTGCCTATGCATGATGTCCCCCTTCTAGACTCACATGGTAGTGATGAAGGACATCCGGCTGCAGCAACTCAGGGATCACCAGTTTCGCTAGTGATCTCGATAGGCACTGTCTTGATCAATGTCACGTCAGTAATACAGCATTCCATTGTCGTCCACATCGTAACTGTACGCAATCTTGGTACACTCTTTCACCTGACCATTTGTCAACTTGGACAATTCACCGCGCCGATAATCCTTCAGGTTGACGATCCACTCTTCTTCGTCCTGCGCCTTGAGGATCCGTTCCGCCCTTAGCTGTTGTACAACGTACTCACTAAGCCATTCCTTGGGGAACGATTGGCGAGACTTCCGAGCTCGCGATCTGGTTGCGGCCATCACATGCACCTGACCAGGGCTGTCCTTGGTCTTGATCACCTCCGGGAGCCTGTTTATGTCCATAAGTTCCTGTAAAACGGCTTCCTCGGTGATCGTCGCCCCGGTCTGGTCTCGCATGGCTTGGGTCGCGAGGTGGTAGGCGCTTCTTTTCCAGTCCCGTTTCACGTGCAATAGCTCGTGGTTGGGGTAGTCTTTCAGCGCTTTCATCACCCGATCATTTAGCAACTTTAGCCGTGGCGCCTTGCAGTCGATCTCCCCGGTGATCTGCCTTATCACTATGTTGGAGTCACCACATATGATGATCCAACCTTTCTGTTGTGATGACAGCAGATCAAGACATAGAAGTAGACCCCGATATTCTGCCTCGTTGCCCGTTATTTCAGGCGTGAAATCGGTGGCGGCTGCGACTATAGACCATTGTGGTAACTTCCACAGTATGGCACTATAGGAGCCGACCTTCTTCTTCACGCTGGACGACCCGTCACAACTCAAGACCAGGAGTTCCTCATCCTGATCGACGGTCGGCGGCGGCCGCGAGATTGGCTGTCGAGGTTGCTTCCTTGGGGCAATCGCCACTAAAGCCTCATCCACTTCGGACCGAGGGGTGATACTGGCAGCTAATGTGCCCAATATCTCTTCCTCTCCCTTGGTGCACTTGACGACCTCGAGACACCACTGCGACAAGATAGCTGACCATCTGCCGAGCCGACCGTCTATCCCATTGGCTGATAATAACCAGGCAAATGTCGACTTTCTTTAAAGGACATTTACAGATCGGCAGACCAGTAGGTTGTAGAACACATCCAAGATCCGTAGTAAAGCCAGAACTTCTTTTTCGACGATCCCATAGTTGACCTCGTTCGTCTTCAATGTCCGGCTCGTAAAAATGACCGGGTGGTAACTCCATCATGTTCTTGTACTAGAGTGGCCGAAATGGCCCACTTACTAGCATACACAATGAAGATCGGCATTTTCTCCGGATCGAAGTGCTTGAGAATCGGTGCCGTCGCCATCTTGGCCTTTATCATACCGAAAACAACATTTGCACGCCTCATGTGATCCTCTGCCTCCACTTGCGGACAATCTGCGGGCAGATCAGAGTCGCTGCCCTCCCGTTAAGTTGCCCGATCTTCTTCGCGCAACATATGGTAGTCAACTTCCCGGATCTCGTACAGAACGGCCGAGTAAATCGCAAAGACTTCAATGAAGCGGCTGTAGTAATTTAGGCTTCTCAAGAAGGACTGCATTGCCTTCAGCGATCTGGGAAACGGGAGGTTGTTCAGTGATTCCAGATCTTTGGGATTGGCCTCCATCCCACTGATCGACACCATATGACCCAAATAGGCGACCTTGGACATGCCTTAATAACTTTTCACAGCACTGATCGACAGGTTCCAGCGATCGCATGTCTCCAACAAACGTTCGACCTTCTCGCACAGATCGCTCCATGACGAGGCAGGGATCATAATGTCGTCGATATACGATCGCCTTCCCAGAACGTACGGTCTCCTTTCCCGGTCAGGTTCACCCTCTGTAAACACATCATGGTTTTCGGTGAGGTCCTGATCGGTGCCGATCTTGAAGTGTACATACAGTGCGTTGTCGATCAGCCTCTGGTAGATCTGGGGCGAGTTCTTCAACCCGAACGGCATACGGTTCCACTCGAACAGACCGAACGGCGTAACAAATGCGGAAATCTCGCGAGCCCGATCGGTCATCGAAACCACCCAAAATCCACTTGCCATGTCTAATGAGCAATACCACAGAGTCTTGTCGAGTTCTTCTATTAGATCGCGGATCAGCGGCATCGGGTACACAATAAGCTTGGTCAACCGATTTACCAACCGATAATCGATACACAACCTGATGTCGACGCCGTTCTTCTTGATCACGATCACGATCGGTGATGCCCATGGCGAGGTCGACGGTCTGATGATCTTGGTAGCTAACAGTCCTTTAATAAGGTCAGACAATTTTTCGCGGTACTGTGGCGCCACACGTCGGCATCGCTAGGCGATCGGCTTGGTATCACCCACGTCAATGTCACAGATCGCTCCGCGAGCAGCAGGGGGTAAGGCATTGCATTTACCGACCAGCAGATGTTTCTTCTTCCATATGATCTGCTTTAGCTGATCGATTTAATCGGGACTGTTGAGATACCGATCACCCACTTGCAGATCGTCCAAGGTGACTTCGGGCGGGTCATCAGACACTTCAGGGAGGACTGCCATCTGGCTCTCCAACTCCTGAATGTATTGGCCCCCGCCATCATGGATGCAGACCTGGTCATCTTCCGGGGAAATAACACCCAAACCGTCCTGATCGGCTGAACACTGCTGTTCCCGATCGGCGTGCTGCCCTTCACCGACATCGACCTGCTCAAGCGTGCCATCATGGTCCGCCCCAGTATCGCCATGCTTCCCGTTTTCTATTTGCGGCTCCGCTGTCGCCTGTTCTTGTGTCGCCACCAGTTAACGAACTTTGGCTCATCTACTTGATGGTCCACCGTATCCGGCGCCTGCGGTGCCTTTCTTCGAACTAGCATCTTCCTAGGGGTTACATAGCTGGGTCGTTCCACCATAGGTAAGGTATCTTCTTCCACCGATCCATCATTGCTGACCAGATCGGTGTTCGCTTGGTATGCCAAGTTCTGCCACTCAACCTACCGTCTCGATCCGATCGAGATGAAACCCATCTTCCTTGGCACTTTCCCTTCTGCCAGCCACATGCCAACAATCGTGTTGTTGTCGAGCGTAAGCGGCTTGTCACAGATATTAGTGACTCGGACAAAATCATGTCGGCTGGCGCTCTTCACAAAAGTCGACACCCACCGATCGCCCCTGGTCACCCATAACTTACTTGAACGAAAACCTTTATCGACCGGGGTGTCAGCGGATTGGCCGACTGGAATGGTGACATCTTGATCCCACCTGACCAAATCGGTGTACGATCTTTATAGGGGCTGCCGACCAGCTAACTGGATCTGGACCTCATCCGGTAGTGTAAGCACTCCATGAGACAGATCAAGGCGAATACCCTCCGGCACCATGAAATTCATGCCTAACAGGGCATCCTGACCGGCCAGCTTACCAACCCAAGCACTGAAGAAGTAGACCAAAGAGACTTCATCCCCAGAGTCGAACAACATCGTCGCTTTCTGGTTATTTATCTTACCACATGATTTCGCCTGCTTAAACCATTTGTCGGGCTCATGATACTTCCAGTATCCGCGAGATTCCCCGGGCAGCCGATCTAGCTGCATGACCACCTCGATCGGGAATATTCATCGGTCGTGAGATTGTAGACCGGATGATCCCGATCGATGCAATTGAGAACAGAACATGTATTGTCGGTTTTATTCTCCTTGCCGACATATGCATAGATGTCAAAAGTAGACCGCTCGGATCGATCCAGATTCCAACCTGGCGAGCGTTCTAGTTTAACATCTTTTCCACGTCAGGTGGAAGCATCCCCGCGTGCTTGCCCGGCACATACCACTTGCACATCAGGTTGAAGAATACTTCCATCTTGCAGTGGCCGGCCTCGTGGATCTCTCCACATGACTTGCACACGAAAAGGCATTGATCGGTAGGGTGGCCGCGTCTTTCGCATTTCTTGCATATTAACTTCTTCCAGCACCCCCGATCATCATACTTGCTTGACCCGCAGTGAGAACACTTCTTGCGGGGTCGGTCCGGGTCAGACTTGTTTCCGCTCCTGCCCTTCCGATCTGACTGGTCAGACGTCGATATGGTTTTCGGGGCAGGTTCCGCGACGAAGATGTGACGGTACTGATCCTCGTCTGACTCCCTACTGGACTGGCCGCTGCTTTCCTCTTCCGATCCAGTGCTGTCTTCAGCTACGATCGCCTTAACAGCACGGGCCCATCTGGTCAAGGGTCTCTTCACCGGATCGGTATGGGTCTTGGATCTGTAACGACCTGATCCAACGGCGCCCTTTGATCTCATGCTGCGGGAGTGTTGCAACGTTCGCAACGTCTGCTCCACTTCTCCCACATCCTTTAGGCGCAACAGGGTGAGCTGATCTGCCATCTCCTGGTAATCAAGGGTACTAATATAGTGACCCACGTGTTCCAAAGCGGCACCGGTCGGCGGGTTGCCTTCCTTGATCACTATGCCGGCGCAATTTGAAGCCACATTCAGACGGTGTAAGTACTCGATCGGCGTCTTGTCGCCCCGCTTCTGCATGATTTGATATTTGCGAGCGCTGGACAATCCGGAGTTGCAGTACTGCCCCTCTAGCTCTGAACATAGCGGGTCCCAGTCAGATCGGACATCCCGACTCAACTGTTGGACCCAGTTCGCAGCCGGTCCTTTCAGCAGATCTCTAAAGATCAAACACCGTTCCTTTTTTGGTGTCTGATCCAGTAAGAAAGCAGACTTGACCCGACCAAACCACGACCTGGAATGCTCCTCGTCGGTGTCCTTTCCGGTGAAATCCAGTAGTCGCAGCCATGCGAATGCGTGGGATCGCAGTAGATCCGAGTTCAAAAGCGGTCGTGGAAGCTAAATTAGCCCTGCGCGTTCTGCCCGCACCTGCACCGTCTGACCCATAGTGGTCATCCGGATCGCCGATCGACTCCATGTCGTAATCACTGTTTTTGCTTTATCGGCGCGATCGAGCTGGTTGCGGCTTGCGTCTTCCTTTGCCAATTGGTTTAACGACTCGAGTGGCCTTGTCCACTGATGCTACTGACTCCATATCTACATCCCGGCAAATATTGACATTTTGCCGGGAAGATCGGTCCTGAGCATGAGGGCGCGGAGGTGATCTGCATCGATCTCCCATGAAACGCTCCATCATTGCTTCAAACATGGCTTGGAAGTTAGCTCGGGTCATGGGCAACGTGTGGGTTTCCTCATTTGGAGGTACTGACACCTGTGGGCGCTCCTGGGTCCCCGACCGGCATGCAGCCCCATGCTGCCGCACGTCCTTTTTATGCTCCCATGGGGGTATGATCTGCCCCCATGGTCATCCGCTCAACACCGACCTCCAACTCCGATGAGCTGTTATAGGAAGGTGGAGACTGATATACCGATTTATCATCGTAGCACGCATCGTCATGTGCTGCCGTGTCTTCAGAAACCTTCAATGCCATGGTGGGAGTTGGGCGGCAAACCGCCCCCACCAACGGCACCAAATGATCATGGAGAGTCGACATCGACAGCTCCAGCCTGCGAGTGTCCAGATCAAACAGCTTGTGGACGTTGACCGGGTTCTGCACTTTTATGCCGACCTCAGCCAACATCGCCAGCAGGTTTTTCACCAGCAGCAGTGGTCGATCACTCTGGATCGGCTCGGTAGTGGGTCCGAGGAGGCGATCAGGGATCTGGAGGTTCAAAATTTGCATGACCTGGTCTTCACGAATAAATCGCTTCAACTCGTGGATGTAATACATCCTGGTCAGGTCTTGTTCGTCAATAACCCCATCCCCGACCTGCGACTTTTCTTCCAAGTCGTCCTCCTCGGGCGGCATTCCTAGCCTTTGCTTGGGGACCTTAGGCATGTGGATCGGATTGTTCCGATCAGCCTCCGATTGGTTCTCATTTTTTATTCCATCAATTTTTCCATTTAAATGCATAGGATCAGGACAAAAGTCATGATCCTTTCCGGAACTATAGCAAAACTTGCTATAGTCCCGATCGGCTCCGGTGGTAGCCTTATGTGGAGGAAAAAACTTATTAATCCCGATCTGGTCCTCCCCCGGCCAGATCGAACATCGCCATCCTTATCAACAACGAGAACATAAGGTGACAGCTTTTCCTTATGTCCTCTCCAGAACGATTCCACATATAAATCACTTAAGTCAACTTTTGACCGGACATCATCTCGGTGATATCCACGATCACCAAATGATCCGGGCACGCGCACCATTGTGGTGGAGTCAAGTTCAAAATCGAACACAGTTGTGTCGAGAACCTGACCACCATCGCGCCCAGCCTTCCAACTTACGGGGGGGGTACCCCGTGGACCTTCGCTTGCGATCAGATCTGATCTTCCGCTTCTAGCAGACGACCGATCATCAACAGAAGACGCCTGGTCTGATTGATATTGCGTTGCCATCTCACCTTGTGTACCCGATGGAATGGGCTAGTTCAACACTCGGTGGATCGTGTCGCTGGTTGACTTGGGTCTGATAGTATGCAGACCGTACTGGGGGGGGTGTACCCTGGGCGGAACTCTTCACCCTGGGTACTTGTAGACCGGTTACACTTGAAATATGTATAGTCCAATGGGTCGACCGTCCAATCGATCTAGACCCAACCAATACGAGATAATAGAGGGTAGACCACTCAACTGGTCTAGCCCCTGACCAATATGAGAGAAGACCAAAACCGGTCTAAACTCCAACCAATGTTATAGTAAACCAATATGTCCACGTAAAGATCCAATGTGCTCGTGAATTCCACAAACGATATCTCCACGTAAAGACCAATCCACTTGTTAGTACGTTCCAAACGTTCGTGGCTTAAACTTGTGAGAAGTCAGCCAATGGATACTCCTGTCGAAGGACTTCCGGCGGGCCAAATGCGTCTGCGACGCGCTCCGGCCGGGTATAATGGGCAGGAGGGGATTACTCGACCCTCTGCCCCCAAACACTCCGCGACGTGCGAAGGCGACTTAGAAAACCAAACTTTTAGAGAGTCTCTTAGGACCTCTTAGCCACTTTTCCAATCCAAGACCAATTTACTTCTTTTCCACTAACCTTACGGTCCCAATATGTACCAAACACTAAAATATGTAAAATACACGCAATGCCATGTGACTTACCAAAATCCGTGTGCTTGACACTCCTTGCACATGATAGGCTTAAAAGCCCCCCTTGTTTCCACCAATCCGATCGCTGACCAGCTGATCGGCACGCCGTTGACAGAAGGTGACCAAAATTTTGCCTTCGCTTCCCCACAATCGCGTAATCTGCTATCAATCGCGTCAGTTGTGCCCGGCCGAGCGCAACTATCCAGTGCATGACAAGGAACTCCTTGCCATGAAGTATGCACTGGCCAAGTTTCGGATCTATCTCTTGGGAGATATACCGTTTGTGGTTTACACGGACCATGCGTCGCTACGCACGACCGTGAATTCACCACACATTTCTCAAAGAATGGCTCGATGGCTGTCATTCTTTGCTGAATACAACTTTACGGTTAAATACAAACCCGGAAAGTTGAACATGATAGCGGATGCGCTATCACGAAGGCCCGATTACGAGACGAAACCGTCCGTAACCGAAGATGCCAGTGCAAACGCGATCCGTTGCACTGCTTTGTCGTCGTCAATTATACGACAAGTACGCTAGGCGTACAAAACAGACGAGGAGACACGTCTGTTGATTGATTAATCAATCAAGTGAGAAGCGCGACGAACTCCCAGAGTTCCTCCGCGCTTGCGTGCATCGATATCGACTGCACGATGGTATGCTGCTTTACAGCACAGACCAAAAAGATGAAAGTCGCATCGTCGTTCCAAACGACGATGATCGCAAACATCAAATTATGTTTGAGTATCATGATGCACCGATTTCGGGGCATCAAGGTCGAGAGACGACATACGCTTCTCTCGCACGTGACTTTTACTGGCGAAACCAGTACAAGTGGGTACGGAAATACGTACGCGCTTGCGAGATTTGCCAGCGCGCTAAGCCTTCGCAGTCTGCACAGGCTCCGCGGCAATCTCTGCCGGTTCCGACAGAGTGTTGGAAGTCTATTTCAATGGACTTCGTATTCGGTCTTCCACCCGACAATAGTCGGAAGACTGGAATAGTGGTCTTTGTAGACCGTTTCAGTAAGATGGTACATCTTACTGCAGTATCAGCGAACGTATCCGCCGCTCAAACAGCGCGGATATTCGTTGATACGGTATTCCGTTTGCACGGAATGCCGGAAGACATTGTCTCGGATCGAGATCCGAGATTTACAGGACGTTTCTGGCAAGAAAAGTTCTCATTGTTGGTAACCCAGTTGAAGATGTCAACTGCGGACCATCCGGAAACGGATGGGCAGACGGAACTGGTTAACCGCGTTCTCGGAGACATGTTGCGATCATACGCACATGCCTTTGAACAGTGGAGTGACTATCTGCCACTCACTGAATTCGCGATTAAGAATTCGGTGCATGCTTCAACTAAGCATACACCGTTCTACGTGAATGCCTTAAGGCATCCACGAACCCCAGCTTTACTTGGCGGTACGCCAAATCTAAGTGGGGAAGGGACCCGCTCAAATTTTGAGCGAGTCAATGCGCAAGTTGCAACTGCAAATTGTGAACAAAACGATGGCCCTTCTACTGAAAATACATTAGAAGCGGAAGCAGCTTCAAATGAAACTGAAGCTGCATATGATGAATATGTGTCTGCAGCAATGACTGCAGACAATGAGAGCAACCCACCTACTGCTGATAAAGCAGTAGATGAATTCGTATTACAGCGCCAAGCTGTAATACGCTATATAAAAGATGCACTTGCTTCTGCTTTGGATAAGCAGAAGCAAAATGAAGACAAGCAAGGAAGGAAGAACAAAAACTCCTTTCGGAAAAGCGAATTGGTATTATTAAGTACTACTAATTTGCCTATACATGCAATTAGCAACTTCCCTACACGTAAGTTGCTTCCTAAGTACATTGGACCTTTCAAGGTCCAAGAGATTCGGGGGAATGCCTATACTTTAGACATTCCCACAGCAATGCGGCTCCACCCAACATTCTATGTTGGGCGGCTCAAACCGTATCATTCGTGTTCGTCTTACGACGAGACACAGAACCACGGAAGATACCGTGCTTCTCCAAGTCTCCCAAGAGAGACTTGTAATCGGCTTCCAGCCGTTGATGAGCAGAGCTGAGAGTCATTACCTCCGCCTTCGACTGCTCAAGATCATCCTTGTGCCGATCGATCTCTTCCTTACAGCGGGAAAGCTCGATGTACAGAAGATCATTCTTCTGCTGAAGGGCAGTGTGCGCCCCGAGGATGTCGCGGACATTTTCGCGAAGAGACCGATATGTCTTCACAGAGTGAGACATATCGCTGCTCAAGGAGGAACAACCCTCCTCGAGTTTGCGGAGCAAAGAACCATGCTCCGCAACAACAACGGCGAGGGAATTCTCAACCTCCGCCGCCCCTGATCGATAATCAGGGGAATAAGCGATACATTCTCGAGCGCTTGATCTCGAAGCGCTCGGTTCCTTCGAAGAAGGGGAATCGTACCGAGTACTTAGTACGATGGCTGGTTTATCCCCAAGAGTTCGACTCTTGGGAGCCGATTGAGGTTCTGAGGGCCGACGCCCCAGACCTTTTAACTGAGTTTGAGAAGAAGTCTCAAACTCATAATGCGAAGTGGCATCAACACTAGGTGTTGATGCATTTAGGGCATCGATTAAGCCCTGAATTTCGGCGGGTACGAAAAAAACCACCGTACCCCCGCAACTCCCCCTCTGACAGACGAGGAGCGCCCTGCGGACACCGCAGGCAAACGAGGTGAGAAGGGACACCACACTTCAACCCTTCTTTGATGCAAGCAAAATGGATGTATTCCATTTTTCCTGTTCGCGAGTGCTTTAAAAAGCGCTCGTGCATTACGTGAACTTTATTCACGTAGTCATCTGGGCTTTTGTTGTAGTTGTCAACAAAAGCGTTCCAACTTTGAGTCAGGGCGTCCTTGTCTTCCCTGTTCTTTCTTGACCCTTTCCGGCTCGAATAATGTCGAACCTGGAAAAAGAGGTCAATAAAGTACAGACGCCAATCGTCTGTACTTCGATCGAATCGACGTGACTGGATATCTTCGCAGTCATCCAGCACGTTGATATCGAACAGCGCATATTGGCAGTCCCGCTTACGGTGACCGCCACTGTTGGGGGCACTAGCCCATCCAGGGGTCCAAAACCCCACTTTGTACGGAACATGTGGTTCCGTACGATGATACGCTTCTGTTCGAGCTCTTTTAGCAGGCGGAACACCGCCTGCTTCAACACCACGCGCCGGGGTTAAACCACCCCGATGTGGAGACGTACTTGTTCCAGGTGGTGTTCAGCGTTCCCGCAACCATCTGTGATGATCATTGTCGCTGTCAGCTATGACAGCGACACAAGAGTTATCATCGCTGTTAGGCGATGAGCACCTAGCGAGTTTCGACTCGCTAGATCCTTTCGCGGGGACAGCTGTGCCCCAATCACTTTGTTCGGAGTCATAACTGTCTCCGAACATGGAAGAACCCTTCCTGGCAACACACCATTCGGGGGTTGTCATCGTGCGAGATGTTGCATTAGCAACATCTCCCTGTTTCTTGCCAGATGCCGCCTTAGCAGCATCTGTGGTCGAAGACGGTACGTCTTCCGACCTTTGCGTAGTTGACGCTGCTAATGCAGCGTCACTGTTGTCACTCAACACCTCAGCACCTAGTGCTGAGGCGGAGGAAGAAGCTCCTTCGATGTTTTCAGCGCTCTTTAGAGCGCCGCCGCGTGCTTCGACCATCGAGTCGATGGTCAATCCGTTGGTGAATGAGAAATTCCGACCAACAAGTGCCACCTATGATTGGCCAAAATAAGAAGTATTATTGGCCAATCACCTTAAGTGGGGGGTGATATAACGGGGTGCCATTACATAATTGATATTCAAGTTAGAATATCACAGTTGAATTTCAGACGCGTTGTCTGAAATTCAAATAATAGATTATAAGTTATTATAATCTACGAAGGAAAAGTCGATTCGGTATAAATACCGAATCATGCAGGTTAACTAATAGTACAGTTAGTTTAATACTTGATATTATATTATATTAGTTAGGTAATTACTATACTGTTAGCCCCTAACCACCAATTTAATAAACACTCTTAATTTTGCGTTCTCAAGCTTAAGCGAATATTCTATTTGCTTTTAATATAGGATTAGTTGTCATCAACTAATCCTACCCCTCCCGTATTGCGCGCTTCCTCGCACATCACAGTGTAAGCCTGTAACAGGAGCAGTCCTGTTACACAGTGTGTAACAGGGTTACATTCGGGTTACATTTAGTGTGTGGTGTACGGGAGTACACTACGGTTGGGGTCAGTATTGACCGGTCCAAAAGGTTTTGGACCATTGATTATTTTAACCAATCAGGTCAGGAGCCCTTGGTGGAGGCGTGGCAGCCAGCCACGTGTTAGTACACAGGTGGTATACACTACATTTTAGCTAGGTACGAATTTAGTAAGTTCTACTTAGTATTACAAATAGTTTACATTAGTTTAAATTAATTTAGGCTAATTACATATTAAATATACATTCATTTTACATTCACTCAAAGACTACAGGACGTTCGACCTCTACCGGTCGCGCGCGTAGTGAGTGCAGTAGCGTAAGGGAAGTTCTTCCCTTAGCTACCCCCTTATTAAGGGAGCCTTGTGTTAAGGCGTTAGCGAAAGCTAACTGGTGAACCAAAGTGGAATCTTGGTCCCGAGTAAGAGAGTTCTCTCTTACTAAGCCCTTTTTTAAGGGCGTATCGGCTAAGTAGCGGCGAACGCCGCTTAAAGGAAAGTCTTCCTCTGTGCGCTAGCCGCACCGTGCGTATACGCACCGGCTACATCTGGTAGCATTTGTAGTCAATCCAACACCTGTGTTGGTAGGCTACGGCATCCTCTGCAAGGGATGAATCAGGACGATTGGGAAAGTTTAACCCTCTTCCAGCAGGAAGCCTTTAACAGGCTGTTACCCTTACTGGGTGACGAAGGTGTGGTGAAGTGTACCACAAATTCGGTCAGTTTTGGTCAAGGCAGTTGGTCGAGTTTTCGATTGGTCTAAACAAGGTTTTTTTTAGCCTATCAGATTCAAGGAGTATCAAGA
>CM047581.1:11051677-11072058 GCA_026184515.1 Peronosclerospora sorghi | reverse complement strand
ATTTAATAAACACTCTTAATTTTGCGTTCTCAAGCTTAAGCGAATATTCTATTTGCTTTTAATATAGGATTAGTTGTCATCAACTAATCCTACCCCTCCCGTATTGCGCGCTTCCTCGCACATCACAGTGTAAGCCTGTAACAGGAGCAGTCCTGTTACACAGTGTGTAACAGGGTTACATTCGGGTTACATTTAGTGTGTGGTGTACGGGAGTACACTACGGTTGGGGTCAGTATTGACCGGTCCAAAAGGTTTTGGACCATTGATTATTTTAACCAATCAGGTCAGGAGCCCTTGGTGGAGGCGTGGCAGCCAGCCACGTGTTAGTACACAGGTGGTATACACTACATTTTAGCTAGGTACGAATTTAGTAAGTTCTACTTAGTATTACAAATAGTTTACATTAGTTTAAATTAATTTAGGCTAATTACATATTAAATATACATTCATTTTACATTCACTCAAAGACTACAGGACGTTCGACCTCTACCGGTCGCGCGCGTAGTGAGTGCAGTAGCGTAAGGGAAGTTCTTCCCTTAGCTACCCCCTTATTAAGGGAGCCTTGTGTTAAGGCGTTAGCGAAAGCTAACTGGTGAACCAAAGTGGAATCTTGGTCCCGAGTAAGAGAGTTCTCTCTTACTAAGCCCTTTTTTAAGGGCGTATCGGCTAAGTAGCGGCGAACGCCGCTTAAAGGAAAGTCTTCCTCTGTGCGCTAGCCGCACCGTGCGTATACGCACCGGCTACATCTGGTAGCATTTGTAGTCAATCCAACACCTGTGTTGGTAGGCTACGGCATCCTCTGCAAGGGATGAATCAGGACGATTGGGAAAGTTTAACCCTCTTCCAGCAGGAAGCCTTTAACAGGCTGTTACCCTTACTGGGTGACGAAGGTGTGGTGAAGTGTACCACAAATTCGGTCAGTTTTGGTCAAGGCAGTTGGTCGAGTTTTCGATTGGTCTAAACAAGGTTTTTTTTAGCCTATCAGATTCAAGGAGTATCAAGAACGCAGGTCTTGGGTGAGTCACCTGACATTGGGTATTTTACATAATTTTGTGTGGGTACATTAGGGACCATAGGGAGGTAGTATTATTGGTTAGTTGCGGATTTTCCAAGTAAGAGTCTTTTGGTTGAGGATTTTCCAAGTAAAAGTCTTTTGGTCTAGGAATAAGTGGCAAAACCTCTTCTGGTCTTGGTCTACACCGCAGCAAGGGGTCGCCGTTATTCTTTTCACGTACACTAGTCGCCTCCGCCCGCCGCACGCGCACTTTGGCCACCGGAAGTCCCTCGACGGGAGTACGATTTGGCGATCTCGACACTTGACTCAAGTACGTTTGGAACGTGCTATTCACTGGATTGGTCTTTACGTGGATATATCGTTTGTGGAGTTTCACGGGCATATTGGGTCTTTACGTGGACATATTGGCTTATTGTAACATTGGTTGGAGTTTAGATCGATTTTGGTCTTCTCTCATATTGGTCAGGGGATAGACCGGTTGATTGGTCTACCCTCTATTATTTCGTATTGGTCAGGTCTAGATCGTTTGGACGATCGACCTATTGGAATCTATCTTTTGGAAGTGTTTCTGGTCTGTACGTACCTGGGGTGAAGAGTTCCGCCCTAGGTACAACTAGCCAGCACGTTCACATATTCAAGACCGAATCAGATCGATCTGCTATCCCGATCCACCGAGTGTGTAACTAGCACATTCCATCGGGTACACAAGGTGAGATGAACTTAAGTGAATCGGACCAAGTGTCTTTGGATGATGACCGGTCGTCTGCCAGCAGCGGAAGATCGGACCAGATTTCGAATGGAGGTCCGCGGGGTACCCCCCCCCGTAAGTTGGAAGGCTGGGCACGATGGTGGTGGTCAGGTTGTCGATAAAAATGTATTCGATTTCGAACTTGACTCCACCACAATGGTGCGCGTGCCCGGATCACTTGGTGATCGTGGATATCACCGCGAGGTGTCATCAAAGATTGAATTTGAAGATTTGAATTTGGAATCGTTCTGGAGAGGGCGTAAGGGAAGGCTATCACCTTACGTCTTCGTTCTCGATAAAGATGGCGATGTCCGGTCTGGCCTGGTGGAGGACCAGATCGGGATTAATATTTTTTTTCCTCCCCAAAAGGCTCCCACCGGAGCCGATCGGGACTATAGCAAGTCCTGCTATAGTCCCGGAGAGGATCAGGACCTTGGTCCTGATCCTATGTATGTGCATAAAAAAGTTGATGGAAAATTAAAAGACGAAAAATACTTGGAGGCTGATCAGAACGATCAGACCAACCTCCTCAAGGTTCCCAAGGTTCCCAAGGTCCCCAAGGTCCCCAAGATTCCCAAGAAAGGGTTGGGAATGCCGGCCGACGAAGCCGACCTCGAAGAAAAGTTGCAGGTCGGAGATGGAGGCATCACTGAAGAAGACCTAAACAAGATGTATTACATTTTTGAGCTGAAACGATTTGTTCGCTTTGACGTGGTCTTTCGGGTGTTGAACCTCCAGATCCCCGACCATCTTCTCGGTCCCACTACCGAGACGATCCAGAGTGATCGCCCATTACTGTTGGTGAAGAACTTGGTGGCGATGTTGGCGGAGGTTGGCATTAAAATGCAGAACCCCGCCGATGTCCAAAAACTATTTGAATTTGAAACTTGGAGGCTGAAATCGTCGCTGTCGACCTTCCACGACCATTTGGTCCCACTGGTGGGGTCGGTTCGCCGCCCAACTCCCACCTCAGCAGTGAAGGTCGCTGAAGTCTCCACAGCGCTTGTTGACATTGGTTCTGATGACGAATCGGTTTATCAATCTCCACCGGCCTCGAACAGCTCATCAGAGTTGGAGACTGGTGTCGAGCGGATGACCATGGGGGTGGACCATGCCCAGCCGGAACAAAAAAAGGACGTGCGGCAGCAAAGGGCTGCTTGCCAGTCGGGGCTCCAGCGACCCCCACAGGCCTCAGTTCCGCAGAAGGAGGGTATTAACACGTTGCCCATGACTCCAGCTAACGTCCAAGCCATTTTTGAGACGATGATGGAGCGTTTCATGGAATACCGGGTTAGACCACCTCTGCGCCCACATGTCCAAGACCGGTCTACCCAGCAAAGTGCCAATGTTTGCCGAGATGTGGATATGGAATCGGTAACATCTGTGGACAAGCCCACTCAAAGTGATAAGCAAGTCGGCAAAGGGAAGTGCAAGCCGCAACCGTCCAGACCGCGTAGACCAAGCAAGACAAGTGACTGTGACATGGAGTCGGTCCTCGGTCTTGACGACCACTGTGGTTCAGACGGTACGGGCGCTGGCAAGCCACGCAAGGCTAACCTAACCTCCACTATTGCCTACGACTTTGGATCTGCTGCGATTCCGCGCATCCGTATGGCCGCGACGACCGACCTCAAGGACTTCACTGGCAAGGATGCTGATGAAGACCAGGCCCGGTCTTGGTTCGGTCGGGTCAAGTCTGCGTTCCTGCGAGACCAGACCCCGAAAAGTGAAAAGTGTCTGATATTCCGGGATTTGTTGAAAGGACCGGCTGCCAACTGGATATCCAACAGTTAAGTCGGGATGTCCGGTCTGACTGGTACCAGCTATGTGCAGAGTTTGAAGGGCAATATCGTAACTCCGGATTTTCGAGTGCCCGCAAGTATCACCATATGCAGAAGCGGAGCGACGAGACACCGATCGAGTATTTTCATCGGTTGAACGTGGCTGAAATTCGTGCCGGCATAACAATTAAAGAGAATAACCCGCCGAACGGTGCTGCTCTGGAACATGTGGTTCACTACATTAGTACCCTGGACGATCAAGAACTGGCGGAACAGCTTACTCTGCTGCGTCTTAGGGACGCGGGTGAAGTTGAACAGACTCTACGGAATCTACAGCAGTCGCGTAGCATGAGGGCGAAGAGTGCTGGTGGATCAGGTCGCTACCGATCCAAGACCCAGACCCAGACCGATCCGGTCAAGAGACCCTGGACCAGACCGACCCGAGCGGTCAAGGCGATCGTAGCCGAAGACAGCACGGGATCGGAAGGGTAAAGTGGAGGTCAATCCATCCAGGAGTCATCGGATGAAGACCAGTATCGTTACGTCTATGTTAGGGGACCTTCCCCGAAGACCAGGTCGAAGTCCGACCAGGTAGACCGGAAGGGAAGGAACGGAAGCAAGTCCGATCCGAACCGACCTCGTCAGAAGTGCTCCCGCTGTGGGTCGAGCAAACATGATGGTCCAAACTGCTGGAAGAAGATGGTGTGCAAGAAGTGCGAGAGACGCGGCCACCCGACTGACCACTGCCTTTTTGTGTGCAAGTCATGTGGAGAGATCCACGAGGTCGGCCACTGCAAGATTGAAGATTTTTTTTTAACATGATACGCAAGTAGTCGTGCCGGACAATCACGCGGGGATGCTGCCGCCGGACGCGGAAAAGATGTTAAACTAGAACGCTCGCCAGGTTGGAATCTGGATCGAGCCGAGCGTTCTACGGTTCACATCTATGCATATGTCGGCAAGGAGGATAAGACCGACAATACACGTTCTATTACAAATTGCGTCGACCGATGAGTACTCCCGGACCAAGGTGGTTATGCAGTTGGGCTTGCTGCCTGGAGAATCCCGCGGATACTGGAAGCATCACGCTCCTGATAAATGGTTCAAGCAGGCGAAAGCCTGTGGTAAGATTAATAACCAGAAAGCGACGATGTTGTTCGACTCTGGAGCTGAAGTCTCGATAATCGACTCTGCCTTTGCTCGTAAGGTCGGATGTCGTATAGACGATACCCAGAGACAAGAATGCGTCGGGATCGGTGAAAACTCTTATATGACCGAAGGAAGGACGCGCGTGAAGATCACCCTATCGGGTTCGTCGGTCTACTTCTTCGGTGCTTGGGTTGGTAAGCTGGACGGTCAGGATGTCCTGTTAGGCATGGATTTCATGGTGCCGGCGGGTATTCGCCTTGATCTGTCTCATGGAGTGCTTACACTACCGGATGAGGTCCAGATCCAGTTAGCTGGTCGGCAGCCCTTATACGGATCGTACACCGATTTGGTCAGGTGGGATCAAAATGTCACCATTCCAGTCGGCCAATCCGCTGACACCCCGGTCGATAAAGGTTTTCGTTCAAGGAAGTTATGGGTGACCAGGGGCGATCGGTGGGTGTCGACTTTTGTGAAGAGCGCCGGCCGACATGATTTTGTCCGAGTCACTAATATCGGTGACAAGCCGTTTACGCTCGACAACAACACGATTATTGGCATGTGGCTGGCAGAAGGGAAAGTGCCAAGGAAGATGGGGTTCGTCTCGATCGGATCGAGACGGTATGTTGAGTGGCAGAACTTGGCATACCAAGCGAACACCGATCTGGTCAGAAATGATGGATCGGTGGAAGAAGATACCTTACCTATGGTGGAACGACCCAGCTATGTAACCCCTAGGAATATTCTAGTTCGAAGAAAGGCACCGCAGGCGCCGGATACGGTGGACCATCAAGTAGATGAGCCAAAGTTCGTTAACGTGGTGGCGACACAAGAACAGGCGACAGCGGAGCCGCAAATAGAAAAAGGGAAGCATGGCGATACTGGGGCGGACCATGATGGCACGCTTGAGCAGGTCGATGTCGGTGAAGGGCAGCACGCCGATCGGGAACAGCAGTGTTCAGCCGATCAGGACGGTTTGGGTGTTATTTCCCCGGAAGATGAACAAGTCTGTATATATGAAGGCGGGGAACAGTATATTCAGGAGCTGGAATGCCAAATGGCAGTCCTCCCTGAAGTGTCTGCCGACTCGCCCGAAGTTACAACGGATGATTTACAAGTGGGTGATCAAGACCTTAACAGTCCAGACCAGATCGAGCAGTTGAAGAATATCATATGGAAGAAAAGACATCTGCTGATAGGAAAGGTCAACGCCTTACCACCTGCAGCCCGTGGTGCTATTTGCGTCATTGACGTTGGAGATGCCAAGCCGATTGCCCAGCGATGTCGACGCGTGGCGCCACAGTACCGTGAAAAGCTTTCTGATCTCATTAAAGGGACTGTTGGTCACCAAGATTGTTAGACCGTCGACCTCGCCATGGGCCTCGCCGATCGTAATTGTTATCAAGAAGAACGGCGTTGACATTAGACTGTGCATCGGCTATCGGCTGGTAAATCGGTTGACTAAACTCATGGTGTACCCGATGCCGCTGATTAATGATCTGTTGGAAGACCTCGACAAGACCTTGTGGTATTGTTTGCTAGATATGGCAAGTGGGTTTTGGGTGGTCTCGATGACTGATCGAGCCCGTGAGATTTGCGCATTTGTGACGCCGTTTGGTCTTTTCGAGTGGAATCGTATGCCGTTCGGTCTGAAGAACGCACCCCAGATCTATCAAAGGCTGATAGACAACGCATTGTACGGACACTTCAAGATCAAGACCGATCGGGACCCTGTTGAAAATTATGATGTGTTTAGAGAGGGTGAACCCGATCGGGAAAGAGGACCGTCCGTTCTAGGGAGGCGGTCGTACATCGACGACATTCTGATACCTGCCTCGTCATGGAGCGATCTGTGAGAGAAGGTTGAACGATTGTTGGAGACATGCGATCGCTGGAACCTGTCTATCAGTGCCGTGAAAAGTTTTTGGGGTATGTCCAAGGTCGCCTATTTGGGTCATATGGTGTCAATCAGTGGGCCGGAAGCTAATGCTAAGGATCTGGAGTCACTGAGCAACCTCCCGTTTCCCAGATCTCTGAAGGCAATGCAGTCCTTCCCAGGGAGCCTGAATTACTACAGCCGCTTCATTGAAGACTTCGCGATCTACTCGGCCGTGCTGTACGAGCTCCGGGAATTTGACTATCATATGTTGCGCGAAGGAGATCTGGCCACTTTACAGGAGGGCGCCGACTCTGGTCTTGCTGCAGTTTGTCCGCAAGTGGAGGCCGAAGATCATATGAAGCGTGCACAGTTAGCCTTTGGTATGTTGAAGGTTAAGATGGCGACGGCACCGATTCTCAAGCATTTCGCTCCCGAAAAAGTGCCGTCCATTATTGTATATGCCATTAAGTGGGCTATCTCGGCCACTTTAGTGCAAGATCACGATGGTGTGTATCATCCAGTCACGTTTACGAGCCGGACGCTAAAACCAAATGAGGTGAACTATGGAATTGTCGAGAAAGTTCTGGCGTTGCTACGAATTCTGGATGTGTGTTACAACCTGCTGGTCGGCCGACCTATAAAGGTCCTGTCAAGACGGTCTACTTTAGCCTGGCTATTATCAGCCAGTGGGATGGACGGACGTCTAGGCAGATGGTCGGCGGTCTTGTCGCAGTGGACCCTCGAGGTCGTTAAGTGCACCGGGGGCGAGAAAGAGATATTGGGCACATTAGCTGCCAGTATCACCCCTCGGTCTGAAGTGGACGGGGCATTGATAGCGATTGCCCCGAGTAAGCAACCTCGGCAGTCAGTTTCGAGACCGCGACCGACCGTCGACCATGATGAAGAGCTCTTGGTCTTAATTTTTGACGGATCGGCAAGCGTGAAGAATAAGGTAGGCGCCTATACTGCCATATTGTGGAAGTTGCCACAATGGTCTATAGTTGCAGCCGCTGCCGATTTCACGCCGGATATTACTGTTAACGAGGCGGAGTACCGAGGTCTACTTCTATGTCTGGACCTGTTGTCGTCGCAAGAGAAGGGGCGAGTCATCATATGTGGTGACTCCAACCTAGTGATCAGGCAGATCACCGGATAGATCGACTGCATGGCTCCACGACTAAGGACGCTAAATGATCGAGTAATGAAGGCATTGAAGGACCACCCCAACCACGAGCTATTGCACGTGAAACGGGACTGGAACAGAAGCACCGACTACCTCGCGACCAAGGCCATGCAAGACCAGAACGGGGCTACGATCACCGAGAAGGCCGTTCTGGATGAATTGGTGAATATAAACAGGCTCCCAGAGGTGATCGGACCCAAGAACACCCCAGTCGAGGTGCATGTGATGGTCGCAACTAGATCGAAAGCTCAGAAGTCTCGCCGAACGTTCCCGAAGGAAAGTTTGAACGAATATGCAGTGCAATAGTTAAGGATGGAACGGATCCTCAAGGCGCAGGAAGAAGAGGAATGGATTATGAACCTGAAGACCTACCTGCGTGGTGAACTGTCCAAGTTGACGAACGATCAAGCGAAAGAGTGCATCAAGATCGCGGATAGCTACGAACTGGATGATAATGGATTATTGTATTACTGCCGCGATGCGGACCAAGACAGTGCAGACCGGGACCGACTGGCAAAATTAGTGATCCCCGAGTTGCTGCAGCCGGATGTCCTTCATCACTATCACGTGAGTCTAGAAGGGGGACATATGGGCATAGGCAGGACCTATCACAAGATCAGTTCCCACTTCCAGTGGAGAGGTCTTTTCCGCAGTGTGCATAAATATGTGGGCTGTTGCACGGATTGCGAGACCGGAAAGGGTAGACCAGTAATCAAGGGGCGATCGCCCGGAAATATCGAAGCTACCTACCCTTTCCAGGTCATAGCGATGGACCACATACCGTCACTGCCTAAATCGACGCGCGGCATCAATAATTTTAGTCACTTTGTGTCAGCGGCACGCCGATCAGCTTGTCAGCGATCGTATTGGTGGAAAATAAGGAGGCGTTTAAGCCTATCATGTGCAAGAAGTGTCAAGAACGCAGATTTTGGTAGGTCACATGATATTGCGTGTACTTTACATATTTCATGTTTGATCATATTGGGGACCGTAGGGAGATAGGATTGGTAAGTTTCGGTTTTTCCTTCTAAGAGTATTTTGATTTTCCCGTCTTTCTTGGTCGTTAACACCTCAACAAGGAATTCGTTCGCATCTTTGCACAGTACATCAGTCGCCTCCGCACGCCGCGGAGTGTTTGGGAGCATAGGGTCGAGTAATCCCCTCTAGCTCATTATACCCGCCCGGGGCGCGTTACAGACTCACTTGGCCCTCCGGAAGTCCCTCGACGGGAGTACGCATTGGTCGGCTTCGCAAGCCCAAGTTACACACATTTGGAACGTGTAAACAGGTTTTTGGATTGTTACGTGTAGATATCGTTCGTGGAGTTTGTCACGTTCTCGTTGGGTCTCCATATTGGATATTGGACTTTTCTTCATACATTGGTTGGGCTCTACGATCGGTTAAGCGATCTGCCCTTTGGAGTACACTTACTCTAAGTATAATTGGTGTAGCCGGTGCGTATACGCACGGTGCGGCTAGCTCACAGAGGAAGACTCTTCCTTAAAGCGGTAGCTACCGCTACTTAGCCGATACGCCCTTGTAAAGGGCTTAGTAGGAGAGTTCTCCTACTCGGGGCCAAGATTCCCGGGTTAGTTTACGACTTAGCCTTAACGGCTGTATTCCCTTTACGGGATGTAAGTAAAGGGAGGACTCCCTCTTACATACGACACTCACTACGCGCGCGACCGGTCGAGGTCGCACGTCCGCAAAATAGAGTGAAATGTAAACTGAATATTTTAATATGTAATTAGCCTAAATTAATTTAAACTAATATAAACTATATGTAATACTAAGTAGAATATTACTAATTCGTAGCTAGCTAAAATGTAGTGTACACACCTGTGTACTGACACGTGGATGGCTGACAAACCACCACACCAAGGGCCCCTGCCCTGATTGGTTAAAATAACCAAAGGTTCGAAACCTTTCAAACCGGCCAATACTGACCTCAACCGTGGTGTACTCATGTACACCAACACTCAATGTAACCCGAATGTAACCCCGTTACATCCTCCCCCATCAAGACTATTGCTTACGCAATAATCAAAATCTTGTTGGAGAACTCCAACGCCAGTTCCTCTGGCCATCCATATGTACACCTCCAGTGGTGCTATGGCGTCTCCTCTAGAAGAGTTAGACTACTCCGAAAACTCGAAAGTGGATGCCTTTGGGGATACCTCCCCAATGGTGAGCCGCTCCGACAGCGCCGAACGGCAATGTCGGCAGCCTAATCCATTCCCCACACATGAGGATAATGCACTAACCAGTGCGGCACCCCTGCCCATATCGGATGATACATCCGAATCGCCAAAGGCGATCATCACTAATGAGATGGACGCAGCTCAAGACTCCCAACTTGCCGCACAGGCACTAAGGGCTGCGCTACGCGCCCCCAAACGCCCGTCAAGGGCGGCTTATAATTTCGATGGTCCTCGTGACCTTCCAAGGTGGGCCAGGCGTTTGGTACGGACTAGTTTAGCGTCCTACACCCCTGGCCCCGCGGCTGAACAGCCGTATCAACGCGAACGCCGTGAGAAACTTCGGCAACAACTGAT
Organism: Peronosclerospora sorghi; assembly: GCA_026184515.1. Lineage (NCBI taxonomy): Eukaryota > Oomycota > Peronosporomycetes > Peronosporales > Peronosporaceae > Peronosclerospora > Peronosclerospora sorghi. Next base: position 11,061,751 of record CM047581.1, on the reverse strand, counting down.
TACACAAAAGCAGTTCACTAGCGTCTCGTACCGAGAGCACTTAAACAGGCAGGCACAGGGTGCCCCTGTTGAGAACCTCCGCGAGGTTCCTTTCGTTCTTTCTCCGGGAGAAAGTGCCTATGATGCAGAGAAGAAGTTCCGCGCTTGGGCGGAAGGGGAGAAGCTTCTCCCTGATTCGATGAGCTGCACGACAGCTATTCCCGTCGAGACATTTGGGTGGAGAGGGTGTTGCGCCTGACATTTGCCAAAGCCAAAGCAATGGAGCAACTACGTGCTCCGTATCTCACGCGCTACGCCAGCGCCCCTGTCTCCACGATGGTGACCGGAGACAGTGTGGTCGCCACATCTGCCTCCGGCCAACTCCCACTTATTGGGAGTGAAGGGGCTTCTCATGACCCTCTGGTCGTTGACCTACAGCGGGATTCTCCCGCTCGAAAGCGTCAACGACGTCGCGGCAATCCTGCCGTAGGGGAGTCTCGAACTCCCACGAACTCTGTGAGTGTGGATAACCCTTCCACTTCACCAGATACTGGGTTTGACCCCGATGATGGCGTCGCGCCATCAGCCGCTCCACATCGAGCATTGGAGGAGGAGGTCGCGCAATTGCGACGTGAGATTCGCGAGCGCTGTGATCGACACAGCCTTCGCATCCATGATCTCCACGAGAGGATCCGCGATGAGCGGGATGCCACTGATCGCTTCGAGAGGCGGCTTGCCTCTCTCGAGACGACCGTTGCGGAGCTTCGTGGTCGCATTTTAGCCCTTTCGGGCTTACTTCGCCCTGCGGTGCCTTACGGCTATCCGCCTTTCCACCATCCTCCAGGAGGGGCCCCGCCTCCGGGTCCTGGTATGGCTTAAGCATACCGACATAAGAGGTTGGATGCGTACGCATCACCTTCGGGATGTCCAAGGTATACGATAAGCCCTTTTGGGCTAGTACCGTAAGGGGTTCCAAAAACCTGGGGCGCAGTTTATTACACAACACACTGCATGTGTAGGAAGATTTTTAGCGTTTAATAAAACACTTTCTACCACTTTGTATACATTTTTATTACGCCGCCCCTTGCGGTCAGCTTGCTCCTTCTGCTTGTCTTGGCTTTCCGCCATGGCATCGCTGACGTGTCGTAAGACACTAAGACGCGTCGATAAAAACTTATCGATGTGCTTTCGCACAGATACAGGGCTGACATCGGGGAATCATCCCCCCTCAAGCCCTGGGCCACACACATGTGGCGTTAATGGAACCCTCGGATTCACCAATCCTTTCACGTAAAACGGGGTAAACCCCGTAGATGCATGTACCGAATTGTTGATAGCAAATTCAACCATCGGGAGCATCTCACTCCAACTCTTTGGAGAATCCGGACATAAACTCCGGAGAATATCCTACACAACGCGATTAACGCGTTCCGTCTGACCGTCCGTCTGCGGATGATCCGCAGTGGACATGAGGAGCTTGGTGATCAGCACCTTAAACAACGCTCCCCAGAATTGTCCCGTAAAACGGGGATCCCGATCCGACACAACGGAATCGGGTAGACCATGTTGTCGAAAGACACGGTATAGGAGCACTTTTGCTGTTCCTTGTCCATCTATGGACTCTGGCACCGCCGCCAGGTGAGCCATCTTGCTCAGAAGGTATACAAAGACCAATATGCCGGTGTTCCCGGCCTTATCCTTCGGACAACCGAAGATAAAGTCCATGCTAATGGATTTCCAACACTCCGTTGGAACCGATAAGCTCGCCAAAGACACAGCTGAACTTGCAGAGGGTTTAACCCTCTGACACGTCTCACAGGTGCGTATATACGCACCTACCCACTTATACATATTGGTCCACCAATACAAAGCGCTTAAAGCGCTGTAGGTCTTATCCCGACCTAAATGACCCCCTAGGGGCGTCATGTGCCTCAAAGAGGACTCTATACTTCAGTTCCTCATTATGAGGAACTACCACCCGCGGAGTGTCCTCCGCGCTCGTGCTATAATATAGCAAACCGTCACAGTACCTGTAACGGTGTAAACGATCTTTAGCTCGACTTGACAGGGTTGTATCAGACGAGCCAAGACCCTTTTCACCTAACGCGCTGATAAGCGCCGTACACTGTGGGTCTTTCTCATACGCCTGGCGTATGAGATCCACCACAGACGAGGTGACGAATGTCGCGTAAGCGAGCTCGTAATCGGGACGACGCGACAACGCGTCTGCAGTACATTCTGCTTGACAGGTTTGTACTCAACCTCAAAAATGTACTCCGCAAAGAAGGAGAGCCAACGGGCGATCCGTTGCGATAGATGAGGCGACTTTGTCGCTGTCCGTAAGGACGCGTGGTCAGTATAAACCACGAACGGCTTTGAGCCGAGTAGGTGAACCCTAAATTTGACAAGAGCATACTTCATTGCAAGTAGCTCCTTGTCATGAACGGGATAATTCCGCTCCGCAGCTTTAAGCTGCCTCGACTCAAACGCAAGTACGCGTTCCCTTTCTGCATCGTCTGCTCGTAACAAATCACATCCGATTGCGAAATCGGAGGCGTCGCAGACGACACTAAATGGTTTCCCCGAATCTGGGAGAGCAAGAACGGGAGCTTTCAACAAGCTCCCCTTAACCGCTTCAAAAGCGTTTTGGTGTTCGGTTTTCCAACACCAATCAACATCCTTCTTAAGAAGGTCGGTCAATGGCTTCGCCATTTCAGCGTAGTTCTCGCTGTACTTGTGGAGATAGTTGGCTAATCCAGACACTTCCGTAAATCTCTAAGATTTACAGGCGAAGGCCACTCCACAATGGCTTTCACCTTCGCGGGATCCGCCCGCACTCCATGTTTACCGATGAAGCATCCGAGGAAAGGAATTTCCTCAGCACCAAATATACATTTGGATGCGTTTGCATATAACTTATGCTCTCGCATACATTCGAGCACAGCTCGAAGGTGTATAAGGTGCGTCTGAACATCAGACGAGTCGCCTTCCGCACGACTATGAACGAATATATCGTCGAAGTACGTATGAGCGTACTTTCTATGAGGGCGGAAGAGTTGAGTCACCAAGCGATTAAAAGTAGCTTGTGCATTCGAAAGCCCCTGTGGCATAACTGGCCACTCCCACAGCATGCCACTAGGCGTGCTGACCGCTGTAAGCGGAATATATTATGCTCGCATGAGCACCTGATAATACCCGTCCACCAGATCTAAGGCACTGTATACAGTACAGCCTGCCATATTGTTCTGGAGGACATCCTTCCGAGGAATCGAAGACTGCATGGGTACAGTAGCTGCATTCAGCTTGTTATACGCATGCACAATGCGCCACTTTCCGCTCGGTTTACGAACACAAAAAGTGGGAGATGAGTGAGGAGAATTGCTCTCCCGTACCATCCCTGCCTCTTCTTTCCCCTTGAAGAATGCGTCGATGACGTCGCATTGCTTCTTGATGAGAAACCACTGCCTCGTGACGCAGTATTTGGTTCCAGGAACCAAATCAATTTCATGTAGGACTCCCCGATCCGGTGGTAACCCCATCGGCGGGTTGTCACTAATGACATCTCCAAATTCCTTCAGTAAGGAATGGTAAGGGGCCTCAAGATCCTTGCGGATCTTGAGGCCGCTTCGGGCATTCAATGCCTCCTTGGTTTTCACCAAAACTGACTAGTCCATCGTGTATGAGGAGTTCAAATCCTCTTCCGGACGTAATACGACAACCTCGTCGATTTCATCTGCTTTCAAGGCAGCTTCAAATTCGTTGAAGGACATCTCCTCCAACGACAACAGTTCGCCTACCCCAGGCAACCGTACCAGGCTTACGCCTTCTGTGACAACACCTGTCACACTATTCAGCATCCTATAGGACTGCTGACTACTGGCCTCGGGACTCATCTCGAGACCCAGATGGGGGGGAGTCAATTTCCCCATCTATTGGAAGCGCCACGCGCCTATACACAGAGGTCTCTACCTCTACCACCGGTGACTCGCCGGTCTCACCTATAACGGCGTAGTCGGAATCATTTCCGACGTGCGAAAGAGACAAACTTCGGGTCTCTTCGCTTGGAAGCGCCTCGCGATTAACCACAGGGGTCTCTACCCCTACCACTGGAGTCGCAACTTGTTCGCCGGACACGGCGTGGTCGGAATCAATTCCGACCTGTAGAAGAGACAAACTTCGGGTCTCTTCTCTAAGCGCCTCGCGCTTACTCTCAGAGGAATCCACCTCTATCACTGGCGACTCACCAGTCTCGCCTACATCGGCGCGGGGATTAACCCCCGAATTCCCCTCGTTAAGGAACTCTTCCTTAACGCCATTGGGAATGTTCATTTCATACATCCCAATCTCTGGCATCTCACGCCAGAATCGCTTTTGCGATCAAGCAAAGGTGGGTTCATGACTCGCCAATGCTTCACCCGACCGCGGGTGCGTTGAGCCAATGGACTTAGCCTTCCACTCTATCCATGGCTGTGGCGTTCCATCCACTTCATGCCCAGAGTGAGGTCATACCTCGAGTTCAAATTCAGGACTAGGCAACGTTCTAAGCTTTCGAAGTCTGCAAACTTCAGCTTAAGGTCAATCGAGACCTTGGGTACAGAAACCTGTACGCCCGTCACAAGACGGACCGTGACAACGTCACGAGAACGTGCCTCTAGGGCCTCGCCATACAGCCGACTCTTCTCAGCAGAAGCCCGTCTGACATAATTGTCAGACGCTCCAGAGTCTATCAACACTCTCCAAGGCTTGTCAAAGCCTTTCACGTCCGCAAGGACTACCAGCAAACCTGGCTGGTACACCAACTCGGTGCTAGAAAGCACCGTTTCCCTCGGGGCTTTGTGCTGTCGTCCCCTACCCTGGGGCTTAACAGCACTGAGGGGTCCCCCAGTAGGGCGCCCCGCACCTACTGGGAGCCGTCGTTTCCCGAAGGCTTGGACAAGGGATTTTTCCCCACCCTTGGTCCCTTGTAGCGAGTGTATCGCTGGGGATTTTTCGGACATCTGTTCCTCAGATGATCCGTGCTTCCACACAGGAAGCATCTCAGCGGCCCATGCCGTTGCAACATAGCTAAGAGCTCTGCCTCGAAGCTCTGTGAAAAAGAGTCAGAATGACTCTTAGCGGGATGTTTCTCCTCCGCTTCGACCTGACTCAGGTCCATGGGTTCGGGACCCACCTTAGAGTAACGGAAATTCCTCTCGGCGTTGAACGCCATCTTGAACGTCTCCAACAGGGATTGGGGTCGGCATCGGAACAATTCCGAACGTGCTGACCCTTCTCTCAGGCCTCCCATGAAGACGGGGATGGACACATCGTCCGAATACGCTTTCGCGTACATCCCTGCCAACAGGGTCTTAAGCTCCTGGATGTAAATCTCCAGGTCCTTAGTGCCTTGACGGCACCTCAGGAACGCCAGTTGATTCTGGAAAACCAGATCAGGCGTTGCATACATGTCCATGAGCTTCTGCTTAAGGACCTTCCATGTTGGGAACACGTCCGTGACTGACTCCGAACACGTAAACGCCCATGTACGGGCTTTGCTCGTAAGATGGGTCAATGCAAGTCCCACTTGCAAGTGATCAGCGGTCATATTCGCTGTGGCGAAGGCCGTTTCGACCTCTCGCAACCACACGTAAAGGTTGTCACCCTTCTCTCCGGTGAACTCCTTTATCTTAAACGATAAGGGAGGGCGCACCCTCGTGGAATGACCTCCACTACAACTCGCCTCATGAGCGATGAGGGCATTTACCCTTGCCTTTACGGTCTCAAGGCCCTGCTCCACTAGGAGCTTCATGCCTTCTTCCCCCGTTAATGGTAACAGCCTTTTAAAGGCTTCCGGCTGGACGAGGGTCAAACTATCCCAATCGTCCTGATTCATCCTTTGCAGAGGATGCCTAGTCTACCAACACAGGAGTTGGATTGACTACAAGTGCTACCAGATGTAGCCGGTGCGTATACGCACGGTGCGGCTAGCGCACAGAGGAAGACTCTTCCTTAAAGCGGTAGCTACCGCTACTTAGCCGATACGCCCTTGTAAAGGGCTTAGTAGGAGAGTTCTCCTACTCGGGGCCAAGATTCCCGGGTTAGTTTACGACTTAGCCTTAACGGCTGTATTCCCTTAACGGGATGTAAGTAAAGGGAGGACTCCCTCTTACCTACGACACTCACTGCGCGCGCGACCGGTCGAGGTCGCACGTCCGCAAAATAGTGTGAAATGTAAACTGAATATATTTAATATGTAATTAGCCTAAATTAATTTAAACTAATATAAACTGTATTTAATACTAAGTAGAATATTCCTAATTCGTACCTAGCTAAAATGTAGTGTACACACCTGTGTACTGACACGTGGATTGCTGACACACCACCACACCAAGGGCCCCTGCCCTGATTGTTTAAAATAACCAAAGGTTCGAAACCTTTCAAACCGGCCAATACTGACCTCAACCGTGGTGTACTCATGTACACCAACACTCAATGTAACCCGAATGTAACCCCGTTACAATTGGTCTGCCCGTACCCAGGGTGAAGAGTTCCGCCCAGGGTACACTACCCAGCACGGTCTCGCATTTTAGACCCAAATCAATTCACAGCGACGATCCACCAAGTGTGCCACCAGCCCATTCCATCGGGTACACAAGGTGAGATGGAGACGCAAAAATCGTACCAGGCGTCCTATGCTGATGATCGGTCGTCTGCTAGCAGCGGACGATCAGATCGGATCGTAGGCGAAGGTTCGCGGGGTGCCCCCCCACGTCAGTTGGAAGGCTGGGCACGATGGTGGTCAGGTTCTCGACACTACGGTGTTCGATTTTGAACTTGACTCCACCACAGTATCTCCGGATCACCGCCGTCTGTGACGCCAACAACTAAATGAATTCTTGTTATCGGCGACCGATGACAAAACAGAAAGAAATGTCCGGTACGAAATGCTTCTTACTGTATAGAAAACAGTCATTCAGTACTGGAAGGTGAATGGCAGTGCTTGGACTGAGCTGCAACAAATAGCACTCACTGTTTTCTCGATGGCCACATCGAGCGCGGCATCCGAGAGAAACTTCTCCACTTTTGGGTTTGTCCATTCAAAACTCCGCAACAGACTCAACAATGACAAGGTGGAGAAGTTGGTCTTTATCAAGTCTAACGCTGCGCTTTTAGCAGATATACCTTCCGCGATCGAAGGTGAAACAGTTGAAGATCCGTCCGACGCTCCGATGAGAAAGTTGCTGAGACGGACCTTTCGCACTTGAATGAGGACGGAATGGATGATGATATATTCAGCATCGATCCTCTTTCGAACTTTCCCTCTACTATTTGATATTTTAGTATTGGTCGTAGAAAAGATTTTAGAATAGACCTGTCTGTAGAAGACATCGCTTGACATTCTGATTTTGTAACGCTGGTCAACCGTTTCCATCCTCCCTCCTGTATGTCAGTGTATAATCGCGTTTATGTCTTTACATGACAAGGTTGAGCCTGCGGGCAGTTGTTCAATAAGCGCAAAATTAAAGGACATGGAATTATTCTGTCGTGGAACTATGGTTTCCACCGTTTCCTGTGTTAGAAGATTATGGCCTTAAATGGCATATCTTGAGATAGTTACCTATCTACGTTTTGGATGCACCGCTTCACGTTTCGCGTGAATGACCCAAAATTAAAATAAAAGTTACTGCATAGATGTAACAGGGTTACATTCGAGTCACATTTAGTAGGTGGTGTACGGGAGTACACTACGGTTGGGGTCAGTATTGACCGGTCCGAAAGGTTTTGGACCATTCGTTATTTAACCAATCAGGGCAGGAGCCCTTGGTGGTGGCGTGGCAGCCAGCCATGTGTTGGTAAACAGGTGGTGTACACTACATTTTAGCTAGGTACGAATTTAGTAAGTTCTACTTACTATTACATATAGTTTACATTAGTTTAAATTAATTTAGGCTAATTATATATTAAATATACATTCATTTTACAAAAATACTTAAGACTGTTAGGCGCGCGACCACGCCCGGTCGCGCGCGCAGTAGCCTAAGGGAGTTCTCCCTTACGCTACCTCCCTTTATAAGGGAAGCATTATTACAAAGGGGTTAGCGAAAGCTATCTGTAAACCACCCCGGGAATCCTGGCCCCGAGTAGGAGAGCTCTCTCCTACTAAGCCCTTTTATAAGGGCGTATCGGCTAAGTAGCGGCGAACGCCGCTTAAAGGAAAGTCTTCCTCTGTGCTCTAGCCGCACCGTGCGTGTACGCACCCGGCTACATCGGTAGCACTTCTAGTCAATCCAACACCTGTGTTGGTGATCAACATCCTCTGCAAGGGATGGATCAGGACGATTGGGGTAAGCGAACTCCCGTCCAACAGGAAGCCTTTAAAAGGCTTTTACCCATATTGGGTGAGGATGGCATGCGCCATCTAGTGGAGCAGGGCCTCGATTCCGTGCGTGAAAGGGGTGAATGCCCTTATCGCCCATGAGGCGAGTCTTAGCGGGAGTTATCCCGCGTCTACGGGGGTGCGCCCTCGGATGTCCTTTAATATAAAGGATTCACCGGCGAGAAAGGTGAAAACCTTTATGTGTGGCTTCAAGAGGTTGAAACCGCATTCGCCACCGCGAACGTGATCGAGGATCACCTGCAAGTGGGACTTGCACTGACCCATCTTACGGGCAAAGCCCGTACATGAGCGTTTACGTGTCAGTATTCGGTCACAACCGTGTTCCCGAACTGGGGAGTCCTTAAGCGAAAGCTTATGGACAGGTATGCAACGCCTGATCTGGTTTTCCAGAATCAGCTGGAGTTTTTGAGGTGCCGTCAGGGCACTAGGGACTTGGAGACATATGTCCAAGGACTGAAGAGCCTGTTGGCAGGAATGTATGCGAAACCGTATTCGGACGATGTGTCCATCCTCGTCTTCATGGGAGGCCTGAAAGAAGGGCCAGCACGTTCGGAACTGTTCCGATGCCGACCCCAATACCTGGGGTAGGCGTTTAATATGGCGTTTAACGCCGAACTTTTGTTCCTCTAAGGTGGGTCCTGAACCCATGGACCTGAGTCAGGTCGAAGTGGAAGAGAAACCTTCCGCTAAGAGTCACTCTGACTCTTTTTCGCAGATCTCCGGGGCAGAGCTCTTGGATATGTTGCAGCGGCGTGGGCCGCTGAGGTGCTTCCTGTGTGGGAGCATGGATCATCTGCGGAACAGATGTCCACAAAATCCCCAGCGAGATAGTTGCTGGAAAGTGCCAAGGGTGGGGAAAAAGCCCTTGCCCAAGCCGTCGGGAAACGACGGCTCCCAGTAGGTGCTGGGCGCTCTACTGGAAGATCCCTCAGTGCTGTTAAGCTCCATGTAGGGGACGACAGCACAAAGCCCCGAGGGAAACGGTGCTTTCTAGCACCGAGTTGGTGTATCAGCCAGGTTTGCTGGTAGTCCTTGCGGACGTGAAGGCTTTGATAAGCCTTGGAGAGTCTTGATAGACTCTGGAGCGTCTGACAATTATGTCAGACAGGCTTCTGTAGAGAAGAGTCGGCTGTATGGCGAGGCCCTAGAGGCACGTTCTCGTGACGTTGTCACGGTCCGTCTTGCGACGGGCGTACAGGTTTCTGTACCCAAGGTCTAGATTGACCTTAAGCTGAAGTTTGCAGACTTCGATAGCTTAGAACGTTGCCTAGTCCTGAATTTGAACTCGAGGTATGACCTCATTCTGTGCATGAAGTGGCTGGAACGCCACGAGCCATGGATAGACTGGAAGTCTAAGTCCATTGGCTCAACGCACCCGCGGTCGGGTGAAGCATTGGCGAGTCATGAACCCACCTTTGCTCGATCACAAAAGCGATTCTGGCGTGAGATGCCAGAGATTGGGATGTCTTAGATGATCATTCCAATGACGTTAAGGAAGAGTTCCTTAACGAGGGGGATTCTGCGGTTAATCCCCACGCCGTTAACGGTGAGACTGGTGAGTTGCCAGTGGCAATGGTGGATTCCTCTGAGGCGACTCCAGTGGTAGGGGTATAGACCCCTGTGGTTAAGCGCGAGGCGCTTCCAAGCAAAGCGACCCGTAGTTCGTCTCTTTTGCACGTCGGAAATGATTCCGAACACGCCGTTATAGGCGAGACTGG
>CM047581.1:11033580-11051667 GCA_026184515.1 Peronosclerospora sorghi | reverse complement strand
TTGCACGTCGGAAATGATTCCGAACACGCCGTTATAGGCGAGACTGGCGAGTCGCCATTGGCAGAGGTGGATTCCTCTGAGGTGACTCCACTGGGAGGGGTATAGACCCCTGTGGTTAAGCGCGAGTCGCTTCCAAGCGAAGAGACCCGTAGTTCGTCTCTTTCGCACGTCGGAAATGATTCCGACTACGCCGTTGTATGTGAGACCGGCGAGTCACCGGTGGTAGAGGTAGAGACCTCTGTGGATAGGCGCGAGGCGCTTCCAATAGATGGGGCAATTGACTCCCCTCATCTGGGTCTCGAGATGAGTCCCGAGGCCGGTATTCAGCAGTCCTATAGGATTCTGAATAGTGTGACATGTAAGCCTTGAACGGTTGCCTGGGGTAGGCGAACTGTTGTCGCTGGAGGAGATGTCCTTCAACGAGTTTGAGACTGCTGTAAAAGCAGATGAAATCGACGAGGTTGTCGTATTGAGTCCGGAAGAGGAGTTGAAATCCTCATCCACGATGGACGAGTCAGTTTTGGTGAAAACCAAACAATGAACCAGCGATTTTTAACGCTTGGTGACCCAACTCTTCCGCCCTCATAGAAAGTACGCACAGACGTACTTCGACGATATATTCGTTCATAGTCGTGCGGAAGGCGACTCGTCTAATGTTCAGACGCATCTGATACACCTTCGAGCGGCGCTCGAATGTATGCGAGAGCATCAGTTATATGCAAACGAATCCAAATGTATCTTTGGTGCTGAGGAAATTCCTTTCCTCGGATGCTTCATCGGTAAGGATGGAGTGCGGGCGGATCCCGCGAAGATGAAAGCCATTGTGGAGTGGCATTCGCCTGTAAATCTTAGATATTTACGGAAGTGGCTTGGATTAGCCAAGTATCTCCACAAATACAGCGAGAACTACGCTGAAATGGCGAAGCCATTGACGGGACTTTTTAAGAAGGATGTTGACTGGTGTTGGAAAACCGAACACCAAAACGCTTTTGAAGCGGTTAAGGGGAGCTTGTTGAAAGCTCCCGTTCTTGCTCTCCCAGATTCGGGGAAACCATTTAGTGTCGTCTGCGACGCCTCCGATTTCGCAATCGGATGTGATTTGTTACGAGCAGACGATGCAGAAAGGGAACGCGTAATTGCGTTTGAGTCGAGGCAGCTTAAAGCTGCGGAACGGAATTATCCCGTTCATGACAAGGATATACTTGCAATGAAGTATGCTCTTGTCAAATTTAGGGTTCACCTACTCGGCTCAAAGCCGTTCGTGGTTTATACTGACCACGCGTCCTTACGGACAGCGACAAAGTCGCCTCATCTATCGCAACGGATCGCCCGTTGGCTCTCCTTCTTTGCGGAGTACATTTTTGAGGTTGAGTACAAACCTGGCAAGCAGAATGTACTGCAGACGAGTTGTCGCGTCGTCCCGATTACGAGCTCGCTTACGCGACATTCTTCACCTCGTCTGTGGTGGATCTCATACTCCAGGCGTATGAGAAAGACCCACAGTGTACGGCGCTTATCAGCGCGTTAGGTGAAAAGGGTCTTGGCTCGTCTGATACAACCCTGTCAAGTCGAGCTAAAGATCGTTTACACCGTTACAGGTACTGTGACGGTTTGCTATATTATAGCACGAGCGCGGAGGACACTCCGCGGGTGGTAGTTCCTCATGATGAGGAACTAAAGTATAGAGTCCTCTTTGAGGCACATGAAGCCCCTAACGGGGGTCATTTATGTCGGGATAAGACCTACGGCGCTTTAAGCGCTTTGTATTGGTGACCCAAAATGTACAAGTGGGTCGGTGCGTATATTCGCACTTGTGAGTCGTGCTAGAGGGTCGAACCCTCTACAGATTCAGCTGCTATAGGAAACAGTTGGAAATTGCCAACTGTTCGTGTGGACCAAGTCAACCTATACAATACAATTGGGAATTGCCAATTGTTCGTGTGGGCCAAGTCCATCTATAAAAATGAAGGTGAGCCTTTGGCGGAGTAGCCGTTCCAACGGCCTGTTGAAAATCCATTTGGATTTTATCTTCGGTTTTACGGAAGGCCGATTCCACCGGCGTTTCGGTCTTTGTAGACCGTTTGAGCAAGATGCTCACCTGGCAGCGGTGTCAGAGTCCAGTGATGGACAAGACGGAACGCGTTAATCGCGTGAGATCCATTAGTATGGATTTATCGTAGGGTTTTCCGAAGGGAAAGGCCTGTTTCACCGGCGTTTCGGTCTTTGTAGACCGTTTGAGAAAGATGCTCACCTGGCATCGGTGCAGTCCATTAATGGACAAGAAAGAAAGCGTTAATAGTGTTGTTGAGGATATTCTCCGGAGCTTATGTCCGGATGCTCCAAGAGTTGGAGTGAGATGCTTCCTATGACCGAATTTGCCATAAACAATTCGGTGCATGCATCTACGGGGTTTACCCCGTTTAATGTGAAGGTACTACAGATTATCAAATCTTGTATTATAGTAATTTTAATTTTCATACGAAAAATTTTATTTTTTAGCTTTTTTTAGCATTTGCTGTTAAAGTCCCAATGTTACCATTTCATATTTGGTTACAAGAAGCTCATGTTGAAGCACCTACAGCAGGTTAGGTATTATTAGCCGGTATTTTATTAAAATTAGGATCATACGGTATGATTAGATTTTTAGTTCCTTTATTTCCAAAAGCTACTTTATTTTATACACCTTATATTTTAGGATTAGTAAATCCGCGGGTTACGCTGACGCCACGTGTGTGTGTCCCAGGGCTTGAGGGGGGAGGAGTCCCCGATGTCAGCCCTGTATGCTCCTGTTTGTTTGTTGGGCCTACCCGTCAGGGCGGCCGGCAGGCTGCCCGACGGCAGGACGGGGCGGAGTGTCTGATGGCGCGACTCCATCATCGGGGTCAAACCCAGTATTTGGTGAAGTGGAAGGGTTATCCACATTCACAGAGTTCGTGGGAGTTCGAGACTCCCCTGCGGCAGGACTGCCGTGACGTCGTTGACGCTTTCGAGCGGGAGAATCCCGCTGTGTGTCAACGACCAAAGGGGCGGGGTAAGTCCCTTCATTCCCAGTAGTTGGGAGCCCTCCGGAGGCAGATGCCCAACCCGCACTGTGCTCCGGCACCGTAGTGAGGGCACGGGCGCTAGCATAGCGCATGAGATAAGGGGCACGTAACTGCCCCATGGCTTTGGCTCTGGCAAACGCCAAGCACAATGCCATCTCTATCCGAACGTCACGTTCGTAATAGCTGTTGTACAGCTTTAAAAAACTCGTGGAGACGTTTCTCCCTTCCGCCCAAGCGCGGAACTTCTGCTCTGCCTCTTTGGCGTATTCTCCTTGCGGTAGAATGAAGGGAACCTCGCGGAGGTTCCCAACAACGGCACCATGTGCCTTTTTCTCGAGTCGCTCTCGATATGAGGTAGCAGTGAACTGCTTCTGCGTGAGCAGTTTTTCCCGGAGTTGATTCCGGCGTGTGATGTGTTGCAGCTGTACAGTCTCGAGGCCAGGGGTATAGAAGACTAAAACCTTCTGTACCTCATTCCTGGCCCACTTTGGGAGGTCACGAGGACCTCAAAAACGATATACCGCCCGTGGAGGGCCATGGGGGGCGTGCAAGGAAGCTTGTAATGCCTGTGCGGCATTTTGAGCCTCTTGAGCTGCGTCCAGCTCAGTAGTGGTGATCGCCTTCGGCGATTCGGATATGTCATCCGAGGTTGGTAATAGTTGCGCACGAGTTAGCGCATTTTCCCCACGTGTGGGGAATGGATGGGATGACCGACACCGCCGTTCGGCGCTGTCGGGGTGGTCAGCCGTTGGGGAGATATCCCCAACGGCATCCTCCTCCGAGTTATCGGAATAGTTTTCTTCCATAGCACCACTAATGGTGCTCATGGTCAGCCAGAGGTACTGGCAGTTGGAGTTCTCCAACAAAATTTGTTTATTGCGTAAGCAATAGTCTTGATGGGGGAGGATGTAACAGGGTTACATTCGAGTCACATTTAGTAGGTGGTGTACGGGAGTACACTACGGTTGGGGTCAGTATTGACCGGTCCGAAAGGTTTTGGACCATTGGTTATTTTAACCAATCAGGGCAGGAGCCCTTGGTGGTGGCGTGGCAGCCAGCCACGTGTTGGTACACAGGTGGTGTACACTACATTTTAGCTAGGTACGAATTTAGTAAGTTCTACTTAGTATTACATATAGTTTACATTAGTTCAAATTAATTTAGGCTAATTATATATTAAATATACATTCAGTTTACAAAAATACTTAAGACTGCTAGGCGCGCGACCACTCCCGGTCGCGCGCGCAGTGAGTAAAGTGGCTAAAGGGAGCCCTCCCTTTAGCTACACCCTTATTAAGGGAGCCTTGCCGTTAAGGCATTAGCGGAGCTAGGCGCGCGACCACGCCCGGTCGCGCGCGCAGTAGCCTAAGGGAGTTCTCCCTTACGCTACCTCCCTTTATAAGGGAAGCCTTGTTACAAAGGGGTTAGCGAAAGCTATCTGTAAACCACCCCGGGAATCTTGGCCCCGAGTAGGAGAGCTCTCTCCTACTAAGCCCTTTTATAAGGGCGTATCGGCTAAGTAGCGGCGAACGCCGCTTAAAGGAAAGTCTTCCTCTGTGCGCTAGCCGCACCGTGCGTGTACTCACTCGGCTACAATAGATGAGCTCACCGGTCCGAAGTTCGAACCATCCGGAAGTTGCGAGCATTTACCATTAGGCCATCTGGTCACGTAATTTTAAAGACACATCTCCAAACCGTACCTACAAGTGCGAAGTCGGTCTGGTATATATGCCTGGTTTAAGGTCTGGTTCAATTCAGAGTTGCCAAACCATACTTTCCTTTTTAAAAATGTCATGTTTTGCCCACCCTGGCAATAAGATTGGGAGGAATATGCAGAAAAGGCTGGCATTTAGAGAGGAGATACTTCGTTCTACTTGGCCTATTGTTGGGATTAGACATCAATTTCAAAAGCTGCGATCCCAAGAAACTGCACTAGAGTCGCGATATATATGATCGGCATTGGCAAGAAGATACAGCCTCACCGCCATGATCGGAAAGTAGTCCATGGACGATTTCGGCGATCGATCATACACAATACGGTCATAACATCAACAAAGTTTCCTCTCGTGGCATTGAACCTGGGGCTGGGCTAAAGAGTCGGGATCTGCCTGGATTGGATCAACGAAGAGTACACAAGGAACTTGGATCAGATGTAGTATCATCGTTTCAGAGTTTGCTGCGTTGGTCGACGATCATCAGGTCGGACTACAGATTACAGTATATTCCCGATCGTACAGATATCAAAGCTCAATAAGGTGAAATAATTTTTCGATCAGCCAAAGACAACAAGTGTAATTGAAAAGGGTGCATGATTCGAATAGGATAAAGCTTAGCTGACCTAGGATATGTGGCCAAATTATAAATATAAAAAACGAATGGGGGAAGATCGGAGATGTTCGATCTGAAGTGAAACCTTGGTGTGGTCTGATGTGACCAGAATTGTGGGTCCAACGTTTTCTCGATCTTGATCAAGCTTAGCCATATCCAACATTTAAATCTTTTCATCTCACTTAATTTCGCTAACAGTGTCATTTCAGTGACGTCGTGTGAGGCTTTGGGTCCAATAGGAATGAAGCGAAAAAAAGCAAGATAACTTCTCTATGTCGTCGTCCACATCTGGGAACGGATTAGACGAAATGGAATCGAAAGAAATCAATGCTTTTTGTCATAGAGATACCTTCGATCCCGTTTACTAAACGAATATTTCTTGAAAATGTGAAATGATGCTACGGTTATTGAATTAAAAAGCTTTAGACTCGAGTAGAAAAGTGAGGGAATGCGATACAATCTCGAGGTAATAAGTGAATCTCCGTTAAAATGTTAATTCAATGGCTAATGGACGCGACGAATACTGTCTGATGGTCGATGCTATCAGTTGATCGATGTACCGATCTGTCGAAGGCATATATGTCTGTAGATCTGATAAAAAGATCGCCAAGAATTGGATTCAACAGTTGAGTTGGGAAGTGGCCGGAGAATTCGAGGTACAGTACTGCGCATTCGTGTATCTGTTCGCGAGACAAGACTACCATGAGCGAAATAGACCCAAAAAAGCACCGATCGAATATATACAGGTTGAATGTGCAAGGTCTAAGGGATAATTTTCTGATCAGGGACGGTCAGCAAATTAAAACTGCTCTTGTTCATGTGGAGCATTATTGAATACTCAGCATAACCAGCAGCCGGCAGATTAGCTTGCTCTACTACGATTGAAGAGTACTGAGAAGCTGGAGCCAATATTGTGAATATCCAGCGTGCCAAAGGCGGGGAGCCAAGGTGGCCATGGGATTGGGCCGGTACCGATCGAAATATCCGACGAAACCACCCGGTTCAGGCGATCCGGTCGACATAATCAGCACCGGATCAGAGGTGAGAATGGCAAATTCAGTAGAATACTGCTATGCGTTTCCGGTAGAATATGGTTCCAATCGAGATTGTCAGGTCAAAGTTCAGATCCGCGATAGCTGATCGAGAACCATCCCGATTTAGATTGGACACGTCACAAATGTTCCCACTGCCGATAGATTAAAGATAATGATCGTGGATATTAGAAAACAATGGCTTGTGGAAAATGCGACAGTCCTTGACATTCTACCGACTAATGTTTCTTTGTGCGCAAGAGTTGTGGATAGGAGCCAAAGTTGGCATGCGCCCAATCGAGGAAAATTTCAATAGATGTGCATTGATATGTGCCGATCAAACATGCGGCCTAGTGATATCACTCTAGTAATATCGCGCAGGTACTTAAAGTACTACTCTCCCGACGAATGGTTTAATATAACAAAAGTAGCAATGTTATTTGGCTCTGGCAGAAGTCTTCCTTGTCGCCTCTGCCGTTTGCTTGTAAGATTGGATGTCAGGAGCCCAGAGGCAAAAATGTAAGAGAATGCGTGTATGACCGCGAATTAATATCACCCTTGGTGGCTCGATAGTGTACTACTTCAATGCTTGGGTTAGCAAATTGGCTGGTCAGGATGCCATATTAGGCATAGACTATGAAACCAGCTGTGATCCAGCTCGATCTGCTAAAATTGAAAATTGACGTTGCCTGTTGTACCATCTGGCTGGTCGGCGCTTTTGTATGGAGACATTACCCAGTATCTAAGTTAAGGAAAGACAAGACGCGACAATATCAATGTCCCTGTTCGGAACAGATATCGCAATTGGAGTCTGAAACAATTGTCAACTGTGGTTACCAATGGGTTTCGTTCTTTATCTAGGGGATCAACAGATCCAGTTATTTGAGAATATTTTCAATCGGTCTCTGAGTTTGGATAAAAGCACGATAATCGAACTGTGTTAACCGAACGCAAATTGCTCAGTCAGATCGGTATTGTTTCAGTCGGATCGCGCAGTTATATCGAATTGAAAAACATGATAACAATCGAATGGTCAGTTGTGCGGAGCTGGCGGAAGAGGACTTCATGACTTGAGGGGAAACCTGAGTACACAACCGACGAAGGTAATGATAAAAAAAACAGCCCAGTTCCGCTTGGGTGTCGCAATCCAAACATTAGAGGAGCTTTTACGGTAAAGGAGCTGATCTAGATCGATGAAGAAAAATATATGGAAAAAGACCACCTGAGGCAGCCGATGGGATATTAAAGCATATCAAGTCAATCCGAATGCTAATCGAAAAGAAACCACCGATTGGGGAGGGATGTTTATCCCGAGCTGATGACCTATCTTGGTCGGAAGGAGAATATACCTTCTATGCTACCATGAAAAAGAACGTAAGCTAAAAGAAATCGATCCGGGATAAACATGTGTGCATCCACTAGAGCAGTGATCAGTACGTCAAGGATATGGAAAAACAAATGTCCTTCCTCCCTAAAATGTCACCAGATCTACCAGAGATTACCATGGGCGATCTTGAACACCCAGAAGTAGCTAATCGGCTCTCCGATCTTCTCGAGAAGAGTAATTTACTGATTGGCTAGGGTGATGCCTTGTACCGGTTCCTTACGTAGCATCAATGTCGGGGGGGGGGAGCCGATCACCCGACGCTGTTATGAGTTCTTTTCACAAGCACACTATCAATCTGTGATTTTACGTTTTGGTAAAACCACAGATTAATAAGATGCCTATGAAAAGAACTTTAAAAAAGTCTTCTCAACTTAACGATATAGTAGTATAATAAAAAAAGGAAGAATTATTAAAAACGTTAAAAATACATTTAAAAATAAAAAAATCATTATGAAAATGTTATTATCATTATCTAATTTTAAAATGGAGCTGATATTTGGACCCTCTATTTATAATCTAATTAAATTTATTTAGTTTTGGACAATCCGTTTTTTTAGAAGTTCATAAAAAACAATATTTCGTGGCGATTGGTTTTCACCGGTGCGGGCATTATGTCCGGGACGTCCGCATACGCCACACTTGCGAGCATTCAGCAGTTCAAAACCAGACGGATTTTGCGTGGTACGGTTGATCAGCCTACCTCGGGTAACAGTTTGTGGCGGGTTGCAAATCGCATTACTCGGGCCATTCGCTACCAGTTCTACATTTGAAGACATATTTCCGCTCGTCAGTGGGGGGAGAGAATCGCGTAAGTCCTCGTGAATCAACTGAAGCGTGGCGTCTAAGCTATTGTTTGTAGTCAACAAGACAGGCGCAGCGGCAGGGGGGATTAAAAATCCACCATTGCGATTAAATTATCCAACGTTAATCGACTAGGTGAGTCCTTCAAATTTGCAACCAAATGAGTACAAGAAAGGCTCATAGTTCTCGTAAACCGCCTGTGCATTCGGCAGTTTGTGGTGAAACGTGAGCCTCTTGCACCCTTTCAAGGGCAAAGTGCAATAATAATTCTTAACAAGTAAGCTGTAATTTTGCTTTGCGCGCATCAGGATGGACTCCCGCTGCATTTCACTTGAAGCTTTACTTCATTAATCTGAAACTTTTGAGATAAGCTGAAGTGTTGAAACACCTGAAGCAAGTCGCCCGTGCTCTTTCCCAAAAATATCTTCAAGACTGCGTGTGCACCTTCCACGCGACTGCGAGTAATACATCCCAGGTGCATAACTGGATTCGTCCAACAGGAGACGAAGTGAAATTTCCAGTTGTTAACCCATTTCAAAACATAATCAATGACGCCAGCAAAGCTGTTGTACTCGAGTCGAAAAGTATTCCAGAGATCCTCGATTGAGTAATAGTCGGAATAGAAACCATGCCATTCCTATCCTTCATAAAGTCTCCCAGGCATCCATTCTTTGACTGAAAGCAGGTTTACAGTGGTCTGTCAAATTGTTGTTGATGTACCAGCGGCAAATTAAAACAGACGAGTTCAGTAAGGTGGTGCGGATTGCGTTAACAAAGCCAGCTCGCGGTCGGTAACAACAACTGCCGAAACGCATTGGAGGACTGAGAGCATTTGATTAATGGCCCACTGATAGTCTGGCTGCTTTTCACCCTGAAGGAATACGTAGCAGGCGACGAAAGGCTTATTTACAGAGCTGATTCCCACCACGTGCAAAAGAGGTAAGTTGTACCGATTGGTCTTGTATGTGCAATCCAACTGCAATACGGGGTGGTGATTGATTCTGAATGGCCGCGATCGACTCAGGGTGGGTAAAAAGGGCGTGAGTCAACTGGCTCATCGAAGTTGTTGGTTAGAACCCGATATCCTTTGCTTTCGGCCAAATCCAGCAATGCCTGTAACGACGTCCGGCCGCCTAACATTTCAGCGCGGATTTTCGAGTTTTCGTTGTAGACATTGCGTATTCCGATCCCCCAATTTTGATCATTTCTTAAAAGCATAGCCAGCTGTTTCTTCGGTTTTGACGCCCGCCACTCGTTCCAATTTTTCCTCTCTTCAACCGAAACCCGTTGCACTTTTCGGAACTCAAGTGGGTGGTTGGCTCGTTATTCGTCAGAGGCGTGATCCATTCACCATTTATGTAGTACGCTGCCAGCGTTAAAGGACAATTGCACTTTTTAGTCCTGGTACCGGGACACTGGGAGGGGTTGAACTGTACTCGCCGCTCTTCTTGTAACGGAAAATAATCCGGGCTTTTTTTAGGTCTCAGCCTATGACGAGAGGGCTGAATACACCCATACTACTAGCTGTTCTTCAGCTCCGCTTCGTTCCGGTATGATTGTTGCATCTGGGATTTGATGGAATGCATTTGTCGACGTGCCGAATGAATTTACCCAAACGGTGTCTTGACGATGGGCCGGAAGAATTCTCCAAAATTAAATAAATTTAGGGAATTACTATTTGCACGCCCCCCATAATAGAAGGTTATTTGTTGATTTGGAACGGTGCATGATGTACTTGAAAACTGGGTCCGGTAAAAACATTAGTAATTTATTTAGGGAGAGCCTTCCCCCTTAATATTTAACGTAAGGTATCTAAGAAAGTCGTTTCAGACGTTATAGCGAGTAAACATCTTTTCTCACATACAGTAAGACGATTTGTAGCACGTCTGTGAGCTCTACTGACCCGTCGTGGAATGCCTCGGGACAATTCGATCCCGGGATCCCTTGGCTTTATAAACGATCCTACGCTACTTGAGTCTCTTGTCTTTACTATCAGGACTAAATTTTGGACATGAAAGAGTAGGAATAGTACATGTAAGAATCATTTATCCGTAGTATACTGATCACTTCATAGAATGCAAGAAATCCCATTGCTGACTACGAACCCTTCATTTCTAAAAGATTAATAGAAAATGGTTTTGTTACGGATGGCATGTACTGTAGATGCCATCGGTCGATCTGCAGGAGCCCTTGTATCATACGATATTGTTAGGCTTATTTGACTTCCTATTATATTTAGGGAGAGCTTGCGGTCACCCACACACCCTTGCTCCGGTTGCTCCTCACCCCCTCTACCACGGTCACACACACTCCTCACATAAAAGGGGGAAGGCTCTCCCTATATAAATTACTAATGTTTTTACCGGACCCAGTTTTCAAGTGTACATCATGCACCGTGCCAAATCAACAAATGACCTTCTATTATGGGGGCGTGCAAATAGCAATTTTGGGGCGTGCAAATAGTAATTCCCTAAATTTAATTTAAATATAAATGGGGCTCCAGATATCAAAAGTGGAGCTCCAAATATTAAAACGGGGGCTCCAAATATCAAAAACGAGGGCTCCAAATAGCAGCTCCCTTTTAAGAAACCTTTTTTGTCAGGAGCGATTTTTTAGTTGTACAAATACAATGCTTTTTAATACATTTTAGAGATTTATTAAGGAAAAACTTATTTGCCCGCCTGATTTGCTTATTTGCCCGCCACTCTTGCCCTACCCCTATTCCTACCCATTCAACAATACCAATATGTCGTTTTACTTTAGGGAATTGTTATTTCCACACCCCCAAAATTGTTATTTCCACACACACACACCATACAAATTTATAATTATTTCGATAAATTATTCAAACTTTGTCATTACTCCAGTAAAATTCCCAAGATAATCCTCTCGATGCATTAACTTGCTTGTGGATTTTAGGAAATGCCACGAAAGATTTCGCGTTCTCAACAGTGTCACCCTTTATATGGTCATCGCTGCACAAAAATGTTGCTTCGGCGAAAGTGCGTTTGTTTGGCGGAACAAGAAGGTAGTCTAAAATCTTCGTTGAAGCTTGTGGCACGGCCGGCTGCAATAGAATTGCTGCATCACAAATTTAGTCTGAAGTAAGTTTCAAAATTGTGCTAAAGACATGAGAATACCACTTTACTTTACCACTTAAGCGAGCTGCATCAATAGTAAGGTATAAGATGGTATCCAGACGTCTTTTTGTTGCCTTGTAACCCTCAGATGTTACGTTTTTTGAGCACTGTAAGCGCTTCGATAGAGCCCACGGCTCCATGCTGGAAAAATACCTGATCATAGCATCAGCAATGCCGAGTGAGGTCGAAGTAACATTTGAAACAAGCGAAGATATAACAGCAATACCGATTAACATCGTGAAGGAAGAACACAATTTCTTCCAAGCCGCGTGCAAACTGCGAATAAAAAGTTAGAACAAAACAAGGTTTCATCGATCCGCAAAAGGAATTGATGCGTACGTCAGGTGTATCGAAGAGCTTTGCGACCTTGCTCGCAAGTGTCTGCCCTTTTGCAACGAGTTCCTCATCAGTCGGTGTAAGCTTTTGGTCGCGCTCGGGACGCTTCGGCAATTTGCCCTCTGCAAGTACTGACTTGCCAGTGCAGCGTGATACCAGATTTCCAAGAGTATCAGCAAGCTCGGTATTAACGCGGTCCTCAAGCGCTTCAGCATTAAAATTGCCATCGTTCGTAAGCACTCCGTCACGCAACTGCTGCCGGAGGACAGTTGGGAAAGGCCATTGGAAGAGGACGAATTCGAGGTGGAAAAGGTGCTGGATGTCCGATCGGTCAAGAAGACCCGTTTCGGTCGCACCCACCGAGAATATCTGGTCCATAGGAAGAACCGCACAAAATCGGACCCGTACTTTGCAAGCACTTCGTGCGGATCCACAACGTTGCCAAGACTTTTGGACATCTTGACGTTATCAACCGTCCAAGCGCGTGTGCTACCACCTTTTTCGGTAGTGGAATTCTAGCTGTCATGAGGAATGCCGGTCAGTATAAGCGTGAAGCTTAAGAATATCCTTGCCCACGATGTGGTAATCTGCCGGCCAGGCACGATCCACGTTGCCCGGGTAACCAGCACTCGTTAAATAATTTTTCAAGGGTCCAACCACACATAGACACAATGCTTGCTATCGTCTAGGAAAAATCGCGTTCACATAGATACCATCAGCTTCCTCCGTATCCATTTCACCCATATATCACAAGGATTACCTGGAACTTTGATCGCCCACTGAATCTTTTCACTCAGTCGTGAAATGGACAGGTCTCGCAGTCCTCCAGAGACGGCTGCATGCACTTCATTGTACCTGGCCTTTGGCACAATTACTTCTGAATTGTCAACCAACGATAGCAGTAGTCGGCTCTGAAAGGCTGAAAGTCGAAATTTGTAATTCTCTTCGCACATCTTTTCGACAAGGTGGCCACTTTCCTTGGATACTTTAACTAGATTCCCATTTGCGTCCGTCCTATCCTCGACTTGCATCTCCGTTAAGAAACTCTCGTCAGACTCGCAATACCACGACTCATAGTGACCCAAATAAATATGTCCATTGTCTCGAATAGTTCGCCAGAACACGCCCACTGCTTCGTGATGGTCTTTCTCACATGTCCGAATAAATCGAGTATAGTCCACGTTTGCCTCCCTGAAAATCTCATTGAAGCGTGACGACACGTTGTCACAAAAGGCCTTGTAATCTGTCGTACCTCTCTTCTCAGCAGCTTCCTGGATCTTCAGTCCGTGCTCATCTGTGCCTGTAGTAAAGAGCACTTTCCTCTTTTTCATTTTGTGCCAGCGAGCGAGGGCGTCCGCCAACACGGCCGAGTACACGTGACCAATGCGTGGTGCAGCGTTTACGTAGAAAATTGGGGTAGTTCTGAAGGTTTGTGAGGTAGTTGAATGCTGTTGCGCGTGATGGAAGCAAATGCTGGCTGGTCGTGACTGACGGTCGGCGCATTGATACAGACGCCACATTTTGACGCGAACAAGGGAAAGTTTGAATAATTTATCGAAATAATTATAAATTTGTGTGGGGTGCGTGGAAATAACAATTTTGGGGTGTGGAAATAACAATTCCCTAAAATAAAACGACATATTGGTATTGCTGAATGGGTAGGAGTAGGGTAGGGCAAGAGTGGCGGGCAAATAAGCAAATCAGGCGGGCAAAAAAGCAAATCAGGCGGGCAAATAAGTTTTTCCTTTATTAATTACCAAGCTTTTTTATATTGTTTTAAGAAAAAATAAATGTCAAATTATATATATAGAAAATTAAGTTACGTTTTACGATTGGGAAATTCTCCAAGCGGGGGAGAAAATTTAACTTATTTTCAAATGGGGGGAAAATTTAAATTTTAAATACATGATTGAAATATGGGGAAATCTCCAAAAAAGGGGAGAAAATTTATCTTATTTCCCAAATGGGGGGAGAATTTAAATTTTAAATATATGATTGAAATATATAGGGTCAGCCTGCGGTCACCCCCCCTTGCTCCGGTCACCCCCCCTCCCTTTTATGTCCAAATGCGGTAAATTGGGGCGAAATGAACGGGGTGAATTTAAAATAGGGAATTGATCGGGTCTGTCCCGATCAATTCCCTGATACCGTGACGGTATCATGAACAAGCTGTTGCTTCATATTCCAGTACATATTGCGGAAGTTACTCCTCGTCACGATATACGCTTCATCACTACCCTCTGGCTTCACGGATACCTGCGCGAAAAACCACAGTTCTTTATTAGCAATTGTCAACCTACTTTTTTATCATCAAATTACTCGTTGACGACATACATTCTGTAATGGGGTGACATTACATAATTGATATTCAAGTTAGAATATCACAGTTTAATTTCAGACGCGCTGTCTGAAATTTAAATAAGAGATTATAAGTTATTATAATCTACCAAGGAAAAGTCGATTCGGTATAAATACCGAATCTTGCAGGTTAACTAATAGTACAGTTAGTTAAAGACTTGATATTATTATACTAATTAGTTAGTTACTATACTATTAGCCTCTAAACCACCCATTAAATAAACACTCTTAATTTTGCGTTCTTAGGCCTAAGTAAATATTTATATTTACTTCTAGTATAGGATTAGTTGTTATCAACTAATCCTGCCCTAATTGTATTGCGCGCTTCCTCTCAATTACAGTGTAAGCCTGTAACAGGATCAGTCCTGTTACACATTCAGGTTAATATCATACGTTCCATGGGCGTAATTCGGGTCCGTGATGTACGGCAATGGCGTTGGTTTTTTTCTGAACTGGACCAAAACTTGGCTCGCAGCGGAATGGCTCTAATGCTGCTTTGAATATCACGAGCTATCAGGATGACGTTTAGAGCATGAGGTTTGTCTTTGACAATCGCAATTCAAATTGACAAGAATTTTTTACCACTCCAGTTGTTCATCAACACTATACCGAAGATGTGGTCCTCAGCTTTGCCCATTGGGATTGGCTCGCCAAGATTACTTGAGGGTCCAACGAAAAATGCCTGTGGAGAACCCACCGATGTTAGAAGGTCATAACATGTGAATGACATATCGTAGAGTTGCTTGTCATCTCTAGCTCGAAGTTGAGCACACTGCACGGCCCATATACAGAGCCCTTCGAAGGATCAGTTTTGTCAGCCTGCAACCGACCGCACGGACGAATAATTTCAGTACCCGACGTGACGATCGATGAAGAGCGTCCATGGTAGCCGAAGGGTAAGTGCAGCCTTTAATTTCATAGAAACAGAGCATTGTAAGTCAGTAGATGCACAATTTTGCTAGTCAACTACCCGACGCATCAGTTTGGCTGCAGCGCATTGTCTTCCTCACGAAATATGCGACCGAAATTGGTAGCGTGCTCGCGCGAAGAGTAGAAGTCTGTGTAATAGCCGATCTTGGAGGGCATATGCATGTGCACATTCTCCTAGGGGATCAGTGAGCGCTGTCGAAGTGCATCATTGTCACGTAATGCGGACTCGTCGGCTGATAGCAGTTGTTGGACAGTATAGCGCGCTGTTGACCACACCCCAGCTCCTAGTGCCATAAATCCATTGAGCGACGAGTGGAGAACAATTTGTCATTAGATGCGGAAAGAAAGATCACTCATAGATATTTTTACGGGCTCACCTCATAGAAGCAGGCGGCGTCAAACCCTTTAAAATAGCCTTCCGTCTCTAGTACGGACAAATATAGCACCTAACACACCCTAAAGTTGTTAGAAGCTATGGTAAAACGACTTAAAGCAAAAAAGAAACGTACAAATTCTCCAATGGCGACGCCTACGCGCTTCTTCTCATTGCTTTTGGTAGAGAAAATACCTATGGGGAGAACCTCACATAAAAGGGAGGGGTGTGTGACCGGAGAAAAGAGGGGGGGGTGACCGCAGGCTGACCCTATATATTTCAACCCGGGAATTCTCCAAAAAGGGGGAGAAAATTTAACTTATTTCCCAAATGGGGGTAATCTAAATTTTAAATATATGATTGAAATAGGAAAGCGCTATTTGCCCCCCCCCCATTTTGACTATTTCCCCCCCAAAAAAATATTTTCAGCCAATCAATTTGCACTAGATAATGAGCTCAAACAACATCGGAGAGGGGGGTCCAACTATTTTACTGTTCAGTATAGTACAAATCTATCTGTCCTGGACAATTCAGCTACTTAATGTCTCGTTGCTATATCGCTCTCGTTAACTTTGATGCCATCATCATGTGAAACAAGCTCGCTATTCTCAATCTCTTCCTTCATAAAACGTTCAGCTTCTTGCTCTAGCATGAAGTACAAATCTACGACTTCATCTACTGGTGCGGGCTCGTTCACGCGCTGACGATCTTCTCGCGGACGAGACGTCTGTCGGCCGCTGGCGGCGCACACCAGTAACGCTTAAGGTTGTGTCTGGCATAGAAGCTCCTGCTCCGGCTCCGTTCCAACATTCGTTCCAGAAGTCGTTGGTTGCTCTGATTGAGATGTGGAAACTTCTGTTTGTATTGGCAGCTGATATCTGCAGGTAGGGCACACGTTGTGTTCCAGGAGCCATCTTAGGCCACAACCCTTGTGGAAGGTGTGGCCGCACGGAAGAGAAATGATTGTATCATCTTTCTCATAGTCACTCAAGCAAATGAAACATTCCCTTTGGTTTTCCGTCTTCTCCATTTCTTGCGTCCAAACTTTCACAGGTACCTTGTCCAGAAAAGGTTTGATAGTTGGCGGCGGTCCGTGCTGTTGTGGTGAACTGTACCACAAACTTGGTCACTATTGGTCAAGGCAGTTGGTCGAGTTTCCGATTGGTTTAAACAAGGGGGGCTTTTTAGCCTATCAGATTCAAGGAGTATCAAGAACGCAGGTCTTGGGTGAGTCACCTGACATTGGGTATCTTACATAATGTTGTGTGGGTACATATTGGGACCGTAGGGAGGTAGTATTGGTTAGAGTTGCGGATTTTCCAATTAAGAGTCTTTTTGTTGCGGATTTTCCAAGTAAAAGTCTTTTGGTCTAGGAATAAGTGGCAAGAACCTCTTTGGTCTTGGTCTACACCGCAGCAAGGGGTCGCCGTTATTATTTTCACGTACACTAGTCGCCTCCGCCCGCCGCGGAGTGTTTGGGGGCAGAGGGTTGAATTATCCCCTCTTGCCTATTATACCCGGTCTGGACGCGCTGCACGCGCACTTTGGCCACCGGAAGTCCCTCGACGGGAGTACGATTTGGCGATCTCGACACTTTGACTCAAGTACGTTTGGAGCGTGCTATTCACTGGATTGGTCTTTACGTGGAGATATCGTTTGTGGAGTTTCACGGGCATATTGGGTCTTTAGGTGGACATATTGGCTCATTGTAACATTGGTTGGAGTTTAGACCGGTTTTGGTCTTCTCTCATATTGGTCAGGGGCTAAACCGGTTGATTGGTCTACCCTCTATTATTTCGTATTGGTCAGGTCTAGATCGTTTGGACGATCGACCTATTGGAATTTATCTTTTGGAAGTGTTTCTGGTCTGTACGTACCTGGGGTGAAGAGTTCCGCCCCAGGTACACCTAGCCAGCACGGTCTCCAATATTCAAGACCGAATCAGATCGATCTGCGATCCCGATCCACCGAGTGTGTAACTAGCCCATTCCATCGGGTACACAAGGTGAGATGAACTTAAGTGAATCGGACCAAGTGTCTTTGGATGATGACCGGTCGTCTGCCAGCAGCGGACGATCGGACCAGATTCCTAGTGGAGGTCCTCGGGGTACCCCCCCCCCGTAAGTTGGAAGGCTGGGCACGATGGTGGTGGTCAGGTTGTAGATACAAATGTATTCGATTTCGAACTTGACTCCACCACAATGGTGCGCGTGCCCGGATCACTTGGTGATCGTGGATATCACCGCGAGGTGTCATCAAAGATTGAATTTGAAGATTTGAATTTGGAATCGTTCTGGAGAGGGCGTAAGGAAAGGCTATCACCTTACGTCTTCGTTCTCGATAAAGATGGCGATGTCCA
>CM047581.1:11019467-11033480 GCA_026184515.1 Peronosclerospora sorghi | reverse complement strand
ATGGTGCGCGTGCCCGGATCACTTGGTGATCGTGGATATCACCGCGAGGTGTCATCAAAGATTGAATTTGAAGATTTGAATTTGGAATCGTTCTGGAGAGGGCGTAAGGAAAGGCTATCACCTTACGTCTTCGTTCTCGATAAAGATGGCGATGTCCGGTATGGACTGGTGGAGGACCAGATCGGGATTAATAAATTTTTTCCCCCCCAAAAGGCTCCCACCGTAGCCGATCGGGACTATAGCAAGTCCTGCTATAGTCCCGGAAAGGATCAGGACTTTGGTCCTGATCCTATGTATGTGCATAAAAAAGTTGATGGAAAATTAAAAGACGAAAAATACTTGGAGGCTGATCAGAACGATCATACGAACCTTCCCAAGGTCCCCAAGATTCCGAAGAAAGGGTTGGGAATGCCGGCCGACGAAGACGACCTCGAAGAAAAGTCGCAGGTCGGAGATGGAGGCATCACTGAAGAAGACCTAAACAAGATGTATTACATTTTTGAGCTGAAACGATTTGTTCGCTTTGACGTGGTCTTTCGGGTGTTGAACCTCCAGATCCCCGACCATCTTCTCGGTCCCACTACCGAGCCGATCCAGAGTGATCGCCCATTACTGTTGGTGAAGAACTTGGTGGCGATGTTGGCGGAGGTTGGCATTAAAATGAAGAACCCTGCCGATGTCCAAAAACTATTTTAATTTGAGACTTGGAGGCTGAAATCGTCGATGTCGACTTTCCACGACCATTTGGTCCCACTGGTGGGGGCGGTTCGCCTCCCAACTCCCACCGCAGCAGTGAAGGTCGCTGAAGCCTCCACAGCGCTTGTCGACATTGGTTCTGATGACGAATCGGTTTATCAGTCTCCACCCGCCTCTAACAGCTCATCAGAGGTGGATACCGGTGTCGAGCGGATGACCATGGGGGTGGACCATGCCAAGCCTGAACAAAAAAGGGACATGCGGCAGCAAAGAGCTGCTTGCCAGTCGGGGCTCCAGCATCCCCCACAGGCCTCAGTTACGCAAAAGGAGGGTATCAACACGTTGCCCATGACTACAGCTAACGTCCAAGCCATGTTTGATACCATGATGGAGCGTTTCATAGAAGACCGGGTTAGACCACATCTGCGCCCACATGTCCAAGACCGGTCTACCCAGCAAAGTGCCAATGTTTGCCGAGATGTGAATATGGAATCGGTAACATCTGTGGACAAGCCCACTCGAAGTGATAAGCAAGTCGGCAAAGGGAAGCGCAATCCGCAACCGGCCAGACCGCGTAGACCAAGCAAGACAGGTGACTGTGACATGGAGTCGGTCGGCGGTCTTGACGACCACTGTGGGTCAGACGGTACGGGAGCTGGCAAGCCACGCAAGGCTAACCTAGCCTCCACTATTGCTTACGACTTTGGATCTGCTGCGATTCCGCGCATCCGTATGTCCGCGACGACCGACCTCAAGGACTTCACTGGCAAGGATGCTGATGAAGACCAGGCCCGGTCTTGGCTCGGTCGGGTCAAGTCTGCGTTCCTGTGAGACCAGACCCCGAAAAGTGAAAAGTGTCTGATCTTCCGGGATTTGTTGAAAGGACCGGCTGCCAACTGTATCCAACAGTTAAGTCGGGATGTCCGGTCTGACTGGGACCAGCTATGTGCAGAGTTTGAAGGGCAATATTGTAACTCCGGATTTTCGAGTGCCCGCAAGTATCACCATATGCAGAAGCGGAGCGACGAGACACCGATCGAGTATTTTCATCGGTTGAACGTGGCTGCAATTCGTGCCGGCATAACAATTAAAGAGAATAACCCGCCGAACGGTGCTGCTCTGGAACATGTGGGTCACTACATTAGTACCCTGGACGATCAAGAACTGGCGGAACAGCTTACTCTGATGCGTCTTAGGGACGCGGGTGAAGTTGAACAGACTCTACGGACGCTACAGCAGTCGCGTAGCATGAGGGAGAAGAGTGCTGGTGGATCAGGTCGCTACCGATCCAAGACCCTGACCCAGACCGATCCGGTCAAGAGACCCTGGACCAGACCGACCCGAGCGGTCAAGGCGATCGTAGCCGAAGCCAGCACGGGATCGGAAGGGGAAAGTGGAAGTCAATCCAGCCAGGAGTCATCGGATGAAGACCAGTATCGTTACGTCTATGTTGCGGGACCTTCCCCGAAGACCAGGTCGAAGTCCGACCAGGTAGACCGGAAGGGAAGGAACGGAAGCAAGTCCGATCCGGACCGACCTCTTCAGAAGTGCTCCCACTGTGGGTAGAACAAACATGATGGTCCAAACTGCTGGAGGAAGATGGTGTGCATGAAGTGCGAGAGACGCGGCCACCCGACCGACCACTGCCTTTTCGTATGCAAGTCATGTGGAGAGATCCACGAGGCCGGCCACTGCAAGATTGAAGAATTTTTTAACATGATACGCAAGTGGTACGTGCCGGACAAGCACGCGGGGATGCTGCCGCCGGACGCGGAAAATATGTTAAACTAGAACACTCGCCAGGTTGGAATCTGGATCGAGCCGAGCGTTCTACGGTTCACATCTATGCATATGTCGGCAAGGAGGATAAGACCGACAATACACGTTCTATTCCAAATTGCGTCGACCGAGACCATCCGGTCTACAGTCTGAAGACCGATGAGTACTCCCGGACCAAGGTGGTTATGCAGTTGGAATTTCTGCCTGGAGAATCCCGCGGATACTGGAAGTATCACGCGCCTGATAAATGGTTCAAGCAGGCGAAAGCCTGTGGAAAGATTAATAACCAGAAAGCGACGATGTTGTTCGACTCTGGAGCTGAAGTCTCGATAATCGACTCCGCTTTTGCTCGTAAGGTCGGATGTCTCATAGACGATACCCAGAGACAAGAATGCGTCGGGATCGGTGAAAACTCTTATATGACCGAAGGAAGAACGCGTGTGAAAATTACTTTGTCGGGATCGCTGGTCTACTTTTTCAGCGCTTGGGTTGGCAAGTTGGCTGGTCAGGACGCTTTACTAGGTATGGATTTCATGGTCCCAGCTGGTATTCGCCTAGACCTGTCACATGGAGTGCTTAAACTCCCGGATGAGGTCCAGGTCCAGTTGGCTGTTCGAAGACCTCTGTATGGTTCGTATACCGATCTGGTCCGGTGGGACCAAGACCTCACTATCCCAGTTGGTCGGTCTGCCGATACCCCGGTCGAGAAAGGTTTTCGTTCGAGGAAGTTATGGTTTACCAGGGGCGATCGGTGGGTCCCGACCTTCGTAAAGAGTGCTGGTCGACGTGATTTTGTCCGTGTTACCAATATCGGTGACAAGCCGCTGACACTGGACAATAGCACTATTGTCGGTATGTGGTTAGCAGAAGGGAAGGTACCAAGGAAGATGGGGTTCGTCTTGATTGGATCGAGGCGGTATGTCGAGTGGCAAAACCTGGCGTACCAATCGACCACCGATCTTATCAGCGATGATGGGTCGGTGGAAGAGGATACCTCACCTTTTGTGGAAAGACCAAGTTATGTCAACCCAAAAAAGATGTTGGTTCGAAGAAAGGCGCCGCAGTCACCAGGAACGGTGGACCATCAAGTAGACGAGCCAAGGTTAGTCAACGTGGTGTCAGCACAAGACCAGACGACAGCGGAGCAAGAAACGGAAGAAGGGGAACATGAAATAGCTAGGTCGGACCATGACGGTATTCCTAATCAGACCGATATCATTGAAGGACAGCCCGTCGATCAAGACCAGGGGCATTCAGCCGGTCCAGATGGTCTAGGTGATATCGCCCCAGAAGATGAACAAGTCTGTATACATGAAGGCGGGGAACAGTTCATTCAGGATCTGGAAAGCCAAATGTCAGTCCTCCCTGAAGTGTCTGCCGACTCGCCCGAAGTTACAATGGATGATTTACAAGTGGGTGATCAAGACCTTAACAGTCCAGACCAGATCGAGCAGTTGAAGAATATCATATGGAAGAAAAGACATATTCTGATCGGAAAGGGCAACGCCTTACCACCTGCAGCCCGTGGTGCGATTTGCGATATTGACGTTGGAGATGCCAAGCCGATTGCCCAGCGATGTCGACGCGTGGCGTCACAGTACCGTGAAAAGCTTTCTGATCTCATTAAAGGACTGTTGGTCACCAAGATTATTATACCGTCGACCTCGCCATGGGCCTCGCCGATTGTAATTGTTATCAAGAAGAACGGCGTTGACATTAGACTGTGCATCGACTATCGGCTGGTAAATCGGTTGACTAAACTCATGGTTTGCCCGATGCCGCTGATTAATGATCTGTTGGAAGACATCGACAAGACCTTGTGGTATTGTTCGCTAGATATGGCAAGTGAATTTTGGGTGGTCTCGATGACTGATCGAGCCCGTGAGATTTCCGCATTTTTGACGCCGTTTGGTCTTTTCGAGTGGAATCGTATACCGTTCGGTCTGAAGAACGCGCCCCAGATCTATCAAAGGCTGATAGACAACGCATTGTACGGACACTTCAAGATCAAGACCGATCGGGACCCTGTTGAAAATTATGATGTGTTTAGAGAGGGTGAACCCGATCGGGAAAGAGGACCGTCCGTTATAGGGAGGCGGTCGTACATCGACGACATTCTGATACCTGCCTCGTCATGGAACGATCTGTGCGAGAAGGTTGAACGATTGTTGGAGACATGCGACCGCTGGAACCTGTCTATCAGTGCCGTGAAAAGTTTTGGGGTATGTCCAAGGTCGCCTATTTAGGCCATATGGTCTCGAACAATGGTCTAGAGGATAATCCCAAGGACCTGGATTCGCTGAGTAACCTCCCGTTCCCCAGATCGCTGAAGGCAATTCAGTCCTTCCTGGGAAGCTTGAATTATTATAGCCGATTCATTGAATACTTTGCTATCTACGCGGCTGTGCTGTACGAGCTCCGGGAAGTTGACTATCATATGTTGCGCGAAGGAGATCGGGAAACTTTACAGGAGGGCGCCGACTCTGGTCTTGCTGCAGTTTGTCCGAAAGTGGAGGCCGAAGATCATATGTTCCGTGCACAGTTTGCCTTTGGTATGTTGAAGGTTAAGATGGCGACGGCACCGATTCTCAAGCATTTCGCTCCCGAAAAAGTGCCGACCATTATTGTATATGCCAGTAAGTGGGCTATCTCGGCCACTTTAGTGAAAGATCACGATGGTGTGTATCATCCAGTCACGTTTACGAGCCGGACGCTAAAACCAAATGAAATGAACTATGGAATTGTCGAGAAAGAAGTCCTGGCGTTGCTACGAATTCTGGATGTGTGTTACAACCTGCTGGTCGGCCGACATATAAAGGTCCTGTCAAGACGGTCTAATTTGGCCTAGCTATTATCAGCCAATGGGATGGACGGACGTCTAGGCAGATGGTCGGCGGTCTTGTCGCAGTGGACCCTCGAGGTCGTTAAGTGCACCGGGGGCGAGAAAGAGATATTGGGCACATTAGCTGCCAGTATCACCCCTCGGTCTGAAGTGGACGGGGCATTGATAGCGATTGCCCCGAGTAAGCAACCTCGGCAGTCAGTTTCGAGACCGCGACCGACCGTCGACCATGATGAAGAGCTCTTGGTCTTAATTTTTGACGGATCGGCAAGCGTGAAGAATAAGGTAGGCGCCTATACTGCCATATTGTGGAAGTTGCCACAATGGTCTATAGTTGCAGCCGCTGCCGATTTCACGCCGGATATTACTGTTAACGAGGCGGAGTACCGAGGTCTACTTCTATGTCTGGACCTGCTGTCGTCGCAAGAGAAGGGGCGAGTCATCATATGTGGTGACTCCAACCTAGTGATCAGGCAGATCACCGGAGAGATCGACTGCAAGGCTCCACGACTAAGGACGCTAAATGATCGAGTAATGAAGGCATTGAAGGACCACCCCAACCACGAGCTATTGCACGTGAAACGGGACTGGAACAGAAGCACCGACTACCTCGCGACCAAGGCCATGCAAGACCAGAACGGGGCTACGATCACCGAGAAGGCCGTTCTGGATGAATTGGTGAATATAAACAGGCTCCCAGAGGTGATCGGACCCAAGAACGCCCCAGTCGAGGTGCATGTGATGGTCGCAACTAGATCGAAAGCTCAGAAGTCTCGCCGACCGTTCCCGAAGGAAAGTTTGAACGAATATGCAGTGCAACAGTTAAGGATGGAACGGATCCTCAAGGCGCAGGACGAAGAGGAATGGATTATGAACCTGAAGACCTACCTGCGTGGTGAACTGTCCAAGTTGACGAACGATCAAGCGAAAGAGTGCATCAAGATCGCGGATAGCTACGAAGTGGATGATAATGGATTATTGTATTACTGCCGCGATGTCGACCAAGACAGTGCAGACCGGGACCGACTGGCAAAATTAGTGATCCCCGAGTTGCTGCAGCCGGATGTCTTTCATCACTATCACGTGAGTCTAGAAGGGGGACATATGGGCATAGGCAGGACCTATCACAAGATCAGTTCCCACTTCCACTGGAGAGGTCTTTTCCGCAGTGTGCATAAATATGTGGGCTGTTGCACGGATTGCGAGACCGGAAAGGGTAGACCGGTAATCAAGGGGCGATCACCCGGAAATATCGAAATTACCTACCCTTTCCAGGTCATAGCGATGGACCACATACCGTCACTGCCTAGCTCGACGCGCGGCAACACTGAGCTGCTGATCTGGGTAGACCTGTTCATTGGTCTAGTTATTGCGAAGGAAAGTGCATCTCGGTCTGTGGAGAAGATCGCCCAGAGCTACGAAGAATGTGTGTTCCAAAGATTCGGCGCCATTGAGGTCATTAGGCACGATCGGGAACCCGGTTTTATGGACGAGGTGTTCCGGTCGTTCAAAAGCATGCTGGGCCAGAAACAGAGTGCGACGATGGCATATCGTCCGCAAGCAAATGGATCGGCGGAACGCATGGTGCAGACCATAACGAGGGCGATCAAGATGTACGTTACTGACCCAGACCAGCGAGATTGGGACGAGTATGCAGAAAGGCTGGTGTTTGCACTCAACTCGTCGACCTATCGGGTCCGAGGAGACACGCCTTTTTATCTGACATATGGATGGGACCCTCGGTCGAAACTGGAAGCTGCGATACCTATCGGTTGCACCCGGACACGCGATCGCGATGCTCGACGCTGGCGCATGCAGGTCCAGAAACACTACCAGCATGCAAAAGAAGTCGTCAACAAAAAGCTGCGTCAGGCCACACAATACCGGGCAGACCGGACCAATGACCAGGTCCGACCCCACGGTATAGAACCAGGGGCGAGGGTATGGCTATACCTAGACCGAGTGAAAGAGGGTTATGCGAAGAAGCTGGCTCACATGTGGCACGCCCTTTCCGTGTTGCCGAGCTGATCGGTGAGCACGCTGCCCGTCTAGTAACAACTGGTACAGATTACAAGGTCTTCCCGATCGTGCATGTGTCTAAGTTGAAGATGTTCCGAGAATTTCCTGATCGACCCAAAACTTCCTGTCTGGTAAACGAAGAAAAAAGATTTGATTCGATGAAGCGTTACTGCCGGAGGACAGTTGGGAACGACCATTAGAGGAAGACGAGTTTGAAGTGGAGAAGGTATTAGATGTTCGGTCGACCAAGAAGACCAGGTTCGGTCGAACTCATCGAGAGTACCTGGTCCGATGGAAGGACCATGATGAATCAACTTGGGTCGACGAGATCGACTTGAATTGTGGGGCTCTTCTACGAGAGTTCGAACGAGAACGAGTCAGTCGTAATCGCTTCGCAGTGATGCAGACTCATGAAGACCAAGACCAATACACGCAGTAGCATCGGTCGGTATAGACCGGTGTGAAGATGTGGAAGGTCCGGAGTTAAATTGTGATGAACTGTGACGAATTGGAGTAGCGGAATGACGAATGTGATGACTATTTTTCGTGATGGGGGTGGAACTGTTTACGATAACGTGTTCGGTGCAACTATGGAGAGAGTGGTAAAATTAGTTCAAGTGATTTGACGATCGGACATATGAAAAAGAAATGATGACATGTATTACGAGTTATCTGGTCGACTACCTGCGACTTCACTTGCTATCGCCCCACAGACGGCCGATGACCATCGACGGATGATTTTCCACTTGATCCTGAAACTGGTTACGCCAGGGGTCCGGGCGAGAGAAAAACCGGTCCAGAAGCTGCTTGGTCAGGGTAGACCGGCGCAAACATCCGATTTGCCCCGACGACCACGGCAACGTGATTTCAAACGTCCGCGGCGGAAGGGAGCTGGTGTCAACCGCCATGTTCTTCAGCAGATCGTACTTGTGAAGCTCGGATGTCCCGGGGAGAACCGAAGGCGCCGGCTTCGCTGATGTCGATACTGGTGTGGCGTCACTTGGCAAACCGGTCTTCTGTTCTGACCCCAATGTCGACGCCACTTGGATGAAATTTTCACGTAAATTCGTTCGTGACTTGGACTGGATGGCGACCATAAACTCGGAATCGCAAGACCCTTCGCTGGAGTCCTCCTCGGACGAGACCCCTGTGTGCTTGGTGCGATTTGAAGTACGGCGCGAGGGCGCTCGACTTTCCGAGGGGTTGTAGATTTCGCCCGTGTCCGAGTCCGAGTCCATAAGAAGCGCCTGTCTTGTCTCGCTTATGAGGCACTACACGCTTCCCCCCGAGTCCGGGTCCACGCGCAGTGCCCCGCGCCCTCGATCTACCCGGCGCGTCCGCGCGCTTCTTCGATTTTTGTGCAATTTCGGGCTGCTGAATATCAGCCAATGAACGATGTCGGTCTTGGTCCTGCTGCAAGCGGTCTTGGTCTTGCTCCGAGGCGACTAAGGTTGCCGACGCAGACCAATCTATGCTGGAGGAAGCAGCCGAACACGGATGCAGCAAGTTCATCAAGCGCTGGCGGCACTGGTCTAGTGCCACCTGACGACGACCCGACTCTAGCGTCCAAGCGTCTGACTTTTCTTGATAAGACCGGACCTTCCCGGTATGGTCTTGAATTGAAATCTGAAGCTCGGCAACGCGTCGCGCGAAGTCGTAGCCTTGCATGCGCAGTGAGGTCGCGTCGAACTGTCCGTCCAGCTGCTGCCGGTGAACAAGTGCAAGTTGATCCCGGAGATGGGACTGATGAGCCTCCAGACGGGACATCTCATGACGCGCGCTTACCAGCTCCTCTAAAATTGGTCGAAGCTGGTCAACATGATCGTCGTACTGCCTATCGGCATCAAGCAAGTCACCTATTGCCTTGACGACGCTGGGAGGGATGAGAGCGGAAGACAAATGAGGGCCAAGACAAGTACAAGACGAAGACCAAAGATGCGCACCTCGTGTTGCCTGGTGGGCCACCTGGGTCCTGAGACGCATGTTTTCTGCAAGCATATCCTGCATCTGCGTGTCGGCTTCAGTCTGACGCCCGTCCGATGTTTGAAGTGCACGAGAGTTACATGGGCTGTCAGACGGAGCCGACCGGACAGGCGAAGCAAGGTGGGGCGACTCGGCGCATAGAGTTTCTGCAAGAACAACAAGAACAAGCGTCAAAATGAAGCATAAGAAGATCAAGTGCAGTAAAGGCAGTACCTGACGCAGGTGTCGAAGATGTTTGATCCATGGGGAAGAAGTGTGACTGACCAAGGTCCAGTTGGTTGAGTGATGAGTGAGTCAGACCGTTATCGTTGTGCGACACGGTCGGACTCAGGGGCGGCTGTGGTGAAGTGTACCACAAATTTGGTCACTTTTGGTCAAGGCAGTTGGTCGAGTTTCCGATTGGTCTAAACAAGGGGGGCTTTTTAACCTATCAGATTCAAGGAGTATCAAGAACGCAGGTCTTGGGTGAGTCACCTGACATTGGGTATTTTACATAATTTTGTGTGAGTACATATTGGGACCGTAGGGAGGTAGTATTGGTTAGAGTTGCGGATTTTCCAAGTAAGAGTCTTTTGGTTGCGGATTTTCCAAGTAAAAGTTTTTTGGTCTAGGAATAAGTGGCAAGAACCTCTTCTGGTCTTGGTCCACACCGCAGCAAGGGGTCGCCGTTATTCTTTTCACGTACACTAGTCGCCTCCGCCCGCCGCGGAGTGTTTGGGGACATAGGGTTGAATTATCCCCTCTTGCCTATTATACCCGGTCTGGACGCGCTGCACGCGCACTTTGGCCACCGGAAGTCCCTCGACGGGAGTACGATTTGGCGATCTCGACACTTTGACTCAAGTACGTTTGGAACGTGCTATTCACTGGATTGGTCTTTACGTGGAGATATCGTTTGTGGAGTTTCACGGGCATATTGGGTCTTTAGGTGGACATATTGGCTCATTGTAACATTGGTTGGAGTTTAGACCGGTTTTGGTCTTCTCTCATATTGGTTAGGGGCTAGACCGGTTGATTGGTCTACCCTCTATTATTTCGTATTGGTCAGGTCTAGATCGTTTGGACGATCGACCTATTGGAATTTATCTTTTGGAAGTGTTTCTGGTCTGTACGTACCTGGGGTGAAGAGTTCCGCCCTAGGTACACCTAGCCAGCACGGTCTCCGATATTCAAGACAGAATCAGATCGATCTGCGATCCCGATCCACCGAGTGTGTAACTAGCCCATTCCATCGGGTACACAAGGTGAGATGAACTTAAGTGAATCGGACCAAGTGTCTTTGGATGATGACCGGTCGTCCGCTGCTGGCAGACGACCGGACCAGATTCTTAGTGGAGGTCCGCGGGGTACCTCCCCCCGTAAGTTGGAAGGATGGGCACGATGGTGGTGGTCAGGTTGTCGATACAAATGTATTCGATTTTGAACTTGACTCCACCACACTGTTGTTCCTGCGCCCTCTGGAAAAGCTCGTGTATTGTGTTCATAAATCCATTATTACTGTATCCCTCTGAATCGGCACCGGATGCCGACCTGAACAGTGGGATGCCATTGAGCACGGACTGCAGATATTGCGCTGGAGACGGCGTGAAGGCCATTTGCATGCCGTCGTTAAACTGTACCCATATCGTCGGTGGCGGTGGGATGATGAAGAAAACGTCAGTGGTTGCTGATGTTTTGCAATTGTTGTTTGAGCTCATTATCTTTAGTGCAAATTGATTGGCTGAAATAATTTTCGGGGGGCAAATAGCCAAAATGGGGGGCAAATAGCCAAAATGGGGGGCAAATAGCGCTTTCCTATTTCAATCATATATTTAAAATTTAAATTCTCCCCCCATTTGGGAAATAAGTTAAATTTTCTCCCCCTTTTTGGAGAATTCCCCTTGAAATATATATGGACGCCCTTCGACACACACCGGGGGGGAGAAGGGTGCCCTTGTTAAATCTGAGTTAAGTAACTTAACATAATATACTTTGGAGTGACCCCCCCCCCGGTGTGTCTACTAGCCTACCCCTTGTACATATTACATGTATTACTTTAGATTAAACCAAACGTTATGGCGTTCGTGAGCACATACCACTTCTCCGTTCATGTAGCTTCTCTCCATAGCGGCGATGTCTCATCGTCTTCGTCATCTTCAGCCATGCTACGGTGAATTGGCACTTGCAACGATAAGAACAGGAACGCAAGTACTTGCAAGCTGACTGCAATTAAAGCAAGTGCTGCTACATCATAATACCGGTTTTCATAATCCATGCCAAGAGTCTTGAGATAAACTTCTCCGTAAACAAGTACAGCCGATATCCGGGGGCGTCAAACTTGAGAATTAGACCTTTAGCTCGTTGGTCATGAGGATTTCAAAAGCGTAGCTAAAGATCGAGATGTTTTAACCAACCTACTGACGCTGGCATGGTTTGTGAGTTGAGCAAGAAGCCACCAAAGAGTAACATGACAAGAACAATCACTGTTGCACCAAGGTCTGCGGATCCAACCTGTCTTGAAATTACAGCCACAAGAAGACAGATAGCACCAGCCGCAACGTTAAAGAGTACCAACGTGATAGTGAACAACAAGAAGCGCGTCACCGAGACTTGAAGTCTCATTATCCAGTAGAAAATACTGGCAAAACACGAAACCGGCAGTACTCTCAAGAGCAATGTGTCCAGCGTGGCCTTGGCGAAGAAGTAGCTGAACGCTCCATAATACATGACTCTAGTCTCTCGAAGGAAGATCGGACGCTCTCCGATAAACAAGTCCATTGAACTCATGCTCGCAAAGCCGAAAAATGTGATGATGAAGTAAAATCCACCCATGCGGTTTTGAAACCCTGCGAAGTCGTTCGTCACGTGATTGAAGATAAATCCGCCAAATAAGGCTATGAACAGACTCAGGGTCAAATGGAGCACCAGAAATGACCGGTGACGAAGAATATTTTTTGCCGAGCGTACGAAAAGCGTATTTTAACTATGATT
The DNA here is from genome assembly GCA_026184515.1 of Peronosclerospora sorghi. NCBI lineage: Eukaryota > Oomycota > Peronosporomycetes > Peronosporales > Peronosporaceae > Peronosclerospora > Peronosclerospora sorghi. The sequence continues at coordinate 11,021,191 of CM047581.1, read as the reverse complement.
GATCGGGACGTTGTTTTCTCATCATAAATAGAATTTCTCGTTTCAATTTTAGCAATAGACACAGATCGCGAGCTTAGCGGTGGCCTTGACGTCACTGGAACTTTTTCATCATGAGTGCCTGAAGCTGTAGTCGTAGTAAAGTGTGACACAGCCCTTTGTTTCATGTGAGACCGAATCATTGATACGTTGCTCGTGTCGGATGCGATGTCAAGGATGAAGTCAGCGATGTTTTCGTGATAATTAGTATAAAGTAAAAACAAACGGCTGTTAAAATTCTGTGAGAGTTACCAGAATGAAGCGCGTACCATACGTACCTCTTGCCTCTTGACACTTGAAACCAAGATCCTCAAACTACGCTTTAGGGATTCCAGGAGCTCCACTGTAAAGCAGTTTGCCTTTTCCAAGAATCATGATCTTGTCAAGAAGCTTGAAAGAGCGTGCACTTGGCGGATGAATACTAAGAAACACGATGCGCCCATGGTCTGCCGGATCTTTTATAAGCTGTACAGCTGAATAAGCCGAGGAACTATCAAACCCAGATGTTGGCTCGTCGAGAATAAGAATTTGTGGCGACGTAACAAATTCCATGCCGATGCTTACACGTCTTCGTTTACACCAGATATACCACGCCATCCATTGCTTCCTCCACTTGCTCCCACGAGCAAATGTGCAACGTGACTTAGATGAAGCTCTGCGATCACGCGAGCGACCATCGTCATCTTCGTTTCGTCCGACAGTGGCGCAGGAAGTCGATGCTGCGCCGAGTAGATAATACTGTCACGTAAAGTAATCGTGGAATAGATCTATCTTGTTGCACGTAGGCAGATATCCGGTCTCAACGAAAGTCCAGAGCACCGTCTGGAAACAGTGCTTGGAGGTCAATAGAAAGTTTGCATCCATACGTCTTCAGCGACGCATTTTCGTCGTAGATAAGCCCTGTAACGAACGAGAAATCCGAGACGAAGGTGGCACTGCAGACGTCGAAGAAAGCAGCTTCCAAATAGCCACTAGCACAGCACATGCGGTAGTCAAACCCGCTAAAACCATCTCGACAATCGCAGTGTCTACTGGTTGCGTTGTAGCGCTCGTAGTGTGGATCACAGGGTGCTAATGAAGACGAGGCGGATAGCAGGGGCTATGGTACTAGGAGAAGCAGCAGAATCCACATATTCAAAGATTGGGGATCGAGTTTTGACGAATCAAACTAAAAGCCATCAGCTAAGAATATTTACCACTATTGTACCATGGGCGCCCTTCCACACACACCGGGTGTGTGTGACCTCAGACTCTCCCTATATATATTATCTATAGGGAATTGGTAAATGTAACGGGGTTACATTCGGGTAACACTGAGTGTTGGTGTACATGAGTACACCACGGTTGAGGCCAGTATTGGCCGGGTTGAAAGGTTTCGAACCTTTGGTTATTTTAACCAATCAGGGCATGGTCCCTTGGTGTGGTGGTGTGTCAGCCATCCACGTGTCAGTACACAGGTGTGTAAACTACATTTTAGCTAGGTAAGAATTAGTAATATTCTACTTTGTGTTACATATAGTTTATATTAGTTTAAATAATTACATATTAAATATATTCAGTTTACTTTCCACTCCTTACTACAGACGCACGACCTCGACCGGTCGTGCGTGTAGTGAGTGCCGTAGCGTAAGGGGAGCCCTCCCCTTAGCTACACCCTTTGTAAGGGAGCCTTGCCGTTAAGGCACTAG
>CM047581.1:10898873-11004467 GCA_026184515.1 Peronosclerospora sorghi | reverse complement strand
CGAAACAAAGCACGAATGCCGACTATCTCGCTCTTTCCCTCTCCATGAGCCAGTTGTTGCGTATATGCCGTCGTCTGAACGCATTCCCCGAGCAGCCATTGCAAGATTTGCGCCCGCTGGTCCTCGATACGCTCTTGACTCAATTTCTTTCTTCATCATGTAGCGTATCGAAACTCATCCCACATATCCAACTGATTTACTCATCCTAGTGCTGGCGCTTCTTAGCTTTGCATAACGCACTGGTTGGCAAGGATGGCGCCCTTGACACTGGAGTTGGAGTAATGGGCGTATCCATCTGGGCACGTCCTCATCAGTCTTCATTGACGCGTTGGCTGTGGCTGGGAAGGTCTCTGTAGCGTCCTCTATCGGCGCCTTGGGAGTAACTTCGTTCGTTGTGTTCGTTTTTGTCTCTGCAGTAGCCACCACTGGGGTCGCTGCCAGTGTAGTTTTCCTTGCTAGCTTGGTCGCGTCAGCACCAATCGTTATATTTTAGAGTTCTTGTCCCCTGCTGGCACAACCGTACCAAGAACAGACTGCTTGGGGTTGTCCGCCTCCTGTCCGACTTCGGATGCCTGATACACCGAGTTATCCGTGTCAGTTTGTTTAGGAGTCTCCATGTCTGTTTCATTGCTCGATTGAGTTGGTTTGTATTGTTGCCGGAGATGGGATTCATAGCCTTTTCATTGACAAAGTATCCTTGATCCCAGAGGGACAGGAAGCCATCCAAGTAGAACGTGCCTGTCGTAACTCCATTGAGCGATTGGTCCGAGGTGGAGACGCTGGTAACGTTCGGAATGCCAGTGTTCGATGTCGGTGGCTCGCCGATCCCCGCGCTCTTGATATTGCACCAATCGGTCGTTGGATTTCCATTGTAATTTCGGGACGTATCAATGATGCAAGTCATGCTTTGGGAACCCACAGCTTTCTGGAAATTGTTGCAATACGTGGTGCACTCATCCGTGGAGCGATAATTGGATGTGTTGATAGTAACACCTTTGAGATTGCCCGATGCTCTCAAGGCTTTCATGATCGTACCCACCTCTTCGGTGGCACTTGGATCAGCCAGCAGCCAGTATCCGACATCGACGTACAACTGAGCGTTCGCATTTGCTGAAAGGGCTTGCACGGCGACTTTGAGGTTGTCGAGGTGACCGGATGACTTTCCGCAGCCTCCCTTAGCAAGAAGCCGACAGCATCAGGTTCAACGATGTATAGCACCTAGCGGTCGCCAACGGCTTTCGTCAGCTCGGAAAGGAACGATTGGTAGTCACTAGTGCTGTGCACTGATCTAGAAGAAGAAAGACCAGCATTACAATCCTTGTTAGGAATGCCATAGACGGTAATCACCATGCGCGTATCCTTCGAACTGTGTTCAGTGATACGGGACAGTAGCTCGGAACGTTCAGCAGCTGAGAGACGATCAGTGTACCTTGCAGCAATGAACGATTTTTCAACGGTTTCCAGTGCCGGCGTAAGATGAGGATACGTTTTCTTCGCTTCCGTGTAGGTCGATGGCAGGATAGAGCACAGTTCTTCCGCTAAAACTGATCCGAGAAGGCAGTACCAAGTTACTGCAGCCACTATGAGCGATGTGCGCCATAACATGATTGTTATACGGAAGAGTTTATGCCAGACTCGTTGGACGCGCAGGCGAACTAGTCGAATCGCTGTTGGACGAGTGCAACGCACTGATTTTAAAAATTGCAAGTGGATCCCAACTGCAGAAAGCAGAAACAATTCTACAAGAAGGAGGATACTTACACATTGGCAATGTCTCCCGATTCAAACGCCCCAAAACCCAGAGTTGGTCCCTCAGCCGCAATATTTTGATACAGCCAAGCATACTCGCTCAATGAAAGACATGTTGCAAGATGTTGTGGCCGGTCAAAACCATATGCTCTTGATTGGGAACCAAGGTGTGGGAAGAAGAAGCTCGCGGATCGATTGCTGCAATTGATCCATCAAGAGCGCGAGTATATTCAGCTGCATCGTGATGTACGTCTTTCTAGAAAACTGATGTCTTGTGATGACAGACTGACGACTTACTGCTTTGTGCTAGACAACCGTGCATACGCTTACGTTGTCACCAACGCTAATCGACGGAAAGATTGAGTGGCATGACTCTCCGCTAGTTCGAGCTGCCGAAAAAACTGGTCGAACACTTATCGTGGACGAGGCAGACAAAGCCGCACTGGAGGTTGTGTGTATCCTCAAGGGCCTCATTGAAGATGACTAGATGCTCCTCGTAAGACTTTATTTACCCTTCCCCTTCCTTTATGCGTAGATGACTAACGTGTTTTTGGCGCCACACTACTAGGGAAATGGCAAGCGCTTGATTGATCCGAATAAAGTAGCAATGAAAGAATGGCTCGACAATAACGACGTCATCCAGCTCCACCCTAACTTTCGGATGTGGGTGCTTGTGAATTGTCCCGGCTCTCCGTTATTGGGCAACAACTTTTTCCGTGAAATTGGCGATATCTTTTCAAGCCAGTGCGTGAGAGAAGTACATGAATCTGAAAGCTGGTGCTCACTTGTTTCATGTTTCCCTACTGTCAGTGCGATGAACATCCAGACGAAGACTCGGAGCTTTCTTTGCTGACTGCATATGCACCAAACGTTCCTCTTGATACGTTGCACCGCCTTTGTCTAGCCTTTGAGGAGCTGCGTGGATTGGTGGAAAATGGGACCATCACGTATCCCTACTCTACTCGCGAAGCTGTAGCCGTGGCGAAACATTTACAAGAAGTATCAACTGAAGACGTTGGCGTAGTACTGGTAAGACGTTTTCGTATGGTGTTAGTTTGATATGAGTGGGGAAGTCGTACGAATCACTTGATGTTTAGGAAAATGTTCTTGCTTTTGATGCCTATGATCACGACATGCTTGCTCAACTGGTAGATGGCTTCATGAGGTACCTCTTTCTCTTTCTTGCAGTGCTACATCTTCTTTGTTAACTTTTTAATTGTTCGTACAGACATGGAATCCCACTTTTCAATTCTGGAGGTACGCTCCCATTAGTGTTCAATATCGCTAAAGGGAATATCTCTCGAGTTGGGGAGCTTTCAACGCCCAAGACGGGATTAGACACCCCCTAATTTGTAAGTTGCCTATTTACCACGTCCTTCATTCTATTATTTCCTGTCATGATTCTATTTCTAGTTCCGTTTGTATGTTTTTCTTTCCTTTCGAAATCTAGTCGTTCTGATAAATCAGCATCATGATTTCTTAAACAACAGGGCCATCATTTCCATTTGGATTTGGCGATCGTGGGCACGCTGAGCTTCGCGTTCTCTGCGGTCCTCTTCCCGTCTTTTCCTTTCCTCCCGTCGTTCAAGTTCCCACCTCTCGCGGTCCTCCCGCCTTTCTGCCTCTCGCCTTTCCCTCTCTTCTCGCCTCTCCTCCGCCCGCCGCGCTCTCTCTCTTCCTCTCTCGCTTCTTTGTCGCTTTGCATCTGCATCATGAATAAATCTAGCATGGTTCGCTGGGACTGCGTTTCAGTCGGTTGGATCGTCACGACATCCGCAAGTTTTGATATGGCCCAGTCTAGGTTGCCCCGTTGACGTGCCGCAGCAGAAATAGTCGGCGTCACCGGTGTATTTTGTCCACTCAGACCTTTCTGGCGAGCTGGAGTTGCCGAACCCTTCCGTTTCATGTTCTTTTCCCTAGTGGCAACATCTGCATCTCGGATATCGGCATTGCCCAAATCAACCTCGGCCTCATCAACGCTCCTCACCGCCCCAGCCTCGCTGCCACCCGCATCACCCATCATTACCCTATCGTTCGCCTCATCCCTCCCGTTCCCGACACTAGAGCTCTCAAGTTCCGAATCTGATGTTCGCTCTTCGTTAGCGCCACATTCGTCGGTTGGAGGAATGTTGTCGCTAACCGCAGCTTTTACCCCGATATTCCATCTAGCTTTTTTTCGCGCGACGAACTGATTCGGGGCATTCCGCACACCCCGTGGGCTTGGGAACGCTTGCCAGCGATAAATACATTCTTTTCAGAGTTGTAGCGGAGGCAGCAAGCGAGTCAGCTTCGCGACAGTCATTGAATTGCTCGGCGACGTTTTCCCATTCTGTTTCGTTTGCCGGAAGTACGTCTTCCACCGCATCCAGCATAATTGAAATGTTTAACTCAGACATAGGTCTAATCGCCGGAGCGTCGTTACTTTCGCCGCCTCCAGCTTCGTGCTCGAGATCCTTTTGCAGCTCTTTGGCACGGTCAACACCGTATGTTCCCTCACCGTTTTTAAGGCGTCGAAATCCATCTTTAAGGGCCTCACCAGTGCGTTGCGTCTCCGCCCGTTCCCCGTTGTTATAGCGGGTTGCGACTCTTTCCCAGTCAAACTACCCAAGCGGCTTCACAGTTTCGACAATATCCAAGAGACTGTCGACTTCTTTCTTGATATAATTCCGCCCTCTCTGTTTTGGAGCCATGTATCTCGTTTATAAGGTGCTGAGTCGAACTGTCAACTAAAAATGTTATTGTGGGACTCTATCTTCTATCTGTTGGATTCTTATTGACGCAATCACTACCAGTTATTTATATAGGGGCTAGGCCCAGCGGGTGCCGCGTGAAAATAAATTTGTCCATGATAAATTTGTTGGAGACGAAAATTTGGTCTCAACAATTTTAACCTCGCGGATAAATTTGTTTTATCCTCGGTGGACAAACTACTTTTGTCAAATCGATTTATCCGGGTTTTCGTAGTCATCCATTTGGGAAATAAGTTAAATTTTCTCCCCCTTTTTGGAGAATTCCCCTTTAAGATTAGAAAAAATGTAGTTTGATAATCAATAAATCTTTCAAAATTTATTAATTATCAAGCTGTTTTTCTGTCGCCCCACGAAGCTCTTAAGGGCCGCTAGCTACAAAGATTACCCGGCCGTCGACGTCTTGGGCGTCGCGATGTGTATGACTACCGATTGAAACTGATTGACGAAGTTGATATTCTTCTCAAAGCCTAGTTAACGCAGCTTGCTAAAAGCTGGAAAAAGAAACACTAAGTCCAGAAATTTTTTGAAGTTGAACAAGTTTCGAATGAAAATGGAATTTCGAATACTGATGAACGTCCTACAAGGTCAGAACGTTAAAAAAAGACCCCGAAGACGATTGCTTTCGAAAAATCGAAAAACAAACAGGGAAACGAAAGCCAGAGTATATCAATCAAAGATCCGGCGAGACCCAGAGTGGAAACAAGTTCCAAAACTGGAAAAAACGATGTTAGTGCACTTTTCGTCTATGCGGTGTGCGAAGATGTGGAAATTTAAAGTGGTTCACGTGTGGCGATCCCATATCAGGTGTCGTTTAAGGAAGTGCATGAAAGCAGAATGCGTACATGTGAAAATTGGCTGATCAAGTCGAATTTATCTCTATCGAGGATCTGGGAACGTGGCGGTGGGTACAGAGGCGGCCTCTAACGGAACCGCTGCCAAACAAGAGGGTCTATAAGACCAGGCTATGCTCTGATGGTACTATCAAGCGGTATAAAGCCCGTTTAGTCGCGAGGGGTGACAAACAAGTGTATGCAAAAGGATTATTTATTCACGTTTCCACTGCTATGGACATCAACAATGTTAAAGTTATACTTGCGATGTCTCAAATTTGGGGTTTTCCAGCGCGGCACGGTGATGTGACTAGCGCTTACCCAAACGAAAAACCAGACGTTTGTTACGACATACATCCGAAGGTGCCGCAGGGTGTCGAATTACCCTGGAAATATTTGATGTTGCGTCAAGTGATGAGTTTGTAATGCAATTATGGAAGAATTTGAATGGTTCGAAGAAAGCTGGAAGAGGGTGTTAAAAATTTCTTTGTGAAACCTTGCGATGAATTAATTTTATGCAGTGTTTCCCGGACACATGTTTTTCGGCAAAAAAGTTGGAAGATACCAACATCTTAGTTGGTAATTACGTTACAGATCTTTTGGTCACTGGGACCACGATTGAAATAGTCGATGTTTTTTACAAAGATATGGAAGTTTTTGAATTAAACGATTGGACAAAGCAGAGAAGTCTTGGGTATCAGAACTACCAGATGCCCCGAAGAAGGCTTTATGATGGGTCAAGAAACTACCATTGATTAACTACTTAAATTACATGGGTTGAGCAATGTGAATCCAGCAAGAAAATAACATGTGCTCGATGTGGAATGCATTAATAAATTTGAAGAACTACCGCCTATTAAATCTCGCGAGAATTCACCGTGCGTGAAGAAGTTTCATCCTTTGGTCGGAAGTCTCTTGTGAATAACTCGTGGTACACGACCGGACATCTTGTTTGCGGTGCATCGAGCGATGAGAAGAATTAATGAACCGGTACTGGGAGACTACAAGGAAGACAAAACAATGATGAAATATCAAGAAGGAACCAAGTCCTTGAAGATTTACCTCAAGTATGACGATGACCTTCCTATGCCGATTCGTATTATCGGCTACTCAGATGCAGATTTTGCGGCAGACAAGATGAATCGAAAAAGTGTCATCGCTGCTGTTGATTACCTCAATAGAATTATGATTTCTTGGCAGTGCACGGAACAGATTTCGGTCGCGTTGTCTACCGCAGAAGCTGAAGTTGTTGTGGCAGCAGTGGGTGGCAAGGGAACCTGTATTAAATGAACTGTTTTTGTAAAATTGGAATGCATACGAAGATGCCTCTTCTGTTGAAAATTAAGCAGCGATCAAGAATGTTGAAAAGCGAAGCTAGATGCTGGAAGTACGAAGCATGACGACATTAAGTTGAAGTTTTTGAAAGATTGTGCAAGGAAGGGCGTTGTCAAGGCAACTAACGAGCCAAGGTGGAAATGGTTGACCTATTGAAGAAGGACCTCAACGCGCAATGGATTCAAGATTTACGAACACAAATTAGATTGAATTGATGGAGTTATAGCTCGCGCTATTTCAGGAAGTTTGTTAAATTTACGTGTAGCCATGTAGGAAAGTTTAGATGAAATGTAAATTCATGATGAGGAAACGGATTGGCTATAAATCATATGGATATTTTATCATTTTATAATGAAAAAGTCTAATGCGCCCCCCCCAAATGAGAATTTCGAATATTTTTTCACAAAAACTTATCCTTTTTTCTCTTGCTGTATTGCGCCACAAACTGCCACAGGATTCGTACAATAAAGTTCTAGTGCAAATGCCAGATGAAATCATGCCGCATCTTGTAAATCCTTTGCTGCTGGCTGATTTTCTCACCGACTCGTACAATATTGGTGGCGTCACGAGTTTATTAGCGCTTAACAGTCTGTTCACCCTTATTCAAGACTACAATTTTGACTCGCCCGACTTTTACAACAAACTATACGCCCTTCTAAGTGACCCGTCCATGTATTCGGCCAAGCAACGTGACCGCTTCTTTAAATTGCTGAACATTTTCCTCTCATCGACTCACTTGCCGGCATACATGGTGGCTGCGTTCGCGAAAAGATTGTCTTGCAGCGCGTTGACAGCCGATCCAGGCGCTATCCTCTTCATTCTTCCGATGATATACAATTTAATTTTTCGTCAAAAGGAATGTCTCCAGCTCATTCATCGAAATGGTGCATTCACCGCTGCGGAAAAGGCGGCCAAGCGCCGAGAGGAGCTATCAAGTGGTACTGCTGTTGACGCTGCAGCGAAGCAGTTGGCGAACGAAAAGAAAGAAATAGTTCTAAATGATGGCCATGAACCTTTTGTAAACGACGAGATTGACCCAATTAAGTGCAATGCTTTGCAGACCTCCTTGTGGGAAGTCAGCGCGATGAAACACCTCTACAATGCGGACGTCGCTTTAAAGGCGCGGATGTTTGAGTAGAAATTGCGCCACCGATTTCTTAATGTTGATGAGAGCATGGGCATCACGTACAAAATCTTATTTGAGAAGCAGCTAAAACGTCAGGAAAAGGGCAAATTTCCATTGGCATTGGAACCGTTCACTACAGATTGCGTTCAAACGATGACTTCGCGCGTGGTAAATGAAATTTGGAGAGAGCATATATATTTCAATTAGCAGTGACGTTCCATGACGGAACACTAGCAGTGTCCTACAAATGGGGCTCACCGGATCATTACCTTCATGGGAACAAGAAGCATCCTAGTGAGAAATCTCTTGATCACATAGCACAGTTCCAAATTGGTAATACATTGGCACATTTTGCGGGCGCCTTCTCGGATGGAGAGATTTATCCAACGGGAACTATGAATGATGTATACGGCGTCTCTGGTGGCATGGAAGACTGGGTATACGCTGCATCATGCGAAAATCAATTCTACGACGACAGATCGGAACCTTTTCGTCCATGCAAACCGACAACGTTTGGTGGATACCCAAAGGAAAAAAACAATTTACAATAATATCACTAACCGTGCTTTTAATATGTTGGTAGAAATTGCAAACAGCAAGGAGCCTAAGACAGTCGAGTTAGGAGATTTTAAAGAGCTCTATAAAGACAACATCGATTTTTTTCAGTCGGAAGGAGGAACCATAAAGCTTATTGGACATGTACCATGGAACGTCCGCTTGGCGCTCATGATGATTGAGATGGTCTAGCCATTAGTGCGTTGGGTATCCTTGGCAAGATCGTTCGAGTCTCGCAGTAACGAGGACTTTCCCCCTGCAGGCTTGTATACAATAGACAGAGACCAAGTAATTGAAATCGGTAGTGGGATTTTGGCTTGGGAGCGCAATGAAGTAGCAACGTGTAATACCGGGGACTGTTGAATGACGAAAGGAACCCAATCTAAGTTGCAGATTGCTTTGGGGAGTGCTTGGCGCACTCAAAGTAGACAGTACTTACGTCCAGGTATATTCCAGCGAATCTTTTGAACCTGATAGTATTTTGATGGAAACCCCGATTAAGTCAGACACCACCCGGCGATTCTATGAATTTGCACCCAAATCATCCCAGTCTATGGCTGTAGCCGGTACGTATACGCACGTTGCGGCTAGCGCACAGAGGAAGACTTTTCCTTAAAGCGGCGCTCACCGCTACTTAGCCGATACGCCCTTATAAAGAGCTTAGTAAGAGAGAGCTCTCCTACTCGGGGCCAAGATTCCCGGTTTGGTTTACTGTAGCTTCGCTACTGCCTTAAAGGCAAGGCTCCCGTACTAAGGGTGTAGCTAAGGGGAGGGCTTCCCTTACGCTACGGCACGAGGTCGTGCGTCTGTAAGATAGAGTGAAATGTAAACTGAATATATTTAATATGTAATAAGTCTAAATTAATTTAAACTAATGTAAACTATATGTAATACTAAGTAGAACATACCAAATTCGTACCTAGCTAAAATGTAGTGTACACCACCTGTGTACCGACACGTGGATGGCTGACACGCCACCACCAAGGGGTCCTGCCCTGATTGGTTAGAATAAACAGTGGTTCAAAACCCTTCGAACCGGCCGTAGTGTACTCACGTGCACCACCGACAAAATGTGACTCCAATGTAACCCTGTTACATCCCCACCCATCAAGACTATTGCTTACGCAATAAACAAATTTTTGTTGGAGAAGTCCAACTGCCAGTACCTCTGAATGACCATGAGCACCTTCAGTGGTGCTATGGAAGAAAACTATTCCGATAACTCGGAAGTGGATGCCCTTGGGGAGATCTCCCCAACGGCTGGCCACTCCGACAGCGCCGTTCGGCGCTGTCGGTCATCCAACCCATTCCCCACGCGTGGGGAAAACGCACTAACTCGTGCGCCACCATTACCCACTAGGCGTGATACTATCGAGTCGCCGCAGGCGACCACCACCAACGACTAGGGGTGATACTATCGAGTCGCCGCAGGCGACCACCACCAACGAACCGTCCTCGGTTCCTGAGGCCCGACGTGCCGTACGGGCACGGAAGGGGCCTCGCGACCCTCAAAAGAGGGCTAAGAACGTGGTCAAGAGGGGTTTAGCCTCCTATACCCCTGGTTCAGCGGCTATACTGCCGCGTGAAATTGCGCGCCGGAAACAACTCCGGGCCAGAATTCTAACGCCTAAGCAGTTTACTGTTAAGTCCTACCGGACGCGTCTCGGGAAACAGGCACGCGGTGCCCTCGTGGATATCCTCCACGAGATTCCCTTTGTTCTCTTGCGGGACGAAAGCGTCAAGGACGCAGAACAGGCATTCCGCGCTTGGGCGGAAGGGGAGAAGAGCCTCCCCACCTTTGATACGCTGTATAACAGCTTTTCAGAACACGACGTTCGGGTGGAGAGGGCGCTACGCTTGTCCTATGCTCAGGCCAAAGCGCAAGGGCAATTACCTGCCTCGTACTACACGCTCCCTGCTCTTGATGTGGTGCCGGAGAGCAATGAAAGCACCGCATCTGCTTCCGGCAAACTCCCAGATGCTGGGAGTGAAGGGGCTTCTTCGGCCCCTTTGGTCGTTGACTCTCAGTAGAATTCTCCCGCTCGAAAGCGTCAACGACGTCACGGCAATCCTGCCGCAGGGGATTCTCGGATTCCCACGAGCTTTGGGAATGTGGATACCCTTTCCACTTCACCAGGTACTGGGTCTCACCCCGGTGATGGCGTCGTGCCATTAGGCGTTCCACATGGTAATGTGGAGTACCCTCCGTATCGAGCACTGGAGGAGGGGGTCGCGCTATTGCGAAGAATTACTTATTTCGGACTTAAAACACCAACTTTTACATCCAGTTGCGAGTCGTCGCCCCCTGTTTCTTTTCTTTCAGCCAGCATTAGCCAGTGCGCCAGCCACTGATCCAAGCAAGTAAGTACCCATCCATTTCCCCTTTCCACGCAGCTCCAGGCTAGAAGCTCTGTGTATTCCCCTCTATCTCCTCTTGACATCGGTCCCCTCGCCGTCTTGACGACGCAGAAGAAGACGCGTCTATAGTCGCATTTGTCTCAGTCTCTAACATTTCCCTTTTGTCCATCTTTTCCTCTGCATTTGCAGCGTCTCTTCCCGAGTTCCATTGTGTGTGCACAATGGCCACGCGTAATCCGTACATACTCCGACACAAGGTAACGTCAAAGTACGCTAAATTATTGCGCCTGAGCTAATCACCTGCCGCTGCTGCCTGTTTTCTGCCTCGATCGGTTAGTCGCCAGCTCGAGCTATGGCGGTGTTTGAACTCGCCAGCAAAAAGGCTGTGATCACCGGCCCGTGAACGCTGGCGAGCAATGTTTCCCTCGCTCTCTCCATGGCGTATGAGTACCAGGTCATTAAGACGAGGAAGACGTGTACTGCAGCTTTTGCTTCGCTTATTACGCGCACCAAGTGCAGCGCGGACGCAAAGCGAGTGGGGCGCGCGCGTCGTGCTCAACATGACAAGACTAACTTTTGTGCCACTATATGGTGGTGGCCAGATGTGTACCTCACAAACCAATTGACCAATAGGTGGATACGTTGCGGCATGGAGATGTATTGCGAGCTACATGCGAGTCTACGGAATAGGATGCCCCTCCTACGAGATAAAAGGTGCATGACGAAAGCAGCGAGCGAGTAAGGAGAAACAACGATTGGCCAGTAGCGAAGCGGATCAAATGTTACTGGCACTGGAAAGACAAGCTGTCACTCGAGAGTACAAGAGACGTGTGGAATGGGAAGTTGCGAGACGCTGTGCGCGAATGGATAGGGAATTACAGCAGTATTTCCACCAGCCCAAAGATTTTAGAATCAACAGCGACAGAAGACAGTGGCGCCAACGACGTCTGCGAAATCATTCGCTAGAATATCATTTGACGACGCGTTGGGTCGTTCGCACCCCATATTGACCGGTCGGAATTCGATGTCGGCAGTGTTTCATAAAATGACAGATTTCAGTAATACTCGCCATTCGAGCTTTGTGTGTATACCTGGACACGAAGTTATCGAAACCAGCGTGCAGTTTTTGGGTGTCACTCGCACAGACAGTCACTGCGCTTTTCAGCTGCACGTCGACACTGGCAAAAAGCAATTCGAAATACAGAAACGCTATTCTCAATTTCGCGATTTGCGACAGCAATTATTGTTAAGCGCTAGGGCAGCGCTAAGGCGGATGGAGCTGGAAGGGAAACTGCACGAAAGGATCACTGCCACAACGGTGCGTGCCAACAGCTTGCACAGCAGCTCTTTGCACTCAAATTTCCGCGACGCAAGATGAAGTTGTTCTTGCACCAAGGTGATGAGATCAAGACGGCAATACAACGACAGACACAGCTGCAGCATTTCATCGAGTCGTTGCTTGCAGTGTACCGCACGGCGCCAAAGCGTCAAGTGCGTTGCTGTGTCAACTCACAGTGTCGTATCCTCAAGGTCATACCATCGTTCTTGGACATCAAGTGCTCGACTGAAGACGAGGCACATGATTGGAGCCCTCTCAACGAAGGCACTACAAGCTGCGTGACCACACTACAGGAAACTAACACAAGAGACTGTTCGAATGTGTCACCTGACGGCTTTGGGAAGTCGGCGATGTGCTTGGAAGAACTTCACACTATTACTGAAGACACGGAACTTTTCGACAGTGTGGAAACGCGTGATGTCTCAACGTTCTGCTCTTCCGCTACGAGTAATTGCTGATTATACAATACTGTCTAGGGTGTGCATCACGGGCCCTATAAAATGTATCAAGCGCCGATATGTGACGCATTCTGAAAAGTGTTGTTGGATCGTAGTATATTTAGCCTTAGGCATTATTAGCTACAATAATTTTTTGTCAAGTGTTTGGTACTACGACTAAGTTGTCCTGGCTTCCTGTTAAAAGGAGTCCATGCGAAAATTTAAGCGATGAACAGTAAAAGGAGCGATGTCGCTCTGTAACAAAGCGTAAAAAAATGGCAAGAATATCGAGGCCCATCGACGCTATCCATGCCGTTGCCTTCTTTAGCAATATTTGCTTATCCAGCTGAGGATCCAAACTTTTGCGCAGCGACCTAAACAGCTGCGGAATCTCAGCGTTAATTAGAGATGAAATTCCGGTGTTCAAAATGAGTTAAAAGAGAAAGAATTGTTCGGGTAAATGACTAACGTTATATAAAACCATTTTTTTCTGTCAGTCTGAGGCAAAAATATTTACAAATGTGCTCTACTCCACAAAAGACAGAGAGATGACGGCCTCGGAGCATGATGCTCTCTAAATATCCCCTAGCAGATGTGCCCACTTAAGAAATATATGCATAGCCGCATTAGCTGTCTACTTGCTCGAAAATCATCCTATGTAGTTACCACATACAGTCGGAGCTTCATAACCCAGTGCCTTATACAATATCACATGTTTTGGTGTCGACGGAAGCCATTCCTCACCACGGATAACGTGAGAAATGCGCATCGCATGATCGTCTACTACATTTGCCAGGTGAGACGTTGGATATCCGTCGCTTTTCATCAAAACTTGGTCATCGCTTCCGACGTGGTCAAACTGCACGTATCCTCGGAGTATGTATGTCCTTGACAATGGTTTTTCCCTCTGGGATTCGGAGTCGAATTGAATGGGACTCACCACGAGCCAGTCGCTATTTCACTTCTTTTTCATCCAGACCTAGACACGCACGATCGTACATCGTCGCTTCACCGGGGCGAATTTGCTAATTACGCAACTTTTGCAACTGCTCATTCGTGCAGAAGCAACGATAAGCGTGGCCACTCTAGCTCCAACCAACAGTCAATTCTATCCTAAGAGGTAGCTTGAACTTATTTTTACCTTAACTAGCTTTTCGGCTGCTTCTTGATAGATTGCAAGTCTCTGCGATTGTATATAGGGACCGTATGGTCCTCCAACATTAGGACCTGCACTTGACCGAGAAAATGGTCACTATCATAAAATCAGTGCAACATTAAGGACATCAGAATCTTACCTTCATCTTCTCGAATTCCGCACCACTTGAGACTGTCCAGAAGTGCCTCGACAGAGCCGTTTACCTAGGGCATTTATTAGTCGTGGAATCCAGATAGTGCGAGACCTCGCAAGTGCTGACGTGTCTCATATATTGTAGTAAGTAATGTGGTAACTAACTTTAATAAAAACCGGTGTCTCATATATTGTAGTAAGTAATGTGGTAACTAACTTTAATACAAATAATTGAATTGGACTCTATCATTGGTTATTACAAATATTACAAATAGCGCTTATAGAAATAATCGTCTGTTCGTACGGCCTTTTTTTGCTCAATTACTATACTATAGCGAGTATAGTAATTGAGCAAAAAAATACCTGCCGACTACCAATGTTCGACATTGCACGAAATAGTTTGTGTGGTAGCTAGCTTTACATATAAACCTAAGCGAATAACTTGATCTAAGTATAAAATTCAATTAAGTACGCGATCCCGAACCTAAGCAAAGTTGAACTGTACTATCGTTTTCTTTTAATTGGTTAGAATACAGTATTGTTCTTTATAAAGCGACGGCGAAGGCGTGGCATCATCGGTGTCGCCGTGCATATCGTCGGTGTGGTTGGTGTGTGGCTATCGATGCGTCCGCGAGGGATTATTTAAGGGTAAGTAGTGTGTTTTTCATTCCTAGAAACGTGCCAAGCGCTCATGGAGAAATTGGTGGCGGTATCGGTGGTGGAGCTGCAGATGGAGCTGCGGGTGGCCTCTCTGGTGGTGCAAGCGGTGGCATCGGCGGTTCTGTAGGCTGCGGTGCTGCTTCCGGAGATCAAGGAGACATTGGTAGCTGTATGAAATGCACGTTTACCCGTTAGAAGTCAGTGTTTCATGTGAATCATGTTTTATGGTATAGTTCAAAGTTGTCGGGTAAACCTTTTATGAGGAAGTCCATTCAGCAGAACGAAAAGCATGTGCAGAGGACAACTGAAAGATAGCGGTGAGCACGCAGGTTTATTGTTATATGTGAAAGTATTTTACTGACGCTGTTTACGTTTTGACGGCTCAGGATTTGACGAAACATATTGCAGAGTACCAACGCAAACTCAAGGCCTCATATGCTGCCATGGGCATTGCAGTGCGTTGCACAAGTGCTGCCAGTAAATTTGTAGGAAGTATTTACAATCGTCGTGTTCAGGGACAAAGATGGAGCGACTGAAAAGTGAAGAACTGCGATTGAAAGACGCGGAGCAGTATGAAGATTG
Organism: Peronosclerospora sorghi; assembly: GCA_026184515.1. NCBI lineage: Eukaryota > Oomycota > Peronosporomycetes > Peronosporales > Peronosporaceae > Peronosclerospora > Peronosclerospora sorghi. Next base: position 10,989,458 of record CM047581.1, on the reverse strand, counting down.
GCAGCAAAAGGAGGAAGCGTTTCATTTACGACTGGCCAAAGTGCAGAGTCATCCACGCATCCGTGCGAATCGAGAAGAACCAGTGGATTTACTGGCCAAGAAATTGCTCTTAGTGTCTGCCAAGCATGGCGAGGACGACGACGATTGATTAAAGAAGGGAATTGGTCGCATTCGAGTGAAACATCGACGACCTCATGCGAGTTTAATGGACTGTCCATGGACGAGCTCACCGAGCTCCAAGAGGACGTGTGCACGTACGAAGAGGTGGGAATGGCGGACACAATGCCCAGTTTTGGTCGCTCATGCGAGTCGTCTGTGACGACCGGATGCGACGCTTACGTTGCGCGCAACGAGAAGGACGAGCGGAGCGAGGAGCGATCCATGAGTCCGTGAATGAAACGATTGAAAGCATGTTCGAGGGAAAGGATCGAGACGAACTCAAGCAACTCGAAGGCGAAGTGAGCCAGACGATCGCACGTGCGTCCACCGGCGCGACAGAAGTGGACGTTTATTTTTGGGAAGCCGTGGCGCAGCAGCTTCAAGTGTATCAGGCTCGAGCGCGTCTTACCCAGTTGCGTGAAGAAATTCTCACTAAACTCGCGGATCTCATTGAGGAACATGAAACAAGATCCGCCGAGGAAGCCGCAGCGACGCGCGCGGCCAGCACCGACATGCACGGGATGGTCGATGAAGTCGGACGGGATGTTGGCCGCGAGGCGCGAGAAATGGAGCAATCTTTTGCTTCCAAGGAGCTGTAGGAGACGGAAGCGTCGCGACAGGAGTCAATGTGGATTTTTGTGAATCAGGACTTGAAGGACTGCATTCAAATGCACATTTGGCTCGAGTGGTTACGCGACATGGAGCTCACAGATGATAGGATTCCGTCAACGAGCGAAAAATGAAAGGGGAAGATAGACGCCTCATCCGTTCTTCAGTAGCCATAGCGCTTTAGAAAATTTGAAGTAGCTACGTAGGGGTGACACAAATCATAAACGCACCCGCAAATGACATGAGAAGACACTATACCAATATATTGACCATTACGCTCCAGCACGTTGGCAATAATCTTGGTTGGTGCACGCCACCGATGATAGCGAAAGCGACTCAGAGGGCTTTTAAATCTCCACACCAGACTCAACGCTGCGTTCCAAAACAAGACCACACAAGGAAAGTTGAAGGCCGTGACGAGACCAATATGACCCATCCGCGGATTGTAGCGCTCCATCATGAAGGGACCTGGACGCTCGGACGGGAGCACTGAGCCACTGATCGTATGACTTAGAGCTACTGCAATGTCACAAAATATCTATTGTTTCTTGCACTTCACCGACACCCTACCAAATTATAGCAAAACCAAACGATCCATCAGCTACGCGAGATAAACTGAACTACGTTAAAATACTTAACTCCACATAAATTTGCCCATTTCCAGGGAAAGAAGCTTGCCCAAAGCGTCGCGCTTGCTTGCTACGCAGCTCTTCTCCGATCTGACGCACGATCTATCCGCGCGCTGGGGCAAGCATGTCGGACCACTGCGGCTTGGCATCGTCCATACCGGACACCACATTTTGATAGTCGATTAGTCCCAACACGAACGCTCACAATCGATTGGCCGTTCACTGTGCTTATAGATCTCTACATATCGCCGCTACCGAACCACTCCCTGTTGAAAACGCCGTCGCTTTCCTCTTGAAGGCCTCGCTCTTTCAGAAACGGATACTGATCAAAGTGAACCGAAGATATTGAGATGTTATGCCGCGATAGCTGCGTCAACTAGCGAGCGGTCTGAGGATATCTTCTGGGCGCAAAATTCGCCATTTTTTGGTTTACTGAAGCGCAAATTAGTAAATTTAATTTGGAGGACACTTTGTACGTACACCACACCGCATTGTTTATCTATTTATTTAAACGACGAGAACGAATCGGCCTGTCACAAAGAATACCATTAAACGACGACGACCCCCGGCCTGTCACAAAAAATTATTCTAATACAATTTTGATTTTTGCCATAAAATACTTAGGTACGGTATGTACAACTAAACTCAAAAATTAGATATACTTTAGTTTCAATGAAGTTTTAATGAAACAGTTCGTCGGTACGACGGGCACCATCCTAGTCTATATATATAACAGAATTCATGTCCGCATCGATGCGCGATCCCGCACCTAAGCGAATATCTTGATCTAAGTATAAAATTCAATTAAGTACGCGATACTATACCTAAGCGAAGTCGAACAATACTATCGATTTATTTTAATTGGTTACAAATAGCGCTTTTACAGTTAGTTGGCAGGGCGGCTGCGCTCATTACGCCACCACTGGAAGTTGTTAAGACGCGACTACAGGTTCAAGCCGGAAGGTTCAAAGGAGCTAACGTACGTTTGTTTTTATGAAAATTACATCCATGACCCTCATGACAATTATGCTCACTTTTTTGTTGCGGCAGGCAAACAGCTACAGGGGCTGCACGTGTCGTCGTGAAGACGTGAAATTCGATAAAAACACGGTGCGGATAACGAAACTCTGCTATGGCCTTAATCCGGATTACGTCGACGCCGTGAAATCTCCCAGAAGGTTGTGGCAGGCGTGTACCCTGGCGTAACCACGTGAACTGGCAGCTGAGACAGCCGCGTACCAAAGTACGCAACATCCAGATTTCTCTAAACTCGCAGCTCGCATTGCCGTCTCGAATCTTCATAAAATCACCAACAGAGTCTTTAGTGACAACATTGAACTCTTTCACAAGAACGAGCACGAAAAGACTGGCTCTGATGCACCCCTGATTGTGGATGACGTCTACGAGATCGTCATGCAATATAAAGACGAGCTAAATTCTGCCATCATTCACGACCGGGATTTTGAATACGACTATTTTGGGTTTAAAACCCTCGAGAGATGATATCTGTTCCGTGTAAAGGGCAAAATCGTGGAACGACCGCAAGAAATGATTATGCGAGTGGCGCTTAGGATTCAGAAGACCAACATCTCGGCGGCGTTAGAGACGTATGAACTCATGTCGCAAAAGTTTCTTACGCACTCAACGCCGACTTTATTTAATGCAGGGACGCCAAGGCCGCAATTGTCGTCGTGTTTCTTGCTAGCGATGCAAGATGATTCGATTGAGAGCATTTATGATACATTGAAACAGTGTGCGTGTATCTCGAAATGGGCTGGAGGAATAGGGATCAGTATGCATAACATTCGTGTAACCAACAGTTACATTCGAGGCACGAATGGGTCTTCGAATGGGATCATCCCTATGTTACGCGTCTTTATGACACGGCCCAGTATGTGGATCAAGGCGGTGGGAAGCGAAAAGGATCGTTTGCCATCTACTTGGAGCCGTAGCATGCAGACGTGCTCGAGTTTCTTGAATTGCGTAAAAATCACGGCAACGAGTTACATCATGCGCGGGATTTGTTTTATGCCTTATGGATTCCTGATTTGTTTATGTAACGCGTGGAAGCGAATGGCGGCTGGAGCTTTTTCTGTCCGAACGAAGCGCCTGGGTTGTACGAGTGCTGGGTCGACGAGTTTAAAAAGTTGTACGAACAGTATGAAAAAGATGGACGGTCGCGCAAAACCCTGAAAGCCCAGAAACTCTGGGCTTTTTAAAAACGAGTAACCCCGTTAGTGCGTGCAGCTCGACGAGGTCACCTTGCTCTCGTGCTTCTGGAGCGGTGCGAAACTGGATGCGGCGACGACGACTACCGGCTACACAGCGTTGCACTATGCAGTGAAGCATGGACACCTCACTGTGGTCAACAGTCTACTTCTGAACGGTGCAAATGTGGACGCTATCTGCACAGAACGCCATTCATCACCGCTTCATTTGGCAGCTAAATCCGGTCACGGAGACGTAGTGCGTTGTCTTCTATCCTTTGACGCTCACGATGATCAGAAAATCGTCCAGGTACTCGGACGGCGCTGCACATCGTAGCCGAGCGTGGCCATGTGGAGGTAGCTTGAGAACTTTTAGCTAATGGCATGCAAATTGAAGCACAGGCACAAAACGGTCTGGGGGCCCTATACATTGCCGCATACTGTGGCTACAAGAGGGTCGTCAAACTTTTGCTGGATCACGGAGCGGAACTGGAAGCGACCTCGGGCTCCAACAAGACCACACCCCTGCTTGGAGCCGTGTCCAAAGGTCGGACCGACGTCGTCGAGCTGCTGCTGGCGCATGGTGCCGACACCAATGCGGTGCTGCCCACAGATGGCACCACGGCGTTGCACAGCGCAGCTGCCAATGGCTTTGTCGACATTTTGAAAATGCTCATTGCGACAAGGGCTGACCCCAACCGCGTGGATCGTGATGGACAGACTCCGATGGACTATGCTGCTTCGGACTCGATTCGCTTGCAGCTACGTCTTGCATTGATATATTCGCACAGGGAAAATAAAATAATATAATATAAACTCTCTTCCTTTGTGATTTCAAAGTAAATGAAGTTATACTGTAGTTTCCGTGAAATTTCAATGACAGTTCGTCGGAACGACGGGTACTATCCCCTAGTCTACTTATATAAAAAATTGGTGTCACGAAAATTACGTCACGAAAATTAGTGATTGGCTGGATTTCGTGTCACAAAAGTTAGTGATTGGCTGGATTTTTTCCCTTACAAAACTGTCATTGACTGCATTTTCGACGTCATCATTTAGCTGTGATTGGCTGCATTTTCGCTCCCAAAAGTCTATCAACGTCATCATTTAGCTTGCTAAATGGCCTTAAACTCCTCTATATATATAATAAAATTTGATCCGTCTTTTCGTGTAGCTCGATGTATACAAAAGACTATATGTTTGGTGTACGTAGCTCTCATTGTGATTGGATGAAATTCACAGCTCTACTCATTTTGATTGGCTGAAATTGACATTTGTCCATTGGTTAGGAAAAAGCGGGGTATAAAGTGACTTACGTAGAATAGCATATAGCCTGACTTACTGGCTCAATTAGATAAAATATAGAATATAGTGTATATCTATTTGCCGTGACTTCGCATTTTTCTTAGGTCAACCCCAATTTACATTCTGCAGTGTTACAAATATTAAATTTATTGCCCCGTTGGTACAACGGGGGCACTATGCTAGCAGTATTTCATGTCGTCATCGATGATCCCGTACCTAATCGAATATATCGATCTATGTATATAACAGAATGATGTTTGATATCTCGTACCTAGTCGAATTCGAACTATACTATAATTGGGCCTAATTGAGTTCGACTTTATCATTGCTAAAGGTTCTCCGTCCGGTCACCTTCCCGTCGGTACTACGGGGCACATCTAGTATATTAATAATATAATTCCCGTCCGCTTCGTCCTTCGTACTTATATTTTACTTCTCCAAATTCTGGCATACCAAATGTTAGTTCTCGCTGGATATTTTTTGTATTTAAGTTTAAGTTCGTCTCTATACTTTTACACTGTCGATGACCGACGCAAAAGATGAGCTATTCAAGTGCGTGCTACAGCTAGCGGCAAGCATCGACAAGGTCCACGTAGTGTTTTTATTATGCGCATGAATTCACATGCTAATAGACGTTGTCTGTGTTTTGCACAGCATCGAACAACGAATTAAGTGCTGGGGACGTACTAGGAACCGATAGAGCAGGTTTTACCAAGGTGTGATATTCCTCAATTGACGTCTAAATTAGTAGTGGTAGCAGCTAATGAGGAAAAAGATGGACGTACGCTAGAGGAAATTTGAAGAGATTCTGAATCAAGGAGTGGAGACAGCAGATCGACTGTACATGTCGAAACTTCGGATGTAGAAGGAGTTGCGTCGTTGTACGGAGAATGTGGGATTTTCTTGGATGCCCAGGAAATACGGAAGAGGGTATTATATTAATCTTCGCATGCTGTGCAGTTCCTGATCAATACAGACATTCAGGAAGAGTGTGCGCGTAAGTTGAAGGAATTGGATGACGACACAGTGTTGCTGGACCAGGAGATCTCAAAGGAGTTAAAGGAGAAGGAAGAGAGAGCTGCTCGAGCGAAGAGGCAAAATGAACAAAATTATATAAACAAAAAGAATAACGGAAACGTCTTCAAGATAAATGCAGTCTCAAAAGCAAAATTGGAGGAGATTACGCATGAGATTCGAAAGCAGCAGGAAATGTTTGCTATGTTAGAGAATGATTCTAAAAATAAAGGAAACGATGATATTTCGACAATCGCCAAAGTGCATAGAACGGTGTCGAATGGAAGAAGAGCGTATTCAGCATCAAATTGCCGAGCTTCAGCAAGATATTGTCCTGCTAAAAGAAGTCCAGATGACAACCGCGAAAAAAATGATGTACGTGGTTTAGTTGTTGAGCAGAATTTATCTCTGCTACTAACCGACTTTCGTTTTTCTTAGAAACAATCTTTAAAGGCTAAATACACGGAAGAGACGCAAGAAGTGCTCGAAGAAACAGCCCACGTAGTGTTAATACTTCTCATCTTTGCAAGAATTACCCTAAATTTCACCTATAAAGTCTTCCTCTGTGACGATCCCGTACCTAATTGAATTCGAACTATAAATTGTACCTAGTTGAATTCGACTATATAATTGGTTAGAAAATATAAAAGTTTTCCGGGTATTACGGGCGGGTACGTACACTTTATCTATCGGTTTCGTCTGATTATATTAATTAATAATGTGGAATCCGCAACGTCATCTATACCGTGGCCTTACTGACTAGAATAGCAAATGCAATTTCCGGGGTTCCCGTTGGTACAACTAGCTAACTATAATAAAAGATTTTTTGGTTTAGATAATGATTACGAATTTATCTTATCCAACTAAGATCAAATGAACAATTAGAAAAATAGGTTCAACCTCAGCGCGTAACTATTTAATTGCCTTCTTTTTTTAGGCTCTATATTTTCCACACGTAATTCATCCATTTTTATCATACTTTAACTTAAATTCGTGAACTAATAAATATAGGTCTACCCTACCCGCACCCCCCCCCCACCCTACCGGCACCCCCCACGTGTTTTCCGACCAATAAAATTAGCTCCTAAAGATTAGCTCCAGTTCCCACACAAGGGTTGTTCATGCCTTTCCTGATTTCTGCTTCTGACTTTTTGAAACTCTGAAGGAATAATGAGCGAACCCATTTAGACCGATGCATTTGTTGATCACCATATAGGTGAGTTCAGAAAAGAATTCATTCTCAACTTCAATCGAGACTTCATTCACGTCCTATGTAATTGTTTCAGCTACTCGCTAAGATTTGGAAGAAACAAATGGCCTTAGCACCTCCGTCACTCTGGCATCTATAGCTGTTAGTCCTAATCAAGAAGAAGGTGCTTTACCCATTTTTTTCTTATTCGTTCCCTTTTATAGCTCCTTATTAGTTTCACAATGCCTTTAGAGGAAGATAATACCATCCTGCACGGCCCAGGTTATTGGGGGTCGACGCTTTGATTCTGCTGATGCTGGAGAAAAAGAAATCCAAGAGTACGCTGCCCGGAATGGTTTTGTTGTTACGAGACGCAGAACTAAGACCGATCGCAAGGGTGAGGTTTAGCTGATAGCTATCGAGACAGAGGCAACATAGTCGGGATTATCCAACCATCCGTCAGAATAACCAAAACTCTCAATGCCGTTTGAATATGCCAATTCCTTCGCATAATGCTTTACATCTGAACCACAGACACGGTTCCCTTCCGAAATATCTTCTAGAATAACTCTTTTCAGCTGGTCTTCTATGTTAGACCCAAGCACTGGTTTTCTTCCCGCCCCAACAAGCCTTTGCGAGGAAAGGCATGAACGGCCCTTGTGCGAGAACTGGAGCTAATCTTTAGGAGCTAATTCTATTGCTCGGGAAACACTTGGGGGGGGTGCCGGTAGGGTGGAGGGGGGGGAAGCCCTAAATGTACTCACCAAGAATTTCCAAACGCAATTCTTTACGTAATACGTTCAGAAAAACCGCCGTTAGATCGGCAAAATCCTTCAACCGCCATATCTGGAGCTGAAGTCTTTGGGCCTTTAATTTCATTGTAGTAGAGCTCTTATTTAGGCGATTCGCCAGAAAACCCAGATATTGGAATGAAGCCACTATTCTGAGTGTTCGATCTTATGTGTTTCAGACATAACAAGAGAATTCATTTTATTTATAATGGGAAAAAAACACAAGAAGCTTCATTATTCTCTTGAACTGAGCTAGTCGCCTTTGAACGCATAACCTGTGGCAAACATAGGTGTTCTTGTAGCACTCGATTGATGCTACGTTTTAAGGCCGGTTAGAGTCTTAATTGGGCTTCCACCTGGCAACACTTGCGATGAAGACCGGTGATTACGGATCGGGTGTTGTTGCGGGAATTGGTCGAGATAAACCGGTTGCCCTAACTGATCTGAATCAGGAAGGCAAAGATTTGCGCACATGTGATGGTCGCAACCAGATCGCCAGTCCGTCGTTTGGACGAACGTCATTTTGGTATCCCTCCTATAAGAAATTTCCTCGGTATAAGATTATAAACCAATTCTTATAGAGGTGCCACTGGATGACTACCAAAACCCGGATAAATCGATTTGACAAAAGTAGTTTGTCCACCCAGGACAAAACAAATTTATCATGGACAAATTTATCTTCACGCGGCATCCGCGCACCACCGGCGGACAAAAACGCTGTTTCAAAAATCATATCTGATATAAAATTTGTATGTGGAAATAGGCAGAACGTATGTGGCAATAGGCGTGCCCTTAGCAGATTACCTTTCCAAAAAAAGTCGAGACAATTCGCGAGGCCACTTATTCTGGAGTCTTTCTTATACCGCTTCTTTTCTTATGTCAGCGCGTCCGGTAAGGAAGACAACGCCTCACACAAACCTATGGAGAAAGTGCATGAGGAGACGGCATTTTTTTTACTCGTGGAGCGGAAGTGGAAGGTGGTGGGTCTTCTTAGCGCAGGAGAGACAATCAAAATTGGGCTCCAAAACGCTCAGCTACGCTGATGTGGTGGTGGGCAGAACATAAAGATGGATGTGACCGAAACAAGTGGCATTCATGACGTGCTATGCTAATTATAATTGGGCTAGCACGCACTAAGTCGCCTTTTTTTGCTAGAAGATACAATTCGAGTACTACGCATTTTAACAGGCAATAAGCTCACCAATAACACTGTTTCCTATTGCACGCGGCTTATTAGACTGGATTATGTTCTTCGCTTTTTAACTCACACTCAGCCGACAGGTACGAAAGGAGCTTTTCGGGAACCATTTGCTTCAATCCAGCAAACGCAGCTTTGTGCAGATTTATTTTTTGCAAGATATATGCATCATCATGTATTTCGAATGGTGCACTAAAGTTGAAAAATATGTCTTGACGATCTTCCGACATCTCACACTGAATCACGGTGTCCTTGCTAGTATTCAATTCAAAAAATGGTAGAAATATTCTCCCTTTGTCCCGGACAATGTTGCAGATGCGGGATCTTCGGTCTCTTATCGTTTGCGCTGAGCGTTTCGTTTAAGCAGGTTTTTCATCGCAACTTGTTGTACCAAAAGGTCCTGAAGATGTTGCTTCTTCTGTTCCACGTATTTCATGCGTCCATTCCTTTCAGCCTATTCAGGCAGCCACGTTAAGTTAGTATGTCGCTCAGCTGAAAACTTGAAGACTACATGTAGCCTGTAAACGTAGACAAACCATAAACATTTCCATGTCATGTTGTTCGTTCGAAGGCAACCCTTTCCCTCGGATTTCCTTGCGATCTTTTGAAATAATATCCATAGCCATCAGTATATTCGGTGCGTCGTATACACGACGGCGAATATTTTTTTCATCGTAATCCTTTACAAAACACGCGAAAAGATCTAGCGCTGGATATACCCACAAGTTTTTCGACAACGTACGCAATCGTTTGGGCGCATCGAGACGAAATCGCGCACCAGTTCATCAGCGACCTCATTGTAAGACGTAATGTACTTTTCCTCCACTTTTTGACATACTTTCATACTAAAATGACGTAGACCTTTGTTGATTTTCAAATATTTCCTCTTTTTCTCTGGTGACCTGGATACGAGAATCAGGTTTAAGTCTCTTCATTTTAGCTAGTGGCTTCAAACAATAATTGCAGAAACGCACGGGCTTGTGAAAGACGGACTTGTGAACGATTACGCAGCAAAGATTGTGTTCTTTTCGATAGTCGGTTCCACAGGGGTCAACGGTGGTGCCGAAGAGGACGCAGACGGCGGCGCATCAACAAGAACACCATTCTTCAAAATTCCTACCTCTGTAGCCATTTTTTCGAGACCTTGAGACTTCATCATGTTCACAAAATCGTCATGAAGACTCTTGGGTGTTATCAACGCGCCTGCTGCATCCACTTGAAACGTTGTATTTTCCGCTGTCATTCCGTTTGTCGCACAAATTGAGACAAGGTTTTAGTGGCCAATTGACTACTGATATTTTGCGGTGAGAACGAAGAGTACGTTTTCTCAACCTAAAGTTTTGGTGGTCAACCGACTTATTAAAATTTATTTTTGTGATGGAGGCAAGTTCAAAATCGAACACCGTAGTGTCGATAACCTGACCACCATCGTGCCCGGCCTTCCAACTTAAGGGGGGGCACCCCGCAAACCTTTGCCTTCGATCCGATCGGATCGCCCGCTGCTGGCAGACGACCGATCATCAACACAGGACGCCTGGTCCGATTTGTTCTTCATCTCACCTTGTGTACCCGATGGATTGGCCTGGTAACACACTCGGTGGATCGGTGCTGGGAATTGACTTGTGGTCTAAATGTGGTATACCGTTCTGGGTAGGGTACCCTGGGCGGAATTCTTCACCCTGGTTACGGGTAGACCAGTTATACTTGGAGTGAGTATACCCCAAAGGGCAGATCGCTCAACCGATCGTAGAGCCCAACCAATATGAGAAATAAACTCCAGTAATCGAATAGGGAGATCCAAATGAGAACTTGACACACTCCACGAACTATATCTCCACGAAACAATCCAAAAGACTTAGTAACACGTTCCAAACGTTCGTAACTTAAACTTGAGAGGTCAACCAAAGTGTACTCCCGTCGAGGGACTTCCGGCGGGCCAAGTGCGTCTGTAACGCGTCCCGGCCAGGTATAATGAGCTGGAGGGGATTACTCGACCCTCCGCTCCCAAAACACTCTGCGGCGTGCAGAGGCGACTGATCTACAAAGCGAAACGACCCCCGGTTGAGTGCTAAAGACGTCGGGTATAGAAGCCTAGAAAATTAATGACGCAAATTAACGACCCTAAGAAAATTAACGACTAAGTAAAAAACTATCCCCTATGGTCCCCAATATTTACAAAACATAAAAATATGTAAGCGCACGCCATATCATGTGACTCACCAAAATCCGTGTTCTTGACATCCCTTGCACATGACAGGCCCAAAAGCCTCCTTGATTTCCACCAATCTGATCGCCGATAAGCCGATCGGTGTGCTGCTGACCGGAAACGACCAAAATTCTTGGGTCCGCTTCGCCACAGCCGCCCCTGAGTCATGTCGCAGCCACGCAACGGTAGCGTCCCGATCGCATCATATCCAGATCTTCATAGAAGCGGACTTAACCAATGGACGGATCTCTGAGTCCACCTTCTCCAGGTACTTGCCTTGCACACCCGATCGTCTTGTGACCTCTCTTGACCTTCTTTTCTGCAGGCGCCCTGCGTTCCTCGTCGCCCCATCTCGATTCGCCGGTCAGATCGGCCCGATCTGACAGACCTCTCAGCAATTTAGAGTCCGACAAACCAGGCAGGCATCAGATCGATTCCGATCAGCTCCGGAAAACGGTCCGTGAGCTACAGTTCCAGTTAGACACCAGGGATTCTTCACTCCTGCAACTGCGGAAGGAGGTGGATACGTTGATCCCCATGTCCACGAAGTTGCAGGAGGTGACCCCTGAAAACGCACATCTCCGGGCCAAGATCGCCCAACAATCAACGCGAGGTAAGCCGATCGGTCTGTTTTCATCTTGGGTCTGCTCTGGCCTTCCTTTGCATGTAGATCACTACATGCAAAGGAAGGTCAGAGCAGATCAATTGCCCGCCGATATCACCAAAACGTTCGACGCCTTATTCACGGCTGATTGGCAGTCTCATGATCATCGCGATCAGCTCCGACCGATCTTTGACGGGCTGATCGGTGCACGGCACGATCTGTCTCGCTTGGAGGCCTATAGGTTCCACCTCCTGGAACAGCTCGCGGTGGTCGACCGGCAGAGGTTGGAGGACCAGTCCGATCGGACGCCTGGACCCAGGAATCAGATCGTCGCTGGGCGGCCGTAAAACGGTGCTATCAACAGCTGACTGACTTGTTGCACCGGCTTCCGGCTGCATGCTCTAGCGCCGACCGGTCTGCGTCGGCCGTTCTGGCCGATCTGCATCAAGACCGGACCCGACGCCACTCATTGGCCAAAAGTAAGCACCCCGAAAATTCGCAAACTTCCAAGAAGCGTAAGGACGCGTCGAGGGGCTCAAGGGCGTGGGGCATAGAGCGCGACTCCGAACTCGAGGAGAAGCGAGCGGTGCCCCAGAAGAAAGCCAAGACGCTGGCACATCTCTCAAGCCCAAATCGGATGCAGGTGACAAGTCTATCACCCCCAAATCTCGTGCGCCCTCGCGGCCCCGCTCCGCTCGCACCAAGTGTATAGAGGTCTCCTCCGGAGAGGACTCGGGGGCGGCTCGAGCGATTCCGAGTTCTTGTTCACCGCGTTATCCAAGTCCCGGTCCGATCAACGCCGAGGTTCCGTTCCTGCGAAGCCTGCATCGGGGACTAATAAGGCGATCAGCTCCCAGGGTGATGGTGCTACACCGACGCGCAATTCGACCGGAACGTTGCCTTCGTTCCAGCCCGGCACATCTGGGCTGCGAAATCACGCCCTATTGAAAGGATTGTTGGCCGGAGATCGACCTCTCCCATCGCTGACTTCGGATGCCACTTCGCCATGGTCATCGTGGCAGATCAGTAGCTTGTACCAATCTGCCCTGACCAAGCAGATATTAGCCCGATCTCTATCGCGCCCAGACTCCTGGCTTTTTCCTCCAGCTCCAAAGGCTCCTGACGCTTCTGCATGGCGGGCGGACCTGGTCACAGCACCACAAATCGCCCGTCTGTACGCAGATGAGTCATAGAAAGTGTTCGTCCGCCCCAAGCTGGGGTCCATGTTTGCATCGACTGCGTGGATCGACTCGTTCTTAGGTCGAGTGAAGGCCTTCAACGAAACTTACAGCCAAACGATCTGGAGTTCTACGCACTATCTAGTGATTCCTGGTCGAGCGCAACATGATCAAGGCCGGATATCGTTCCAGAGAAACCGAGAGAGGCGCCGGAGTCGGGCAGGGGAGGCCTGGCAGACCCTATGCCAGTTCGTTCTAAGAGGGATGCTGGCCCGTGAATGCGACCTCGACATCTTCTTATATCTTGTGGTTCTCCATATGGCCAAGCGTCGGGTTGAAAAATCCGGGGTATTAGCTGACGACGGCGTCTGGTATCCCGGTCTTCATTGTGACGAGACGGTCACAGACCTGAAAGACGCTTTGGCCCAGATCGATCGGAAGGAGCCTTGGCGCAATCAGTACCAGAACAAGATCGGAGACCATCCGGCGCTGACTATCGGCCGTCTGTGGGGTGATAGCGATTCTTGATGCAGCAGTTAGCTGACCAGATAATCCATAATATATGTCATCATTCTTTTCACATTCCTGATCATCCAATCACTTGACCAAATTCATCACTTTATCCAAACTTGCACCAACACGTTATCATATACAGTTTCCATCCACATCGAGAAAATCATCACCACGTTCGTCATTCCACTACTCCAGTTCATCACAGTTCATCACAAATTCACAAAATTCCGACCTTACACATATTCACACCGATCGATATACTGATCGGTGCTACTGTGTGTCTTGGTCTTCGTGGGTCTGCATCACTGCAAAGCGATTCCGACTGACTCGTTATCGCTCGAACTTTCGTAGCAGTGCTCCACAATTTAGGTCGAGTTCGTCGATCCAAGTTTCTTCGTCATGATCCTTCCAGCGGACCAGATATTCTCGGTGGGTGCGACCGAAACGGGTCTTCTTGAACGATCGGACATCCAGTACGTTTTCCACCTCGAATTATTCCTCTTCCAATGGCCTTCCCAACTGTACTCCGGCAGCAGAGCTTCATCAACTGCGAATCTCTCCGCTTCGTCCACCATACAGGGCATTTTATGCCGATGGGGGAATTCTCTGACCAGCTTCAGCTTGGACACGTGCACGATCGGAAAAACTTTGTAATCCGTGCCGATCGTGATCAGACGGGAAGCATGCTCACCGATCAGCTCTGCTACACGGAAAGGACCGTGCCACATGTGAGCCAACTTCTTCGCATAGCCTTCCTTGACCCGATCGAGGTATAACCATACCCTCACCCCTGGTTCAATACCACGAGGTCGGACCTGATCGTTATTCCGGTCTGCTCGATATTGTGAGGCCTGTCGCAACTTTTCATTGACGACTTCTTTCGCATGCTGGTAATGCTTTTGGACCTGCATACGCCAGCGACGGGCATCGCGATCGCGGTTCCGAGTGCAGCCGATCGGTATCGCCGCTTCAAATGTCGATCGAGGGTCCCATCCATACGCCAGATAAAAAGGCGTTTCTCCTCGGACCCGATCGGTTGAAGAGTTGAGTGCGAATACCAGTCTCTCTGCATACTCGTTCCAGTCACGTTGGTCCGGATCGGCCACATACATCTTGATCGCCCTTGTGATTGTCTGCACCATGCGTTAGCCGATCCTTTCGCTTGCGGGCGATATGCCATCGTCGCTCTCTGCTTCTGGCCTAGCATGTTATTGAACGATCGGAACACCTCGGCCATAAAACCGGGTTCCCGATCGTTTCTGATAACTTCGCTGGCGCCAAACCTTCTGAATACGCATTCCTCGTAGCTCTGGGCGATCTGCTCCGCAAATCGGGATGCACTAGTCTTTGCGATCACCATACCAGTGAACAGGTCGATCCAGATCATCAGCTCAGTGTTGCCGCGCGTCGATCTGGGCAGCGACGGTATGTGATCCATTGCTATCACCTGGAAAGGGTAAGTAGCCTCGATATTTCCGGGCGATCGGCCCTTGATTATCGGTCTGCCCTTTCCGGTATCTCAATCTTTGCAACAACCCACATATTTCTGCACGCTTCGAAAAAGTCCTCTCCAGTGAAGGCCCTGATCTTGTGATATGTTCTGCCTATTCCTTGATGTCCCCCTTCTAGACTCACATGGTAGTGATGAAGAACATCCGGCTGTAGCAATTCAGGGATCACCAGTTTCGCCAGTCGATCTCGATCGGCACTGTCTTGGTCAACTTCACGGCAGTAATATAGCAATCCTTTGTCATCCACATCGTAACTGTCCGCGATTTTGGTACATTCCTTCGCTTGATCATTCGTTAACTTGGACAGTTCACCGTGCAGATATTCTTTCAGGTTGACAATCCACTCTTCTTCGTCCTGCGCCTTGAGGATCTGTAGCCGGTGTGTATACGCACGGTGCGGCTAGCGCACAGAGGAATACTTTCCTTAAAGCGGCGTTCACCGATACTTAGCCGGTACGCCCTTATTAAGGCTTAGTAGGAGAGAGCTCTCCTACTCGGGGCCAATGTTCCCGGGTTAGTTTACTGTAGCCTTTGCTAGTGCCTTAACGGCGAGGCTCCCTTACAAAGGGTGTAGCTAAGGGGAGGGCTCCCCTTACGCTACGGCACTCACTACACGCACGACCGGTCGAGGTCGTGCGTCTGTATGAAAGAGTGAAATGTAAACTGAATATATTTAATATGTAATTATTTAAACTAATATAAACTATATGTAACACTAAGTAGAATATTCCTAATTCGTACCTAGCTAAAATGTAGTGTACACACCTGTGTACTGACACGTGGATGGCTGACACACCACCACACCAAGGGCTCATGCCCTGATTGGTTAAAATAACCAAAGGTTCGAAACCTTTCAACCCGGCCAATACCGACCTCAACCGTGGTGTACTCATGTACACCAACACTCAGTGTTACCCGAATGTTACCCCGTTACATCCTCCCCCATCAAGACTATTGCTTACGCAATAATCAAAATTTTTGTTGGAGAAATCCAACGGCAGTTCCCCTGGCCATCCATATGTACACCTCCAGTGGTGCTATGGCGTCTCCTCTAGAAGAGGTAGACTAATCCGAAAACTCGGAAGTGGATGCCTTTGGGGATACCTCCCCAATGGTGAGCCGCTCCGACAGCGCCGAACGGCGTTGTCGGCAGCCTAATCCCTTCCACATACGTGAGGAAAATGCACTAATCAGTGCAGCACCCCTGTCCGTATCGGATGATACATCCGAATCGCCAAAGGCGATCATCACTAATGAGCTGGACGCAGCTCAAGACTCCCAACTTGCCGCACAGGCACTAAGGGCTGCGTTACGCGCCCCCAAACGCCCGTCAAGGGCGGCTTATAATTTCGATGGTCCTCGTGACCTTCCAAGGTGGGCCAGGCGTTTGGTAAGGACTAGTCTAGCGTCCTATACCCCTGGCCCCGCGGCTGAACAGCCGTACCAACGCGATCGCCGTGAGAAACTCCGTCAACAACAGCTTACACAAAAGCAGTTCACTATCGTCTCGTACCGAGAGCGCTTCAACAGGCAGGTACAAGGTGCCCCTGTTGAGAACCTCCGCGAGGTTCCTTTCGTTCTTTCTCCGGGAGAAAGTGCCGATGATGCACAGAAGAAGTTCCGCGCTTTGGCGGAAGGGGAGAAACTTCTCCCCAGCTTGGATGAGCTGCATGACAGCTATTCCCGTCGAGACATTTGGGTGAAGAGGGTGTTGCGCCATACATTTGCCAAAGCTAAGGCGATGGAGCAACTACGTACTCCGTATCGCACGCGCTACGCCAGCGCCCCTGTCTCCACGATGGTGTCCGAAGACAGTGTGATCGCCGCATCTGCCTCCGGCAAACTCCCACTTATTGGGAGTGAAGGGCTTCTCATGCCCCTCTGGTCGTTGACCTACAGCGGGATTCTCCCGCTCAAAAGCGTCAACGACGTCGCGGCAATCCTACCGTAGGGGAGTCTCGAACTCCCACGAACTCTGTGAGTGTGGATAACCCTTCCACTTCACCAGATACTGGGTTTGACCGCGATGATGGCGTCGCGCCATCAGCCGCTCCACATGAAAGTGTGGAGTACTCTCCACATCAAGCATTGGAGGAGGAGGTCGCGCAATTGCGACATGAGATTCGCGAGCGCTGTGATCTACACATCCTTCGCATCCATGATCTCCACGAGAGGATCCGCGATGAGCGGGATGCCACTGATCGCTTCGAGAGGCGGCTTACCTCTCTCGAGACGACCGTTGCGGAGCTTCGTGGTCGCATTTTAGCCCTTTCGGGATTACTTCGCCCTGCGGTGCCTTACGGCTATCCGCCTTTCCACCATCCTCCAGGAGGGGCCCCGCCTCCGGGTCCTGGTATGGCTTAAGAATACCGACATAAAAGGTTGGATGCGTACGCATCGCCTTCGGGATGTCTAAGGTGTACGACAAGCCCTTTCGGGCTAACCCCTTATGGGGCCCACAAACCTGGGGCGCAGTTTATTGCGCAACACATTTTAAACTGCATGTGTAGGAAGATTTTTAGCGTTTAATAAAACACTTTCTCCTACTCTGTATACCTTTTGTTACGCCGTCGCTTTCGGTCAGCTTGCTCCTTCTGCTTGTCTTGGCTTTCCGCCATGGCATCGCAGACGTGTCGTAAGACACTGAGGCGCGTCGATAAAAACTTATCGATGTGCTTTCGCACAGATACAGGGCTGACATCGGGGAATCCCCCCCCTCAAGCCCTGGGCCACACACACGTGGCGTTAACGGAACCCTCGGATTTACCAATCCGTTCACGTAAAACGGGGTAAACCCCGTAGATGCATGTACCGAATTGTTGATAGCAAATTCAACCATCGGAAGCATCTCACTCCAACTCTTTGGATAATCCGGCCATAAACTCCGGAGAATATCCTCCACAACGCGATTAACGCGTTCCGTCTGACCGTCCGTCTGCGGATGATCCGCTGTGGACATGAGGAGCTTGGTGCCTAGCACCTTAAACAACGCTCCCCAGAATTGTCCCGTAAAACGGGGATCCCGATCCGACACAACGGAATCGGGTAGACCATGCTGTCGAAAGACACGGTCTAGGAACACTTTTGCTGATCCTTGTCCATCTATGGACTCTGGCACCGCCGCCAGGTGAGCCATCTTGTTCAAACGGTCTACAAAGACCAATATGCCAGTTTTCCCGGCCTTATCCTTCGGAAAACCGAAGATAAAATCCATGCTAATGGATTTCCAACACTCCGTTCGAACCGATAAGCTCGCCAAAGGCGCAGCTGAACTTGCAGAGGGTTTAACCCTCTGACACGTCTCGCAGGTGCGTATATACGCAACGACCCACTTATACAAATTGGGCCACCAATACAAAGCGCTTAAAGCGCTGTAGGTCTTATCCCGACCTAAATGACCCCCTCAAAGAGGACCCTATACTTCAGTTCCTCATCATGAGGAACTACCACCCGCGGAGTGTCCTCCGCGCTCGTGCTATAATATAGCAGACCGTCACAGTAACTGTAAGGGTGTACACGAGCTCTAGCTCGACTTGACAGGGTTGGCTCAGACGAGCCAAGACCCTTTTCACCCAACGCGCTGATAAGCGCCGTGCACTGTGGGTCTTTCTCATACGCCTGTCATATGAGGTCCACCACAGACGAGGTGATGAATGTCGCGTGAGCGAGCTCGTAATCGGGACGACGCGACAACGTGTCTGCAAGCACATTCTGCTTGAAATGTTTATACTTTACCTCAAAATTATACTTTACAAAGAAGGTGAGCCAAAGGGCCATCCGTTGGGAGAGGTGAGGCGACTTTGTCGCTGTCCGTAAGGAAGCGTGGTATGTATAAACCACGAACGGCTTTGAGCCGAGTAGGTGAACCCTAAATTTGACAAGGGAATACTTCATAGCAAGTAGCTCCTTATCATGAACGGGATAATTCCGTTCCGCAGCTTTAAGCTGCCTCGACTCAAACGCAATCACGCGTTCCCGTCCCGAATCGTCTGCTTGTAACAAAGCACATCCGATTGCAAAATGGGAGGCGTCGCAGACGACGCTAAACGGTTTTCCAGAATCTGGGAGAGCAAGAACGGGGGATTTCAACAAGCTCCCCTTAACCGCTTCGAAAGCGGTTTGGTGTTTGGTTTCCCAACACCAATCTACGTCCTTCCTAGGAAAGTCTGCTAATGGTTTCACCATCTCCGCGTAGTTCTCGCTGTATTTGTGGAGATAATTGGCTAATCCAAGCCACTTCCGTAAATCTCTAAGATTTACAGTCGAAGGCCACTCCACAATGGCTTTCACCTTCGCGGGATCCGCCCGCACTCCATGTTTACCGATGAAGCATCCGAGGAAAGGAATTTTCTCAGCACCAAATATACATTTGGATGCGTTCGCATATAACTTATGCTCTCGCATACATTCGAGCACAGCTCGAAGGTGTATAAGGTGCGTCTGAACATCAGACGAGTAGCCTTCCGCACGACTATGAACGAATATATCGTCGAAGTACGTCTGATCGTACTTTCTATGAGGGCGGAAGAGTTGAGTCACCAAGAGATTAAAAGTAGCTTGTGCATTCGAAAGCCCCTGTGGCATAACTGGCCACTCCCACAGCATGCCACTAGGCGTTCTGACCGCTGTAAGCGAAATATCGGATGCTCGCATGAGCACCTGATAATACCCGTCCACCAGATCTAAGGCACTGTACACAGTACAGCCCGCCATATTGTTCTGGAGGACATCCTTCCGAGGAATCGGAGTCTGCATGGATACAATAACTGCATTCAGCTTGTTATAAGCATGCACAATGCGCCACTTTCCGTTCGGTTTACGAACACAAAAAGTGGGAGATGAGTGAGGAGACTTACTCTCCCGTACCATCCCTGCCTCTTCTTTCCCCTTGAAGACTGCGTCGATGACGTCGCATTGTTCCTTGGGGAGGGGCCACTGCCTAGTGACGCAGTATTTGGTTGAGGGAACCAAATCAATTTCATGTCGGACTCCCTGATCCGGTGGTAACACCATCGGCGAGTTGTCACTAATGACATTTCCAAATTCCTTTAATAAGGAATGGTAAGGGTCCTCAGGATCCGCAAGGATCTTGAGACCGCTTCGGGCATCCAATGCCGGTTTAGTTTGCACCAAAACTGACTCATCCATCGTGGATGAGAAGTTCAACTCCTCTTCCGGACGCAACACGACGACCTCGTCGATTTCATCTGCTTTCAAAGCAGTCTCAAACTCGTTGAAGGACATCTCCTCCAACGACAACAGTTCTCCTACCCCAGGAAACCGTTCCAGGCTTACGCCTTCTGTGACAACACCTGTCACACTATTCAGCATCCTGTAGGACTGATGACTACTGGCCTCGGGACTCATCCCGAGACCCAGATGGGGGGAGTAAATTGCCCCATCTACTGGAAGCGCCACGCGCCTATCCACAGAGGTCTCTACCTCTACCACCGGTGACTTGCCGGTCTCGCCTATAACGGCGTAATCGGAATCATTTACGACGTGCGAAAGATACGAACTTCGGGTCTCTTCGCTTGAAAGCGCCTCGTGCTTAACCACAGGGGTCTCTACCCCTACCACTGGAGTCGCAACTTGTTCGCCGGACACGGCGTGGTCGGAATCAATTCCGACTTGTAGAAGAGACGAACTTCGGGTCTCTTCTCTAAGCGCCTCGCGCTTACCCTCAGAGGATTCCACCTCTATCACTGGCGACTCACCAGTCTCGCCTACATCGGAGCGGGGATTAACCGCCGAATCCCCCTCGTCAAGGAACTCTTCCTTTACGCCATTGGGAATGATCGTTTCAGACATCCCAATCTCTGGCATATCACGCCATAATCGCTTTTGCGATCGAGCAAAGGTGGGTTCATGACTCGCCAATGCTTCACCCGACCACGGGTGTGTTGAGCCAATGGACTTAGACTTCCAGTCTATCCATGGCTCGTGGCGTTCCAGCCACTTCATGCCCAGAATGAGGTCATACCTCGAGTCCTAATCCAGGACTAGGCAACGTTCTAAGCTGTCGAAGTCTGCAAACTTCAGCTTAAGGTCAATCGAGACCTTGGGTACAGAAAACTGTACGCCCGTCGCAAGACGAACCGTGACAACGTCACGAGAACGTGCCTCTAGGGCCTCGCCATACAGCCGACTCTTCTCAGCAGAAGCCCGTCTGACATAATTGTCAGACGCTCCAGAGTCTATCAACACTCTCCAAGGCTTGTCAAAGCCTTTCACGTCGGCAAGGACTACCAGCAAACCTGGATGGTACACCAACTCGGTGCTAGAAAGCACCGCTTCCCTCGGGGATTTGTGCTGTCGTCCCCTACCCTGGGGCTTAACAGAACTGAGGGGTCCCCCAGTAGGGCGCCCCGCACCTACTGGGAGCCGTCGTTTCCCGACGGCTTGGGCAAGGGCTTTTTCCCCATCCTTGGTCCCTTGTAGCGAGTGTCTCGCTGGGGATTTTTCGGACATCTGTTCTTCAGATGATCCATGCTCCCACACAGGAAGCATCTCAGCGGCCCACGCCGCTGCAACATAGCGAAGAGCTATGTCTCAAAACTCTGTGAAAAAGATTCAGAATGACTCTTAGCGGGAGGTTTCTCCTCCGCTTCGACCGGACTCAGGTCCATGGGTTCGGGACCCACCTTAGGGGAACGGAAGTTCCTCTCGGCGTTGAACGCCATCTTGAATGCCTCTTCCAGGGATTCGGGTCGGCATCGGAACAATTCCGAACGTTCTGGCCCTTCTCTCAGGCCTCCCATGAAGACGGGGATGGACACATCGTCCGAATACGCTTTCGCGTACATCCCTGCCAACAGGCTCTTAAGCTCCTGGATATAAACCTCCAGGTCCTTAGTGCCTTGACGGCACCTCAGGAACGCCAGTTGATTCTGGAAAACCAGATCAGGCGTTGCGTACATGTCCATAAGCTTCTGCTTAAGGACCTTCCATGTTGGAAACACGTCCTTGACTGATTCCGAGCATGTAAACGCCCATGTACGGGCTTTGTCCGTAAGATGGGTCAATGCAAGTCCCACTTGCAAGTGATCAGCGGTCATGTTCGCTGTGGCGAAGGCCGTTTCGACCTCTCGCAACCAAACATAAAGGTTGTATCCCTTCTCTCCGGTGAACTCCTTTATCTTAAACGATAATGGAGGGCGCACACCCGTGGAATGACCTCCACCGCAACTCGCCTCATGAGCGATGAGGGCATTAACCCTTGCCTTTACGGCCTCAAGGCCCTGCTCCACTAGGAGCTTCATACCTTCTTCCCCCGTTAAGGGTAACAGCCTTTTAAAGGCTTCCTGTTGGACGAGGGTCAAACTATCCCAATCGTCCTGATTAATCCTTTGCAGAGGATGCCTAGTCTACCAACACATGTGTTGGATTGACTACAAGTGCTACCAGATGTAGCCGGTGCGTATACGCACGGTGAGGCTAGATCACAGAGGAAGACTTTCCTTAAAGCGGCGTTCGGCGCTACTTAGCCGATACGCCCTTATTAAGGGCTTAGTAGGAGAGAGATCTCCTGATCGGGGCCAATATTCCCGGGTTAGCTTACTATAGCCTTTGCTAGTGCCTTAACGGCAAGGCTCCCTTACTAAGGGTGTAGCTAAGGGGAGGGCTCCCCTTACGCTACGGCACTCACTACACGCACGACCGGTCGAGGTGGTGCGTCTGTAAGATAGAGTGAAATGTAAACTGAATATATTTAATATGTAATAAGCCTAAATTAATTTAAACTAATATAAACTATATGTAACACTAAGTAGAATATTCCTAATTCGTACCTAGCTAAAATGTAGTGAACACACCTGTGTACTGACACAAGGATGGCTGACACACCACCCCACCAAGGGCTCATGCCCTGATTGGTTAAAAAAAACAAAGGTTCGAAACCTTTCAACCCGGCCAATACCGACCTCAACCGTGGTGTACTCATGTACACCAACACTCAGTGTTACCCGAATGTAACCCCGTTACAGGATCCGTTCCGCCCTTAGCTGTTGCACAACGCGCTCACTCAGCCTTTCCTTCGGGAACGATCGGCGATACTTCTGAGTTCGCGATCTAGTCTCCGCCATCACATGTACCTGATCGGGGCTGTCCTTGGTCTTGATCAACTCTGGGAGCCTGTTTATGTCCATAAGTTCAAGTAGAACGGCCTCCTCGGTGATCGTCACCCCGATCTGGTCCCTCATGGCTTGGGTCGCGAGGTGGTCGGCGCTTCTGTTCCAGTCCCGTTTCACGTGCAATAGCTCGTGGTTGGGATAGTCTTTCAGCGCTTTCATCACCCGATCATTCAACAACTTCAGCCGTGGTGCCTTACAGTCGATCTCCCCGGTGATCTGCCTTATCACCAGGTTGGAGTCACCACATATGATGATCCGACCTTCTTCTGTGATGACAGCAGATCGAGACATAGAAGGAGCCCCCGATATTCCGCCTCGTTGACCGTTATGTCAGGCGTGAAATCGGCGGCGGCTGCATTATAGACCATTGTGATAACTTCCACAGTATGGCACTATAGGAGCCGACCTTCTTCTTCACGCTAGCCGATCCGTCGAAACTCAAGAACAGGAGTTCCTCATCCCGATCGACGTTCGGCGGCGGCCGTGAGATTGATTGTCGGGGTTGCTTCCTTGGGGCAACCGCCATCAGAGCTTCATCCACTTCAGACCGAGGGGTGATACTGGCAGACAATGTGCCCAATATCTCTTCCTCTCCCTTGGTGCACTTGACGACCTTGAGGGACCACTGTTACAGGATCGCTGACCATCTGCCGAGCCGACCGTCCATCCCATTGGCTGATAACAGCCAGGCCAATGTCGACTTTCTTGATAGGACCTTTACAGGTCGGCCGACCAGCAGGTTATAGCACACATCCAAAATCCGTAGTAAAGCCAGAAATTCCTTTTCGACGATCCCATAGTTGACCTCGTTCGGCTTCAACGTCCGGCTCGTAAAAGTGACAGGGTGGTACACTCCATCATGTTCTTGTGCTAGAGTGGCATAAATGGCCCACTTACTAGCATACACAATGACGATCGTCATTTTTCCGGATCGAAGTGTCTTAGAATCGCTGCCGTCGCCCTCTTAGCCTTCAACATACCGAAAGCAACCTGTGCACGATTCATGTAGGCATCTGTCTCCACCGGCGGAAAATCTGCAGGCAGATCGGAGTTGCAGCCCTCTCGTAAATTTGCCCGATCTCCTCGCGCAACATATGATAGTCGACTTCCCGGAGCTCGTACAGCACGGCCGAGTAGATCGCGAAGTCTTCAATGAAGCGGCTGTAGTAATTCAGGCTCCCTAGGAAGGACTGCATTGCCTTCAGAGATATGGGAAACGGGAGGTTGCTCAGTGACTCCAGATCCTTAGCATTAGCTTCCGGCCCACTGATTGACACCATATGACCCAAATAGGCGACCTTGGACATGCCCCAAAAACTCTTCACAGCACTGATCGACAGGTTCCAGCGATCGCACGTCTCCAACAACCGTTCAACCTTCTCGCACAGATCGCTCCATGACGAGGCAGGGATCAGTGGGTCGTCGATGTATGATCTCCTCCCCATAACGGACGGTCTCCTTTCCCGATCGGGTTCACCCTCTGTAAATACATCATAGTTTTTGGTGGGGTCCCGATCGGTACTGATCTTGAAGTGTCCATACAGTGCGTTGTCGATCAGCCTCTGGTAGATCTGGGGTGCGTTCTTCAAACCGAACGGCATACGGTTCCACTCAAACAGACATAACGGCGTAACAAATTCGGAAATCTCGCGAGCCCGATCGGTCATCGAAACCACCCAAAATTCACTTGCCATATCCAGCGAGCAATACCATAGGGTCTTGTCAAGATCTTCCAGCAGATCGCTGATCAGCGGCATCGGGTACACCATAAGCTTGGTCAACCGATTTATCAACCGATAATCAATGCACAACCTGATGTCGACGCCGTTCTTCATGATTACAATCAAGATCGGCGAGGCCCATGGCGAGGTCGACGGTCTGATGATCTTGGTAGCCAACAGTCCTTTAATAAGGTCAGACAATTTTTCGCGGTACTGTGGCGCCACACGTCGGCATCGCTGGGCGATCTGCTTGGCATCACCGACATCGATGTCACAGATTGCTCCGCGAGCAGCAGGGGGTAAGGCATTGCCTTTCCCGATCAGCAGATGCTTCTTCTTCTTCCAGATGATCTTCTTAAGCTGATCGATCAGGTCGAGACTGTTGACGTCCCGATCACCCACTTGTAGATCATCCAAGGTGACTTCGGGCAGATCGGCAGACACTTAAGAGGACTGCCATCTGGCTCTCCAGCTCCTGAATGTACTGATCCCCGCCCTCATGTATGCAAACTTGATCGTCTTCCGGGTCAATATCATCCAAACCGTCCTGGTCGGTTGCACACTGCTGTTCCCGATCGGCGGGTTTCTCCTCGACGACGTCGATCTGCTTCGGCGCGCCATCGTGGTCCGCCCCAGCAATCCCATGTTCCCATTTTTCTGTTTCTGTTTCCGGCTCCTCTGTCGCCTGTTCTTGTGAAACCACCATGTTGACGAACCTTGGCTCATCTGCTTGATGGTCCACCGTGTCCGGCGACTGCGGTGCCTTTCTTCGAACCAATATCTTCTTCGGGGCTACATAGATGGGTCGTTCCACCATAGGTGAGGTATCTTCTTCCACCGGTCCATCATCGCTGACCAGATCGGTGGTCGCTCGGTATGCCAAGTTCTGCCACTCGAGATACCGTCTCGATCCGATCGAGACGAACCCCGCCTTTCTTGGCACCTTCCCTTCCGCTAGCCACATGCCAACAATAGTATTGTTGTCGGGCGTAAGCGTCTTGTCACCGATATTAGTGAGTCAAACGTAATCGAACCGGCCGGCGCTCTTCACAAAGGTCGGCACGCACCGGTCGCCCCTGGTCATAACTTCCTTGATCGAAAACCTTTATCGACCGGGGTATCAGCGGATTGGCCGACTGGAATGGTGACATCTTGATCCCACCTGACCAGATCGGTGTGCGATCCGTATAGGGGCCGCCGAACAGCTAACTGGATCTAGACCTCATCCGGGAGTGTAAGCACTCCATGAGACAGATCTAGGCAAATACCCGCCGGCACCATAAATCCATGCCTAACAAGGCATCCTGACCGTCCCGCTTTCCAACCCAAGTGCTGAAGAAGTAAGCCAACGAACCCGATAGGGTGATCTTCACGGGCGTCCTTCCTTCGGTCATGTAAGAATTTTCCCCAATTCCAACGCATTCTTGTATCTGGGTATCGTCTATACGACATCCGACCTTACGAGCAAATACGGAGTCGATAATCGAGACATCTGCCCCAGAGTCGAACAACATCGTTTCCTTCTGGTCATTAATCTTACCACAGGCTTTAGCCTGTTTAAACCATTTGTCGGGCGCATGATACTTCCAGTATCCGCGAGACTCCTCAGGCAGCAGATCCAACTGCATGACCACCTTCGATCGGGAATATTCATCGGTCGTGAGATTGTAGACCGGATGATCCCGATCGACGCAATTGAGAACAGAACATGTATTGTCGGTTTTATTCTGCTTGCCGGCATATGAATAGATGCCAAACGTAGACCGCTCGGCTCGATTCAGATTCCAACCTGGCGAGCGTTCTAGTTTAACATCTTTTCCACGTCAGGTGGAAGCATCCCCGCGTGCTTGCCCGGCACATACCACTTGCCCATCAGGTTGAAGAATTCTTCCATCTTGCAGTGGCCGGCCTCGTGGATCTCTCCACATGACTTACACACGAAAAGGCAGTGATCGGTGGGGTGGCCGCGTCTTTCGCATTTCTTGCATATTAACTTCTTCCAGCAGCCCCGATCATCATGCTTACTTGACCCGCAGTGAGAACACTTCTTGCGGGGTCGGTCCGGGTCAGACTTGTTCCCGCTCCTGCCATTCCGATCTTCCTGTTTAGGCGCCGATCTGGTTCTTGGGGCAGTTTCCGCGATGAAAACGTGGCGACACTGGTCCTCATCCGACTCCCGACTGGAAAGGCCGCTACTTTCCTCTTCCGACCCGGTTCTGTCTTCAGTCACAATCGCCTTGACAGCACGGGCCGATCTGATTAAGGGCCTCTTCACAGGGTCGGTCTGGATTTTCGATCTGTAGCGACCCGATCCAACGGCAACCTTCTACCTATGATGCGTGAGTGTTGCAACGTCCTCAACGTCTGCTCTACTTCCCCCACATCTTTGAGGCGCAGCAGAGTGAGCTGATCTGCCAGATCTTGGTCATTAAGGGTACTGATATAGTGACCCACGTGCTCCATAGCGGCGCCGGTCGGCGGGTTGCCTTACTTGATTACTATTCCGGCGCGAATTGCGGCCACGTTCAGGCGGTGCAAATACTCGATCGGCGTCTCGTCGCCCCGCTTCTGCTATGGTGATACTTGCGGGCGGTAGAAAATCCGGAGTTGCAGTACTGCTCCTCAAATTCTGAACATAGCAGATACCAGTCAGATCGGACATCCCGACCCAATTGTTGGATCCAGTTCGCAGCCGGTCCTTTCAGCAAATCTCTGAAGATCAAAAACCGTTCCTTTTTTGGTATCTGATCCCGCAAGAAAGCAGACTTGACCCGACCAAACCACGATCTGGCTTGCTCCTCGTCGGCGTCCTTGCCAGTGAAATCCTTGAGATCAGTGGTCGCAGCCATACGAATACGTGGGATCGCGGCAGATCCAAGATCAAATGCGGTAGTATAGGCTATGTTATCCTTACGCGTTCTGCCCGCCCCTGAACCGTCTGACCCATAGTGGTCATCCGGATCGCCGACCGACTCCATGTAGTAGTCGCTATTCTTGCTTGATCGGCGCGGTCGGGCTGGCTGCGGCTTGCGTCTTCCTTTGCCAACTGGTTTACCACCTCGGATAGCCTTATCCGCTGATTCCACTGACTCCATATCCACATCCCGGAAAATATTGACATTTTGCCGGGCAGATCGGTCCTGGGCATGCGGTCGCGGAGGCGATCGGCATCCATCTCCCAAGAAACGCTCCATCATGGCTTCAAACATGGCTTGGACGTTAGCTTGGGTCATGGGCAACGTATTTGTGTCCTACTTCGTAGGTACTGAAGCCTGTGGTGGCTCCTGGGGCCCCGACTGGTATGCAGCCCCTTGCTGCCGCACGTCCTTTTTATGCTCCCATAGGGTCTGGTACGGCCCCATGGTTATCCGCTCAACACCGACCTCCAACTCCGATGAGTTATTAGAGGCAGGTGGAGACTGATACAACGACTTATCGTCGTAGCACACATCGTCGTATACTGCCGTGGTCTCAGCGACCTTCAATGCCGCGGTGGGAGTTGGGCGGCGGACCGCCCCCACCAACGGCACCAAATGGTCATGGAGGGTCAACATCAACATCTTCAGCCTCCAAGTATCCAGATCGAATAGTTTCTGCACGTCGGCGAGGTTTGTCACTTTCATGCCGACCTCGGCCAACATCCCAGAAGGTTCTTCACCAATAGCAACGGCCGATCGCTTTGGATCCGATCGGTGGTGGGTCCGAGAAGGCGATCGGGGATCTGAAGGTATATAATCCGCATGACCTGGTCTTCGCGAATAAATCGCTTCAACTCGTGGATGTAATACATCCTGGTCAGGTCTTCTTCTTTGATGACCCCATCCCCGACCTGCGACTTTTCTTCCAAGTCGTCTTCCTCGGACGGCATTCTGATCCTCTGCTTGGGAACCTTGGGAGGGTGGACTGGATCGTCCCGATCAGCCTCCAAGTCATTTTCACTTTTTATTTTCTTTTCGTCAAAATATTCATTCAATGCATAGGATCAGGACTTTTGTCCTGATCCTTTCCGGAACTATAGCAAGACTTGCTATAGTCCCGATCGGCTCCGGTGGGAGCCTTATGGGTAGGAAAAAACTTATTAATCCCGATCTGGTCCTCCACCCGGACAGATCGGACATCGCCATCTTTATCGACAACGAGAACATAAGGCGATATCCGTTCCTTATGTCCTCTCCAGAACGATTCCACATTCAATTAATTGTAATCAATTCTTCGCTGAATATCGCTGCGGTG
Organism: Peronosclerospora sorghi; assembly: GCA_026184515.1. Lineage (NCBI taxonomy): Eukaryota > Oomycota > Peronosporomycetes > Peronosporales > Peronosporaceae > Peronosclerospora > Peronosclerospora sorghi. The sequence goes on along the minus strand of CM047581.1, from coordinate 10,960,259 downwards.
ATATCCACGATCACCAAGTGATCCGGGCACGCGCACCATTGTGGTGGAGTCAAGTTTAAAATCAAACACCTTAGTGTCGAGAACTTGACCACCATCGTGCCCGGCCTTCCAACTTAGGGGGGGGGGTACCCCGCGAGCCTTCGCCTTCGATCCGATCGGATCGCCCGCTGCTAGCAGACGACCTATCATCAACACAGGACGCCTGGTCCGATTTGTTCTTCATCTCGCCTTGTGTACCCGATGGATTGGGCTGGTAACACACTCGGTGTATCGGTGCTGGGAATTTACTTGTGGTCTAAATGTGGTAGACCATGCTGGGTAGGGTACCCTGGGGCGGAATTCTTCACCCTGGGTACGGGTAGACCAGTTTACTTGGAGTGAGTATACTCCAAAGGGCAGATCGCTCAACCGATCGTAGAGCCCAACCAATATGAGAAATAAACTCCAGTAATCGAATAGGGAGATCCAAATGAGAACTTGACACACTCCACGAACTATATCTCCACGAAACAATCCAAAAGACTTAGTAACACGTTCCAAACGTGCGTAACTTAAACTTGAGAGGTCAACCAAAGTGTACTCCCGTCGAGGGACTTCCGGCGGGCCAAGTGCGTCTGTAACGCGTCCCTGCCGGGTATAATGAGCTGGAGGGGATTACTCGACCCTCCGCTCCCAAAACACTCTGCGGCGTGCAGAGGCGACTGATGTACAAAGCGAAACGACCACCGGTTGAGTGCTAAAGACGTCGGGTATAGAAGACAAGAAAATTAACGACGCAAATTAACGACCCTAAGCAAATTAACGACTAAGTAAAAACTATCCCCTATGGTCCCCAATATGTATAAAACATAAAAATATGTAAGCGCACGCCATCTCATGTGACTCACCAAAATCCGTGTTCTTGACATCCCTTGCACATGACAGGCCCAAAAGCCTCCTTGATTTCCACCAATCCGATCGCCGATAAGCCGATCGGTGTGCTGCTGACCGGAAACGACCAAAATTCTTGGGTCCGCTTCGCCACAATATTAATAAGTCGGTTGACCACCAAAACCTTAAGTTGAGAAAACGTACTCTCAGTTTTCACCGCAAAATATCAGTAGTAAAGCGCCCGCGTTCGTGCGCTAGACCACGTCCATTCAGAGTCAAGTCCACGCGAGCGATGGCATGATCAAGCTCTTGCTCACGTTACAAGATGACCATGACATCGAAGCCGTGATATTGCGTCATCACGGCCGCACGACGTTCTGTGTGAGCTCCCAAGTTGGGTGTCAAATGGCGTGTACGTTCTATGCCACGGGGACACTGGGCATGAGTGCCAACGTAGCGAGTGGCGAGATATTGGAGCAGGTGGTGCACGCCTCGTGCATCGCGCGCATTCGCAACGTCGTGTTCATGGGCATGGGCGAACCGCTCAATAGTTATGACGCCGTCTTGGCGGCTTTGCGGGCCATGACGACCGTCTTTGGCCTCGTGCCCAAGCACCTCACGCTCTCGACCGTGGGGGTCATTCCTCGCATGCGACAATTGACGCAGGACGCCCCTTCTTGACGCAACCACTACCAGTTATTTATATATGGGCTAGGCCCATCAGGCCTAGAAATGTAAACAAAGAAGTATGGTGCAACTATACTGACAACCATGTTCAATGGGGCCCCGAATGTAGAGCTTAATAGAAGACCATGGAACATACAGCAAGGTCTCTACCCTGACAATATAATAATATGAACGAGTGGTATGACGTGACGTTGATGACGATTTTGACAGCGTCCGCCGGTGGTGCGCGGGTGCCGCGTGAAAATAAATTTGTCCATGATAAATTTGTGGAGACGAAATTTGGTCTCAACAAATTTAACCTCGCGGATAAATTTGTTTTGTCCTGGGTGGACAAACTACTTTTGTCAAATCGATTTATCCGGGTTTTGGTAGTCATCCACTGATTGATGTATGCGAAAGGAAAAGACGTGAAAACTCATATTACTGACTAAGTTTAAAAATTAGCACCGAAACTGGCTGTATTTCGTGATCAGACAACTAATTAACTACCGGTATGTTGCTAATCAAAAAGGTATACACGATGAGAAAAAAGTTTAAGACATGTTAACACACGGAATGAGGAATGCGCCAAGTTCGTACGCTGACTGGTCAATACGATGCTACCAGCAACATTATAAGCTTATTCACAATACTCTGACGAGTCAGTGACAGCGGCGGTTTCTGTCGCGTTACCACCACTCTGAACAGCTGATTCTTCAACTTCATCGGCTGGGGTAGTGCTGGTCTGCTCGACCGTGTCCGTTTCAGTGGCATCATCAAGAGTCTTTTCTACAGCAGCAGAAGTAGCCTCTTCAGTAGTATGAGTAGTCTCTTCAGCAGCAGGAGTAGTCTCTTCAGCAGCAGGAGTGGACTCTTTAGATTCACATGTCGTGCCTTCAAGGTTCACTTCGCTCAGCTTATGGTCCGGCTCGCCAGATGTCCACGTGCAACATGGATCGCCCAAGGCTTCACCGCACGTGACGGAGCCACCAGGCCACGTCTCTTGGCACACTTTCATCCAGTCTGCTCCCTCCTCCGAGAAAAGCTTGCCGAAATCTGTGTAACCTGAGTCTGTATGGCCGAGCAACCGTCCAAGGCTTTCACCATTAGGGATTTTTTTCAAATAGCTCGAATAACCGCTACTTGTCTGCACAAAGGCAACCGTGACGACAGCGAGCTGAATGGCCGTGTGCATCTTTGTATGTGCTCTCTATTCTTTGTATTCCTGTGTGAAAAGTCGAAGTGGTATGCCCTCGTCCAATTGCATGTTCTGGCAAAGGACTGACCAATGTCGATTTGTCGACCATACTTTACGGATGTTAGAAACTGTATAGGTGAATGTCGCTAGATCGCGTGCAGTACATAGATTGGAGACCTCACTTTTCAGCCAATTAAAACTTAGATACATCCTTTAGCATGAATAACGATAAGGCGTCAAAGGTTACCGAGGAAGAGCAGGAGGATTTGAGCGAACTCTTAACTGAGCTTCATCTCGTGCAAACAGCAAAAGCAAGTCAAGAATTAAAAAGGGACCATCGATTTTGGCATACACAGCCAGTTCCGAAGTTAATAGACAGTAATAGCGGCGAAAACTGTCTTCCTGGACCAATAGTCGTCCCTCAAAAGACGGTCACACAAGTGCGACAGCAACCTTATCATCTGCCCAATGGATTTAAGTGGTCCACCTTGGATATCAGAGACCCTTCTCATCTACACGAAGTCTACGAACTCTTGTCCCTCAATTACGTCGAAGATGATGCAAACACGTTCCGTTTCGACTACTCAGTTGAATTTTTGCAATGGGTTTTAGCACCTCCACGTTTTCATCAAGACTGGCACCTTGGAGTACGAAGCACTCAAAATCATACACTTTTGGCCTTTGTGTCGGCCATTCCAACCCAAATTCGAGTCGATTCGAAATCAATAAACATGACCGAGGTTAATTTTCTTTGTGTACACAAACGACTTCGAGATCGTCGATTGGCACCAGTATTAATCAAAGAAATAACACGAAGAGTCAATCTCTGCAACGTCTGGCAAGCTATTTACACCGCTGGAGTCGTGTTTCCAACACCAGTAGCCCACTGTCGCTACTTTCATCGACCTTTAAATCCCAGAAAACTCATTGAAACGGGGTTTTCTACCTTGTCACCTTACATGCCATTATCACAGGTAATTCAAAAGTTCGAGCTACCATCACACACGGTGACACGAGGTTTTCGAAGTATGAAGCGATCGGATGTTCTGCAAGTCACGAACTTGCTGAAAAACTATTTGACTAATTTTCGACTTGCAGCTGAATACAGTGAAGACGAAGTGGAGCATTGGATGGTACCTCGGACGGGAGTCGTGAGCGCATATGTGGTCGAGGATCCAGACACACAGGAAATCACAGACGTGTGCAGTTTTTACCATTTACCGTCAACGATCATTGGGTGTGACAAGTATGAGAAACTTTATGCTGCGTATTCGTTTTACAATGTCGCGACATCCGTGACGCTCTCGCAGTTGATGCAAGACGCAATGATTATGGCCAAGAAACAAGATCTGGATGTGTTTAATGCACTGGACGTGATGGAAAATCGCGAGATATTGCAACCTCTCAAGTTCCGACCCGGAAGTGGAACGGTGCAGTATTACTTGTATAATTGGCGCTGCCCTCGCATGACGAGTGACTCTGTCGGTATCGTGCTCTGCTAGTCAGCAATTAACATATGGTAGTATGATTTTTCCATACTTTACAGTCGAAGGTATTTGCTTCGGGTTAGAATAAGGGACCGACTAGGTGCACACACCCCATTTGCTACGTGCACCCCCCCCTATTTATAGTTAGTAATTTAGTTAGGAAAGCGCTATTTGCCCCCCCCTAATTTAAACTAAAATATAAACTGACTATTCTAATACGATCAAAAGTAAGGATTTTGCACTTCTCGACGAAGCGCAAAAGTTGCATTTAGAGGATCGAATTGTCCCTATCCCGGGCAACCTTGCGCAACCGCTTTTAGGTCTTCCTCCCGATACGTTTAAGGTGTTGGCGACTGAGATCGATGCAATCGTGCACAACGGCGCGGATGTTATCTTGGTTAAGCCTTACGCCGCTTTAAGAGCGTGAACGTGTTGGGAACGCAGGAAGTGTTGCGTCTCGCGGTAACCAATGGATTGGCAAAGACGCGTGTGAAGCCTGTCCACTACATATCAACCGTTTTGATTTTCCCATCAACGTATCCTGCACCTAAGTTCATGGAGGTTGCTGACTTGAGCAAGGTATCCGATCAACTCGACAACGGGTATGCACAAAGCAAGTGGGTTTCCGAGCAAATGTGCCACGAAGCCGCCCAACGTGGCCTCCCAGTGTAAATTTTGCGTCCGGGTAACATGTTCCGTCTTCTTTTTCACGGGCCGGTGAAACACTAGTTTGACTTCTACTATTTGGTGCGTTAGGGCTGCGTGAATCTGGGCTTCGTACCAGCTGGTTCTTTGACACGACTCCAGTAGACTACGCTGCGCGAAGCATCGTGCACTTGCTGCTAGTCGAACAGTAGCGGCACTCGGCGAGACGCTGCACATCCAAAACCCCTCGCTACCAGTGAAGAGCGACGACTTTTTCGCGTCCTTTACTGCTGCAATAGCCAGCAAGAAGTTGGCAACGACGGCTTTTACGGAATGGAAGCGCAGTCTGCTCCAAGGTGCCACCATAGAGACTGCTCCATTGGAGTTAAAAAACTGGCGGCGGGTATTGACTCGTTCGAAATTTATTTGCAGAGCGACAAGGTGTTTGACTCAAGGATTTCATCGGAGCTGCTCCAAACCGCTGGCATCTCCTACCCAAGTGTTAACAAGGAGCTATTGGTAACGTACACTGCGCAGTGATGAACGCGCTCAGCACCCGCTACGAGTGCTTTTGTGGATTCGTAGTCAGACTAAGCCAATTGTGGTTGCATTTGAGACATAAAACTGTAAAAAGTTAGAGCGTGTATTCAATCTGTAGTCGTTTGCAAACCAAAGATCATGCGGTAGACGATGTTGGTTTATTTCCATGGCTTGGTGGGTGATGCTGCGATGCACGTCAACCTCCTTGATATGAATTGAGAAAATCTGCCCATGCGCAAACACGGAGATTCTAGATACATTCCCACGGATTGACAGCGCTTGAGATTGCTTTTTTACAGTTTGCGAGCGCCCTACAGATCCTTTTCACATTTGCTTTCGCCCTTACTTTTGATCGTATTAAAATAGTCAGTTTATATTTTAGTTTAAATTAGGGGGGGCATATAGCGCTTTCCTAACTAAATTTTTAACTAATAAATGGGGGGGGGAAATTTCGTGCATGCCCTCGCTTTTTGCGGAAATAACATGCATGCCCCTGATTTTATGAAAATAACATACATGCCCCTGCCACAGATATTTCCGCAAAAAGCGAGTGCATGCATGTAATTTTCCAAAAAATCTACTTTAAATTTTCGTCGAACGAATGTTCAAATTTCAACGATAGTCCATCATCGGAGGTCTTCAATACGAAAGATCTGACTAGATGCATCGGGGTACATTGTGTCGTTAGAGATGATTGTGCTGCATAAGGAACATGGATGACTTTAGCTCACTGCTTATTATCTTTTATACGGTACTCTTTAATTTGATAGAGCAGGTAAGGATCGGCATTGCGTTAGTCGTGGCTGTATTGGGGGCGTTGTATCTATGGCATCAATCCGTGCTAATCTCCGGAGCACAAAGATGCTGAGAGACTTTAATTTGGTGCGAGTGCCGAAGCGCAGGGACACGGAATTGGCGTTGTTGGGCAACTTTAAAAGTGACCGGCATAAGAAAGCGACAGTGCTGATCATCCAGACGGCAACCATGGATACGCAAATTCTAAATCAATTGATCGTGAAAATGACGTTGCACAAAATTTTGATGAACGACATCTACAACACATTCCTAGGAGACGTGTCGCGTGATGTCAAACCGTATAAGGCGCGAAATTTGATTGGAAGCATGGATTTTGCATTTATTTCATGATTGCTAATGTGTCTAGGTGAACCTGATTTATCCGGCAACAGACCGCCATGTACGCAAACACACAGACCAAAACTTTTACACGGTGGTGGAAACTAAAGAGGCGTATCGGAAGATCACGAAGCAGTATATTGGCAGCATTCCACCAGACAGCATTGATTGGGTCTTCAATATCTTGGAACAGTAAGTAAATATCTGCATGTAATGCTTTACTATTCAATAATTGTTGAATCTTGTGTCCCTGAACGATTGTAGCAAGAGCGAGACGGACCGAATAATTTACGAGGACATACACCCTCGTAATGGACTTGTGTTGCTACCCGACATCAAGTGGTCAGACTTATCACAGGTAGTGGTTTATGGTGTTCTTTGCCGTATGTCGTTTCATCTTTATCCATTTCCTTTTTACTGTCACTAGTTAGAATCACTTTACTGTCTGGCTATCCTTGGTACTCGATTAGAGTGCTACAGAACGAGTGGAGCGAGAAGAGAAACAAGTTCAGCGGCACGTTCCCTTCCACGTCTTTTGTTTCAGCTCTTGCGACTGTAGCAGCCGAATCTGCGCGTCTCGATACCGACGAAGTGTCGTGTCCATTTGCCGCTGCAATTGTTCAATCATCTGTAGATTCAGCTCTTGATATCGTTCCGCACGAGGCACGAAAAACACACACGAGTCAACACGTGAAACAAGCAAGAAATATCGAAAACCACGACGTACGTCTTGAAGAAGCGTGAATTGCATTGGAAATCTCGTGCAGGAGGTCCCCACATCGCATTTGAATCATGTAAATCTCGCGCTGAAAGATTTTCATGTACTGGAAGTGGAGGGGGTCGTATTGTTCGAGTTGAATGGCAGTGTTGAGGGATTGCAAATCAGCAAGTAAGGAGCCAATGAGACACACGTAGCCTTTCGAGATGGAGCGATTGAGATAAAAAAGGAAATGAAAGACAAAGAGCTGCTTCGACCACACATTCTCTAACAGCGCAAGCATTCGACGATGGCGCGCGTGCGCGGCATGGAATTTGCGCTGTAGCTTGAGCTTTAAAAGGTTTAAATGTTCGACATTCTTGTTTATGATACAGTAGGAATCGACAATCACATTGAGGAGGTCGAGCACATCTCCGGAAGCTTTCGTCGTTTCCTCGCGTAGCTTGACGGTCGCACTGGTCACACAAAACAAAGAACTAACACTCGTTAAGACATGGTACCGCATGGTCCAGCAAGCGTCGCAAGTACGGACAAAATGGGGTACGGGAAAAAGCACCATAATCAGCAGTGAAATGAGCGATCCGACAAACCCCACGAGAAAATAAATGGCCAGGTTGTTAAGAATATTACTCGTCTGAAAATACGAGTCACTCGTGGCTTTAAGCTTGGAAGCGTCGAGTGGACTGGTGGAATTGACAATCGTCAGTGCTACAAGTGACAATCATGTAACATGTTAAAAGTGCTTTTTTCGAGGTGCCGAGGTCGAACCAAACGTACTAAAGAAAAGATTGTTCGCGAGAGCAAACTTCTTGGTATTGACCAGTGGCAAGAGCAGGACCGTGACGGTGAACAGGACGAGACACGGCAGCACAATGTAAAAGTTGTGCGAGTTGACATAGTACGGCGATCCTCCAAAAAACACTTTTTTCGAAATCAAGACATAGCCATCGTAGGATCCATCGAAATTATGGACACGCACGAAGGAAAAGAGAAGGAGGTTGTAGACGAGCGCCATGCCGACACCGTAAAAGGCTTGACACACTTGCGTGGGTGTCGCCCCGACGTTTTTGCCGGCACAAAAGATGACCGCCACCCCACAGTAGCTGAGACCGCCTAGATAATACCATTCGGGAAAAGAGCCACTGTTTCTGTGTTCTATGGATGGAACGTACTTGGGGCTACGTATTTGAATCAATGAAGCGAGAAGGACGCCACAAGCCACACGCAGGGACAGCTCGGCATTGAAACGAAAGTCGGCTGGGATCCATAAAAACCATAGACAATCACGTTGTTGAGACACACGAGAGCGAGTTCCAATAAGGGACATCGAAGACGTACACGAAAACATCTGTGTCTTGATTCGCTTTTGCTGGTCCTGGTCCAGATTGATGCGGAGATGGGCGCTTTTCCCATCCCCGTCCTCGCTACGAACCGTTGCCGTCCGAAGTTGCACAAACGGAGACGTGATGCTTTTCCCATTGTTTTCGTCACTGAGTGGGACGGTCGTGGAACTGCTTACAAGAACCGTGAGACACTCTCTCCAATGAGTATCGACCATTTCAAAAAGGACCAAGAGCTTTGCCCACTCACTCGCCATACTTCTCGAGACTCGATCGACGTGTTCTACTCCCTCGAGACATTTTACTTCTTTCTCGGTAGTTTGAAATGAATGTGGTGGATGCTGTGAACGAACTTCCGAAGTGCGCAAGTCCAAAGTTTTTTTATTATTAGCAAATTGCACCCCCGTGGTAACACTATTTGTCCTACTCTGACTCTTGAAAGTAGGCCTTTGGCATGTGTCAAGGATAGGTTCCAACGTCGAAATGCTAATGACATTCTAGCGACCAATTCAATTTGCGTCTACGTTGATTGAAGAAACACCCACCATGAGGTGGCGTCACGATCTCGGTGGCGAATAGGGGATGGAGGTTAAGAGGGGTGCGATACGTGCGCTTAAAGGATTGTCCAGCAAAAGCCAGTGTGCTTTTGTATACCTAACGAGATGGAGGTGTACCCGTGATTTCACTGTGGCTGAGAGATCACTTCGTGACCTAACTGGTGCTCACATAAATTTGTTGCGGAATATTCGGTATTTACTTTTTTCGCATGTATATTGTAGATATCTGGGACCTTAAGCTCATTATATGTCTTGTCTGCAAACAGCAATACCACGTTGGAAGTCCTACATAAAACTTTTGGTGTGAACGCGAGTTTCACACGCATGTATTCGCACTACCAGCCTACGTACTATCACTTGCATGTGCACTTCTCGCATGTTAAGATGACTCAAGGTGGTCGCACAATGTCTTAGCACAACTTTTGAGCGGTGTCTAAATGAGCGCATTATTGTAAATAGGAACATATACGGGCAAAGCAGTGCTTCTTGAAGACGTAATTAACAACTTGTGAAGCAACAGCGATCACTACGAAAAAGCGACCCTGTCGTATGTGATCGGCGAGTTTCATCACAAACAGTTATTTGAGTTGTATCGAGACGAGAAAAGCACAAGTTGAAAGTTGTTAGCGTCCATCGTAGCGTAGATACGTAGGAAACTTGAGTCGTAATAGTCGAATAGTGAAGTCAAATATACCAAATCGTCTCGTGTCTGTATCTCGACAACCAATTACAGCTAGGTTGCGAAAGTGACACCCTTTGAGAGATTGTTGAACGTTCGACGAAGTGAATGCAAGTAGATGTTTATCTAATGCAAAGTTTATTGAGAAGTGATTAGCTAGCCTAAAATGTATATGCACGAGCTGTTTCTGGTATACTATACCACTAACATCTGTTGTGTTACCTACATACCTTATCAGTACAAAAATAGGCAGTACTCAGAACCGAGTACACCTGTCTTATTTTTAGCACCTAAAAGACACGAATACAGATTGCTACCTAAAAACAAATGGTCCTACCTAATTATAATAATTAAGTATACAGACTATTTTTAACACTCCTCCTCAATGTGTATTTCGAAAATCACACATGTTGAAGGCAGAGCGAGGCGCGTAGCTCTTCGAACCTTGATGCGGGCAGTGCCTTTGTAAGTCCATCAGCAAGCATATCATGAGTTGAAACGTAGTTAGCTTCGATAAGTCCATCCGATAACTTTGAAACAATAAATTTGACTCGAATGTCAACATGCTTCATCTTGGTACTTGTTTGGTCGCCCTTGAAAGTCTTGATTGCTGCTTGGTTGTTCATACAAAGTTGCATGGGAAGCTTCATCTTGACTTGAACTTCCTATATGAGCTCCTTGAATCCCAAAGCATCACTACGTTCGTCGAAGCCGCATAAAATTCCGCTTCCATAGTCGATAACGAGACGGCACCTTGTTTCTTGCAAAGCCAAGCCACCAAAACGCCATTCAAAAGTATGAGTCCACCGGAGGTTGACATCCTATAGTTCTTGGAACCTCCGTAATCCGCATCACTATACGCCTTGATGCTCAACTCGTTGCTCACCACGCCCCATACAAAACTTAAGATATTTGGTACCTTTGAGGTAACGCAAAATCTTCTTGGCAAGCTGCCAGTCAGCGATGGTGGGGGCATGAGTACGTCGAGTCGCCTTATGAACGGCATATACTATGTCGGGTCTGGTCCAGCGAGCGATCCAGAGCAAGCTGCCGACCAAAGACTGGAAATTCTTGATAGTGATCGAACCATCACTACTGAGAGGTTCACTTGGTTGAAGCGAGGTATCTCAAAATCGGTGCCGATCGGTGTTTGAACTGCATTTGCGTCTTGCATCTTGAAGTCCTTGATGATCGCATCGATCGTCTCTTCTTGATCCAGCTTGTATCCCGAGTTGGCGTCAAAAACCACTCGCATACCAAGGAATTTTGATAACATGCCGAGATTCTTAATCTCGAGGCATTTCATATCATCAAAGAATTTCTCCACGAGCTCCTCCTTTATACCAGTTACTAGTAGGTCATCAACATAGATGCCTACTATAACGGTTTCGTTATCCAAGTGCTTGACGTATAGACACATGTCCGTCAAGCACTTCGTAAAATCCAGTTCCAAAATCTTTCCGTGAATCAGCTTATTCCACAGTCGTCCAGCCTGTTTGAGGCCGTAAGTGTAACAGGGTTGGTTACATTCGAGTCACATTTTGTTGGTGGTGTACGTGAGTACACTACGGTTGGGGTCAGTATTGACCGGTTCGAAGGGTTTTGAAGCACTGGTTATTTTAACCAATCAGGGCAGGAGCCCTAGGGGGGGGGTGGCGTGTCAGCCATCCACGTGTCGGTACACAGGTGGTGTACACTACATTTTAGCTAGGTACGAATTTGGTATGTTCTACTTAGTATTACATATAGTTTACATTAGTTTAAATCAATTTAGACTAATTACATATTAAATATATTCAGTTTACATTTCACTCTATTATCTACAGACGCACGACCTCTACCGGTCGCGCGTGTAGTGAGTGCCGTAGCCTAAAGGGAGCCCTCCCTTTAGCTACACCCTTAGTATGGGAGCTTTGCCGTTAAGGCTATTAAGTAAACCAAACCGGGAATCTTGGCCCCGAGTAGGAGAGCTCTCTCCTACTAAGCCCTTTATAAGGGCGTATCGGTTAAGTAGCGGCGAACGCCGCTTTAAGGAAAAGTCTTCCTCTGTGCGCTAGCCGCACCGTGCGTATACGCACCGGCTACATCTGGTAGCACTTGTAGTCAATCCAACACATGTGTTGGTAGACTAGGCATCCTCTGCAAAGGATGAATCAGGACGATTGGGATAGTTTGACCCTCGTCCAACAGGAAGCCTTTAACAGGCTGTTACCCTTGACGGGTGATGAAGGTATGCAGCTCCTAGTGGAGCAGGGCCTTGAGGCCGTGAAGGCAAGGGTAAATGCCCTCATCGCTCATGAAGCGAGTTTAGGTGGAGGTCTTTCCACGGGGGTGCGTCCCACATTGTCCTTTAAGATAAAGTAATTCACCGGGTAAAAGGTGATAACCTTTATGTGTGGTTACGAGAGCTCGAAATGGCGATCGCCACAGCGAATGTGATCGCTGATCACTTGCAAGTGGGACTTGCGTTGACCCATCTTACGGTTAAGGCCCGTACATGGGCGTTTACGTGTCCGGATTCGGTCACGAGCGTGTTCCCAACCTGGGAAGTCCTTAAGCAAAAGCTTATGGACATGTTCGCCACGCCTGATCTGGGTTTCCAGAATCAGTTGGCGTTTTTGAGGTGCCGTCAGGGCACTAGGGACTTGGAAACGTATGTCCAAGAACTGAAGACCCTGTTGGGAGGGATGTACGCGAAAGCGTATTCGGATGATGTGTCCATCCCCGTCTTCATGGGAGGCCTGAAAGAAAGGCCAGCACGTTCGGAACTGTTCCGATGCCGACCCCATTCCCTGGAGGAGGCGTTTAAGATGGCGTTTAACGCCGAGAGGAACTTCCGTTCCTCCAAGGTGGGTCCAGAACCCATGGACCTTAGTCAGGTCGAAGCGGAGGAGAAACCTCCCGCTAAGAGTCACACTGACTCTTTTTCGCAGAGCTTCGAGGCGGGGCTCTTAGCTATGTTGCAGCGGAATGGGCCGCTGAGATGCTTCCTGTGTGGAAGCACGGATCATCTGCGGAACAGATGTCCGAAAAATGCCCAGCGAGATACTCGCTTTAAGGGGCCAAGGGTGGGGAAAAAGGCCTTCCCCAAGCCGCCGGAAACGACGGCTCCCAGTAGGTGCGGGGCGCCCTACTGGGGGATCCCTCAGTGCTGTTAAGCCCCAGGGTAGGGGACGACAGCACAAATCCCCGAGGGAAACGGTGCTTTCTAGCACCGAGTTGGTGTACAGCCAGGTTTGCTGGTAGTCCTTGCGGACGTGAAGGCTTTGATAAGCCTTGAAGAGTCTTGATAGACTCTGGAGCGTCTGACAATTATGTCAGACGGGCTTCTGTAGAGAAGAGTCGGCTGTATGCCGAGGCCCTAGAGGCACGTTCTCGTGACGTTATCACGGTTCGTCTTGCGACGGGCGTATAGGTTTCTGTACCCAAGGTCTCGATTGACCTTAAGCTGAAGTTTTCAGACTTTGACAGCTTAGAACGTTGCCTAGTCCTGGATTTGGACTCGAGGTATGACCTCATTCTGGGCATGAAGTGGCTGGAACGCCACGAGCCATGGATAGACTGGAAGTCTAAGTCCATTGGCTCAACGCACCCGCGATGGGGTGAAGCATTGGCGAGTCATGAACCCACCTTTGCTCGATTCCAAAAGCGATTCTGGCGTGAGATGCCAGAGATTGGGATGTCTGAAATGACATCCCCAATGACGTTAAGGAAGAGTTCCTTAACGAGGGGGATTCGGCGGTTAATCCCCACGCCGTTAACGGTGAGACTGGTGAGTTGCCAGTGGCAGAGGTGGATTCCTTTGAGGCGACTCTAGTGGTAGGGGTAGAGACCACTGTGGTTAAGCACGAGGCTCTTCCAAGCAAAGATACCCGTAGTTAGTCTCTTTTGCACGTCGGAAATGATTCCGACCACGCCGTTATAGGCGAGACTGGTGAGTCGCCATTGGCAGAGGTGGATTCCTCTGAGGCGACTCCAGTGGTAGGGGTAGAGATACCCTTGTGGTTAAGCGCGAGGCTCTTCCAACCGAAGAGACTCGAAGTTAGTCTCTTTCGCACGTCGGAAATGATTCCGACTACGCCGTTGTAGGTGAGACCGGCGAGTCACCGGTGGTGGAGGTAGAGACCTCTGTGGATAGGCGCGAGGCGCTTCCAATGGATGGGGCAATTGACTCCCCCCATCTGGGCCTCGGGATGAGTCCCGAGGCCAATATTTAGCAGTCGTACAGGATGCTGAATAGTGTGACAGGTGTTGTCACAGAAGGCGTAAGCCTGGAACGGTTGCCTGGGGTAGGCGAACTGTTATCGTTAGAGGAGATGTCCTTCAACGAGTTTGGAACTGCTTTGAGAGCAGGTGAAATCGACGAGGTCGTCGTGTTGCGTCCGGAAGAGGAGTTGAACTCCTCATCCACGATGGACGAGTCAGTTTTGGTGCAAACCAAACAGGCATTGAATGCCCGAAGCGGCATCAAGATCCTTGCGGATCCTGAGGACCCTTACCATTCCTTACTGAAGGAATTTGGAGATGTCATTAGTGACAACCCGCCGATGGCGTTACCACCGGATCGGGGAGTCCGACATGAAATTGATTTGGTTTCTGGAACCAAATACTGCGTCACTAGGCAGTGGCCTCTCCCCAAGGAGCAATGCGACGTTATCTACGCATTCTTCAAGGGGAAAGAAGAGGCAGGGATGGTACGGGAGAGTAAGTCTCCTCACTCATCTCCCACTTTTTGCGTTCGTAAACCGAACGGAAAGTGGCGCATTGTGAATGCGTACAATAAGCTGAATGCAGCGACTGTACCCATGCAGACTCCGATACCTCGGAAGAACGTCCTCCAGAACAATATGGCGGGCTGTACTGTATACAGTGCCTTAGATCTGGCGGACGGGTATTATCAGGTGCTCATGCGAGCGCCCGATATTCCGCTTACAGCGGTCAGCACGCCTAGCGGCATGCTATGGGAGTGGCTTGTTATGCCACAGGGGGTTTCGAATGCGCCAGAGACTTTCAATCGCTTGGTGACTCAACTCTTCCTCCCTCATAGAAAGTACGCTCAGACGTACTTCGACGATATATTCGTCCATAGTCGTGCGGAAGGCGACTCGTATGATGTTCAGACGCACCTGATACACCTTCGAGCGGTGCTCGAATGTATGCGAGAGCATAAGTTATATGCAAACGCATCCAAGTGTATCTTTGGTGCTGAGGAAATTCCTTTCCTTGGATGCTTCATCGGTAAGGATGGAGTGCGGGCGGATCCCGCGAAGGTGAAAGCCATTGTGGAGTGGCCTTCGCCTGTAAATCTTAGATATTTACGGAAGTGGCTTGGATTAGCCAACTATCTCCACAAGTACAGCGAGAACTACGCTGAAATGGCGAAGACATTAACCGACCTTCTTAAGAAGGACGTGGATTGGTGTTGGGAAACCAAACACCAAAACGCTTTTGAAGCGGCAAAGGGGAGCTTGTTAAAAGCTCCCGTTCTTGCTCTCCCAGATTCTGGAAAACCATTCAGTGTCGTCTGCGACGCTTCCGATTTCGCAATCGGATGTGCTTTGTTACAAGCAGACGATTCAGGAAGGGAACGCGTGATTGCGTTTGAGTCGAGGCAGCTTAAAGCTGCGGAACGGAATTATCCCGTTCATGACAAGGAGCTACTTGCTATGAAGTATGCCCTTGTCAAGTTTAGGGTTCACCTACTCGGCTCTAAGCCGTTTGTGGTTTATACTGACCACGCGTCCTTCCGGACAGCGACAAAGTCGCCTCATCGCTCGCAGCGGATGGTCCGTTGGATCTCCTTCTTTGCGGAGTTTAACTTAGAGGTTAAGTATAAACCTGGAAAGCAGAACGTGCTTGCAGACGCGTTGTCGCGTCGTCCCGATTACGAGCTCGCTCACGCGACATTCGTCACCACGTCTGTGGTGTATCTCATACGCCAGGCGTATGAGAAAGACCCACAGTGCACGGCGCTTATAGCGCGTTGGGTGGAAAGGGACTTGGCTCGTCTGAGCCAACCCTGTCAAGTCGAGCTAGAGCTCGTTTACACCGTTACAGGTACTGTGGCGGTTTGCTATATTATAGCACGAGCGCGGAGGTCACTCCGCGGGTGGTAGTTCCTCATGATGAGGAACTGAAGTGAGGCACATGACGCCCCTACCGGGGGTCATTTAGGTCGGGATAAGACCTACAGCGCTTTAAGCGCTTTGTATTGGTGGACCAACATGTATAAGTGGGTCGGTGCGTACATCCGCACCTGTGAGACGTGTCAGCGGGTTAAACCCTCTGCAAGTTCAGCTGCGCCTTTGGCGAGCTTATCGGTTCCAACGGAGTGTTGTAAATCCATTAGCATGGAATTTATCTTCGGTTTTCCGAAGGATAAGGCCGGGAGCACCGGCATATTGGTCTTTGTAGACCGTTTGAGCAAGATGGCTCACCTGGCGGCGGTGCCAGAGTCCATTGATGGACAAGGAACATCGAAAGTGTTCCTAGACCGTGTCTTTCGACAGCATGGTCTACCCGATTCCGTTGTGTCGGATCGGGATCCCCGTTTTACGGAGCAATTCTGGGGAGCGTTGTTTAAGGTGCTAGACACCAAGCTCCTCATGTCCACAGCGGATCATCCGCAGACGGACGGTCAGACGGAACGCGTTAATCGCGTTGTGGAGTATATTCTCCGGAGTTTATGTCCGGATTCTACAAAGAGTTGGAGTGAGATGCTCCCGATGGTTGAATTTGCTATCAACAATTCGGTACATGCATCTACGGGGTTTACCCCGTTTTACGTGAACGGATTGGTGAATCCGAGGGTTCCGTTAACGCCACGTGCGTGTGGCCCAGGGATTGAGGGGGGAGGATTCCCCGATTTCAGCCCTGTATCTGTGCGAAAGCACATCGAAAAGTTTTTATCGACGCGCCTCAGTGTCTTACGACACGTCTGCGATGCCATGGCGAAAAGCCAAGACAAGCAGAAGGAGCAAGCTGACCGAAAGGGACGGAGTAACAAAAAGGTATACAGAGTAGGAGAAAGTTTTTTATTAAACGCTAAAAATCTTCCTACACATGCAGTTTTAAATGTGTTGCGCAATAAACTGCGCCCCAGGTTTGTGGGCCCCTTTAAGGTGTTAGCCCGAAAGGGCTTTTCGTACACCTTAGACATCCCGAAGGCGATGCGTACGCATCCAAACTTCTATGTGGGTATGCTTACGCCATACCAGAACCCGGAGGCGGGTCCCCTCTTGGAGGAGGGTGAGAAGTTGGATAGCCGAAAGGCACGACAGGTCGGAACATCTCCGACAGGGTTGAATTACGACCCTGAAGCTCCTCAACGAGAGACTCGAGGGAGGCAAGCCGCCCCTCGATGCGTTCATTCGCACTCCCTTCGTTGCGGAGTCCCTCATGGGCATCTTGGATGCGACGGCTGTGCCGATCACAGCGCCCGTGGAGCTCACATCGCAATAGCGCGACCCCCTCCTCCAGTGCTCGATACGGAGGGTACTCCACATTATCATGTGGAACGCCTGAAGGCACGACGCCATCACCGGGGTGAGACCCAGTACCTGGTGAAGTGGAAAGGGTATCCACATTCCCAGAGCTCGTGGGAATCCGAGACTCCCCTGCGGCAGGATTGCCGTGACGTCGTTGACGTTTTCGAGAGGGAGACTCCCACTGAGAGTCAACGACCAAAGGGGCCGAAGAAGCCCCTTCACTCCCAGTAGCTGGGAGTTTGCCGGAATCAGATGCGGTGCTTGCATTGCTCTCCGGCACCACATCGAGATCAGGGCGCGTGTAGTACGAGGCAGGAAATTGCCCTTGCGCTTTGGCCTGGGCATAGGCCAAGCGTAGCGCCCTCTCCACCCGAACGTCGTGTTCGGAAAAGCTGTTATACAGCGCATCAAATCTGGGGAGGCGCTTCTCCTCTTCCGCCCAAGCGCGTAATGCCTGTTCTGCGTCCTCGACGCTTTCGTCCCGCAAAATAACAAAGGGAATCTCGTGGAGGATATCCACGAGGGCACCGCGTGCCTGTTTCCCGAGACGCGTCCGGTAGGACTTAACAGTAAACTGCTTAGGCGTTAGAAGTCTGGCCCGGAGTTGTTTCCGGCGCGCAATTTCACGCGGCAGTATAGCCGCTGGACCAGGGGTATAGGAGACTAAACCCCTCTTGACCGCGTTCTTAGCCCTCTTTTGAGGGTCGCGAGGCCCCTTCCGTGCCCGTACGGCACGTCGGGCCTCAGGAACCGAGGACAGTTCGTTGGTGGTGGTCGCCTGCGGCGAATCGATAGTATCACCCCTAGTGGGTAAAGTTGGCGCACGAGTTAGTGCGTTTTCCCCACGCGTGGGGAATGGGTTGGATGACAGACAGCGCCGTTCGGCGCTGTCGGAGTGGCCAGAAGTTGGGGAGATCTCCCCAAGGGCATCCACTTCTGAGTTATCGGAATATTTTTCTTCCATAGCACCACTGAAGGTGCTCATGGTCAGCCAGAGGTACTGGCAGTCGGACTTCTCCAACAAAAATTTGTTTATTGCGTAAGAAATAGTCTTGATGGGGGAGGATGTAACAGGGTTATATTCGAGTCACATTTTGTTGTTTGTGTACGTTAGTACACTACGGTTGGGGTCAGTATTGACCGCTTCGAATGGTTTTGAAGCACTGGTTATTTTAACCAATCAGGGCCGGAGCCCTAGGGGGGGTGGCGTGTCAGCCATCCACGTGTCGGTACACATGTGGTGTACACTACATTTTAGCTAGGTACGAATTTGGTATGTTCTACTTAGTATTACATATAGTTTACATTAGTTTAAATTAATTTAGACTAATTACATATTAAATATATTCAGTTTACATTTCACTCTATTATCTACAGACGCACGACCTCGACCCGTCGCGCGTGTAGTGAGTGCCGTAGCCTAAAGGGAGCCCTCCCTTTAGCTACACCCTTAGTATGGGAGCTCTGCCTTTAAGGCTATTAAGTAAACCAAACCGGGAATCTTGGCCCCGAGTAGGAGAGCTCTCTCCTTCTAAGCCCTTAATAAGGGCGTATCGGCTAAGTAGAGGCGAACGCCGCTTTAAGGAAAAGTCTTCCTCTGTGCGCTAGCCGCACCGTGCGTATACGCACCGGCTACATAAAGCGTCTTCCTGAGCTTGAGTAATTTTTCATTTTGACCATCTTGAGTGCATGCATTGGTTTTTAGATGCATACCTTGGGGAATGAACAGAAAAATATCGTGTTCATTTTTCTCAGCCTTAACATAGGCGTTCGGAATATCCCCGTGCCTTGCAGGCACCTGCCACTTGGTCGCCAACGCCAGAACCAACTTGACTGTATTCATATCGATAACGGCGGCAAACGCTAAGGTTGTAATCAATACCAAAACGTTGCTCGTTTCCACATGCAACGAGTCTAGCCTTAAACCGTTCGATTTCACCATCTTGGTCCAGCTTTGTCTTGAAAACCCTTTTCGTGTGGAGAGGTCGACAATCTAGCGGTTTCTCGACGACGCTCCAAACTTCGTTACGTTCGAGAGCAGTAAGCTCCTCCTGAACAGCAATCGTCCACTTATTCTTGTTCGCCGACTTCATTGCTTGAGTATAACTCTTCGGGTCCATTTCACTAACGAAATGTATGGACCCATCATCTTCAACTGCACTTGAAGTTTCAGTTTTAACTTCGTCAGCAGTAGTCGTATCTTCAAGCTTGGACTTGGAAACACTTTGCGTGACGCAGGGCTCGCGTTTCCAACGTTTTTTGTTGCGAGCCTTCGTCTTCTTGGTGGTCGGAGAGGTAGTAATTTCCCCCCATGATTGTCGATCTTCCACCATACTTTGTTGAAGTGTACGGATCTGGTCGGGGGTCAAGGTTTCAACACTTTTTATGTATTGCGTCACAACAACTTTGCGTTCAACCTTTAGGTAAACCTTAAACCCCTTGAACTCTTCGCTTTTCCCAACCACAACCGCAACCTGGGCACGATGTGCTAGTGAATCCTTTCCAGGATTTCTATACACAGTGCAAATCGAGCCGAAAGCAACGATTTCGCCGAGGTTCGGTTGTTTGTTTGCCAGCAACTCAAAAGGTGACTGACGGCGAGAATTCGAATTGCTTGGGCTGCGGTTCTATATATTCGCAGCGTATTGAACCGCATCGCCCCAAAAAGTGAGAGGTAGTCCACTTGCGAAAAGCATTCACCTAGCCATGTTCCTGACTGTTCGGTTCATGCGTTCTGCTTTTCCATTGATAGACTGGTTGTTGGTCTCACTGATTTGGCGTTCCACACCAGTCGCATGCAGAAACCATCGAGATTCTTGAACCCATACCCTCCATCGGTACGTAAAATTCGGAACTTGCAGTTAAACTGCCTTTCAAAAAATGCCATGAAGTATTCGAACTTCTTCGCGGCAACATCTTTCGTTTTCGCCAAAAAAACGCGCACGTAGTTAGATTTATGATCAACCAAGTTGATCATATATCTGTTGCCAAGGCGGTCTTTTGGGGTGATTGGACCTTTTAGGTCCGAACATATGACACCACCGATACGACCAATCGGTGAGTTGGTGACACTGTCTTTGCCGGACCTCGAATTTTTTGTTTGCTTGCCCTGGGCACAGGTCAAACAATTCATCCGTTTATGGTCCGTCAAGACAATCCTACATGACCTATCTTTGGCCAAACGTTCAATAGCATCGTAATTCAGATGTCCGAGACGTGCATGAAAATGCATTAACGAACCTTTATGGACATCTGATTGCCGGGACAAAACAGTGTCGTTTTCATCGATAATGGCCATCACGGCCGGAAAACGAGTTTCATTGTCGACGATGACTGAAACGTTTACTGCTAAGACCTTGTTGGTCTTTTGGATGTCGAAAATTTGAAATTGGGTGGACTTGTGTAATAACACACGGTTGCCTTTAACGTAGGCCATCTCGCACCCTTTCTCCTCCAAAAGACCATACGACAAGATGTTCTTGGCGAGATCATCCACGTAAAATACGTTCTCCACACGAACGGTCTTTGGTTTGCATCTGGCATGGTCCTTCAACAAGATCCAGCCTTTATATGTAATTTCCAGCTGTTTTCCATCAGCCTGGAAACACGTGCCGTCAACTGGTTCGGCATCTCGCAGATACTCCCGCTGATTAGCCAAGTGCACACTAGCATCGGAATCGAGTATCCAAGTGTTTGCAACCAATTTCGGCGCAAAATTCGAAACAGCGAGCGAGAAATCGACTTTTTTTGTCAGGCTTATTAGGGCTTTTCGGTCTAATATGACCTACTTTACCACAACCATGACACTTGATGACCTTCTTCTTGTCTTCAACCAAATTCACTGCTTCGTGAGTGTGCGACTTGACAGCCCTTGATTCGACCTCGACAGCCTGTGCAAAGTGTGTCAACTCTTCAGCATGTCGAAGGTAGTCCGTCCGCATATGATCGTACATAGCCATTAACACCGTCCTCAATTCCGGCGAGGCATGATGGACCACATTGTCTAGTACGAGCGGCTCACTGTTGACAACAGCTTCGGAAATCTGCACCAGGTAAAGGAAATGATCATTCCATGAGACCTTGGGGTTCTTCCTGCTGGTGAAGAGTTTCATCGCCTGTGCAGAGGTGATGGTCGTATGAAATGCACTAAGCATATTATTCATCACATGCACGAGAGTGGGAGTTTCGGTCCACCATGTGTCGACCCGTCTGATGTAGTACTTCTCGGCAGTACCATACAGGTAATGACAGAGCAAATCGACCTTGAAATCTTCGCTCCAGTAATATCCGCAAGCGGATTCTGCGATAGAGATTTGTCGAACAAATCTTGTACCCCAGTCCTTGAATCCAGCTCCAAGCCCTCGGTATTTCTCGGTACCATCAAATACTTTGATGGAAAGCTTGCATTCTTTCGCTGGGGGGGGTCTTGAAAGCTGGGGGACGTTGTTGCATAGGTGCACCCATACCAATGTTATTATGGTGTACATTTGGTGGTACATTTCGGGGCACCTGCGGTTGCCTGTGTCGTGAAGGAACTTAAATTTTCGAGGTTTCCACTCAAAAACAACACAAGGAAGCGATAGAATACACTTCTCTTGCTTATACTTCCCAGGTTCTTGTACTTACGTCCGAACCTTAACACAAAGTCACTGAAAATGGACACTTCTCTGTAACACTCAGGCTTCCCCTTAGCTTAGGTAATCGCAAAGGATCTTTATCACGCCTTAACACGCGTTCACTTAAAGGTTTCCTCGAGATGTACTTAGACTTAGTTTTGTATGGGTTGAAAAGGGTTGGTTGGTTGAAATAACGACTCTTCAAAAAGGGGGAAAATTTTATTATAATTAAAATATTAAGGGTCCCATATCTACTTCAAGTGCCTTGTTCACCTTGTTACTTCTGATTTACGTCAGCACTGGATTCAATACTAAAAACTTGGTTCATGGCCGACCAAAAATACCGTACACTCCGTATGGATACTTGTATACACTTAGACATAGACTCCAGCCACTTCACCACAACCGCCCCTTGCGCAGCTTCAGCGTATGCGAGCAAAAGAAAGCAATCCATTATGTATCATATCAACATCAAAGTTTCGCTAATAACACTTCAAATATTGACGTGCTTCACTGTCCGCCATAGTAGAGACAAAACAGGGAGTATCATATCTCTTGCACGCTTCCATCATCCGATCCCAATCGATATCCTGCTCGAACACATATCGCGCAGCCACAATGAATAGGTAATCACGTGATCTGCTGAGTGATACCAACTATCTTGAAGGGTCCCCTGCCATAAATCATATAGTATGCGAACGCACCATCGTAACGATAGTTATTTCTGCTTCTCTGCCTTGACTAGAATCAGTAGTAGACACCTCGATATCCAAATGGTCTTCATATACTCCATTCAAATACCGTAACTCTCTCCTCATAGCCGATACTTGGTCTTGATATGGCGAAATAATCAACACTGACTTTTGTACAGCCGTACCCAAACGTCGCGACTCCACCTGCAAAGACGACCGTATTTTATCCATTAAATGCAGCACTATTGCCAATTCAATGACATTTCTGTGCTTGTACTCTGTGCGCTCATGTTCTTCAATCCATTCTTGAGAACAAATCCACACGACCCGTGGATTCCCCAAACTTTTTCCACTCTAGAAGGGGAACGATTCTCTGGCCGAGCCCAATCAAGGGTTTCCATATTCTTCAGATGTATTGATGCTATGTAATCTGGTGACCTATAGGCTCGATCTCGAATAGTATAGGGATAAAACGTTTGCAACAGTCTCGTGATCATAGGGTGGTTCCTAAACTCTGCCGTCATAGTCACTGCAGGGAATGCAGGGGATATCTTTCTCATCGCTCGGGAATGTTCAATGGAATGTATCAACCCCCACGTAATCTTGTGACGACGTGCATCATTACGGAATCGCTGCTTCATTCTTTCATCCATAGGGGAGTACGCAAAAAGTTGGTACGGATCTCCTACTGATATAATCACTTGTACCCAAGGCCTAATGGATTGCAGTAATGCCACTTCGGCGGTTTGCGCCCCTTCATCATTGATAATTACGTCATAACGCACATTCGAGTAATCTGTTCGCCCCCTCCAAAAAAGACAAATTGTCAACAATCACACGTGCTCCATCTAACGCGTCTCTCTCTTTCAACTTCAATCTGGGAGATATTTCCCTCCGATTCACACACACCTCCAATGCTTGCCGCTCGCGTCGTAGTATCTACGAGAGAAACCTTCGTCGATACTTTTCAGCCTCTGACGCTAACATGGTGCCTTTTATTTCTCCCAACCGAATGATATCATGATCATTTAACTGATTTGAATCCATCAACCTTTTCAGATCTTCATCAATAGCTTCATTGGTTTCGGACACGATGGCAATCCGATATAGGGGAAAAACTGCTAGTAGGGATAGTACAACAGCCGTAATAGTAGAAGTCTTCCCACATCCATATGGACCACGACCCAACACTATCCCTTTCGTCTCTAATGCCGCACGTATCACTTTCATTTGATCTCTATCCAAGCTGCGCTGAAATGTTGTATAAACCGCTGTTCGTTCCGCCTCGGCCATTACCGATGAATTTCTCAGAGACTGAACGGTTTCTCTTTTAACCATCAGATTCAATATCTCCGGTGGTGGATCTCTAGTCAGCCTGTCTACCGCTCCGAACCTTCTGATGTAGTTCATAATGTTAGCTTTGGGTACCCATCGTAACTTATGGATGTTCTCATGGATGCGTCCTCCCAGGGAGGTGGTTAGAATAACATGTCTGAATCCTACCGAACAGTTTATCCCCCAACCTAAAAGTTCCAGTTTGTTACCTCGTGGAACACATAGTTGCCCGTAGTCCCATCTTTGTAAATCTTCAGTGCTTGTATTTACATCTTCCGTCATATAGTTTCCGGCCACATGCAGGTATATTATCCCTCTCATTAATGGCATGAAATGCGTTGTACCACCATCATTGTTGTACGTGTTCCATCGTTTAGTTAAACATTTCCCCACGCCATATGACAACACATGAAGCTTAATGGTTGACTCAACCGTAGCCGTTGTCCATCCATTGTTATCAGGGTTAGTGGCCCAAAATGCATCCAGATGTGTCACTAGGCACATAGTAATGAGGTAATCATTTACTGATACAAAATCATCCACATACACCTCTCGATACATTGCGTATAGCCAATGTCTGCAGCTTCCTTGGTATTGAAATTGTGGTATGGTCACATCATATTTTAGACTGCACAGGTCATCCTGCAAGGTCCATAACCACCACCCAAACTTTCACGCAGAAAACTACTAGAGACTCTGAATCTCGTAATAATAGCGTGACAGCAAACAATACACTCCTTGCATCCTCCGGGGTGATTGATTTGATTTGTCGCCGTATACCAATTTCTCTGTGTAAGTCCAACGATCGGATTTCATTAATGATAGCTCCTGGGTTGATAGTGCTTTTCTCCACCTCCTGGCACCAGTTCCTTTCAATATCTGACATACGCGTTATCACTTGCCTTGACGTTGATTCAGGTTTACATATACTATTCCACGCTAACTCTCGACACTCTGCTGTGCGTAGTCCTTCCTTAAACGTATATCTTCAATATTCTTCTTTCCTCTGTACAACCGTCTTGGCCGTCTCTGCATTCGTATCAGTCATCGAAGTAAGATTGTTCAAAACTTCCCCACACATTCCATCACAGTTCTGCATTTTATTTGCAGGCAGGTCTACATCTTCCGAGACGCATTTGTGGTCCTCTTATGGCACACAGAGATCCTGTCTACACGGCAGCTCATCTTCTTTGGTGGATGGCTCCTCTCCATTACCTTCTTGAAGACTCGAAATTGAATCTGCCGTGGATTCTGTCAAGTCTATGACTGTTGAATCGTCTCGTCTTGATTCTCCATCACCATTTGGGGTGCTATTAAATAGTCCTTCTCTTAGTGATGGCTCCGATGGTCTTTCATTCACTGTTTTCCGCCGTTCGAAGATTTCACCGGAGTTTGTATTTTTGTTTCTCCCACTGTACCTTCAAGCTCCACCTCTTTGGACACATTGACATCTTCAGCCGACATGCTCTGTAATTCAAGTTGAGTCACCCCAACATTTGCCACAATTTTCAACTCCCCTTCTACTCCGGATGATGGACTTGGGCTCCATGGTATCGCAGAATCCATAATATTTTGCTCCTCATCGACGTTCACATAACTTTCTTGTTCCAAATGAGCGCATGGCCTTATAAAGGCGTGCTCGGCGTTCCGTGTTCTACATTTTAGCCGACGGAGTATTTGTCTGATACCTTCATGTGACCTCGGCGTGGACTTGGATCTGCTCGTGTTTAACGCATCACGCAACTTATTAGCAACTAAATTCACGTCCACTTCCCCACGTTCGATTGCCTCTTCCAATATGAGATCCTCTTGTGGGGTCCATCTCTTGCCACCTTTTCCGCATTCACCTTGGCTATCATTTCCATCTGATAGTACTCGAGATTTTCTTATATTCTCCTGGCGCAAGGCTTGCATCTTTTTTGTACAGATGTTTTGGTGCGTATTTTCTTAGCTTGTGGGAATTGCACCGGATACTGTTCCACTATGTGATTGATCCTAGCCTTTTGTTCCATTAGACTTGCCAACCACTTCACTTATTCTTCAGTCCACTCATTATCTCGTTTCGTTTAGATCCCAATCGCGTTAGCAAATTCTCGACACTAGCCTCTATTCTCTTGGCCCATCCATTTAATTGACACCGTTGGTTGTAAAAGTCGCTTATCTCGGAAACTGGTTTCATTTGATCCTCACTCTCGCATTGTATACGTACTAACTCATCCTTCTCCTTCTTGGTCCATCTAGGAAGGCATGTATGGGAGGATTTTCGCTTAGTCATAGGTTGCGGATCGGATGTACTACTAGG
Source organism: Peronosclerospora sorghi (assembly GCA_026184515.1). Lineage (NCBI taxonomy): Eukaryota > Oomycota > Peronosporomycetes > Peronosporales > Peronosporaceae > Peronosclerospora > Peronosclerospora sorghi. The sequence goes on along the minus strand of CM047581.1, from coordinate 10,933,993 downwards.
GGCGCCCCTTGAGATGTTGGCACCATCATCGCTGCGTTCTATTCCGCTGGCTAATTCTCCTGACATTCTCAGGCTCAACAATGTTTGTATCGTGTCCACGTTATCCATCTTATGTCGTTCCAATTCGCTCGCTTGATAGCTCTCCAAAAGATAACTTCTTTGAGACTAGGGCGCCGCTGAGTTAACCCAATACTGGTCTAGTATATACTTCTATTGTCCGTCTCCTTGATCAAATCCGAGACGGTGACTGTAGTGAACGCTCCCATTGTAAGCCAATCCTCAGCACTTTATTGAGTCAAACAACTGTGATTCGTTCATAATACCCACCTTTTGGGCCAATCACACTCTGAGATTTACTGTCGTGGAGGGCCATGTCGTGAACGGTCATGTCGTGGACGGCTATGTCGTGAACAATCACATTTTGTATACTTAACTGTCGTGAACAGTCATATCATGAACAGTCCAAAAATCCCCTTGTATACAGACGTATACATGTGTTCTTATCCAGAACTGTCGTGAACGATCACCTGCGTACTTGTCCGGATTGTCGTGAACGGTCGTCCACGTACTTATCTATGACCGCGTACTCATCCAGAACTGTCGTGAACGGTCATCCGCGTACTTATCCAGAACTGTCGCGAGCGGTCACCGGCGTACTTATCCAGAACTGTTGTGAACGGTCTTCTATTACGTGATTGGCCAAAAAACCGCACTTAAAAGTTCCGTTATCATTTCATTCAAAACCACGTGTGCCATACTCAGCTTCTACAGGTGCTCCGCGCGTCCTCAAAACTCCACACGTGCACTCAGTTCTCCAACAGCTTGTCATGTATGGCTCCAGCCAGTGAGTGTCCCTCCACCCCTAGCATTTTAACCTTTTCTTCTTCCCTTGATATGTATCACCTTTCTCAGTGTAACAGGTGATTCACTCACTTCGTTACACTTCTGAGAGAAAGTTTATACATTCGCTTCCTGCCCCCATCATACTTAGGCTCTGCCGTTACTGTTCGAGCTCTGTTGTTGTGTTTCTCTTCTGTGTCTTTCGAGGTTGCTAGGCAGGTTTCACACCGCTGACATCCCAACTGGGTGCCTCTTCGCATAGCCGCTCTCGACACTCAGGTTTACCGCCCCTGTGTCTCGTTTGTTTTTTCTTCACACTTTGTGCCTCTCCGTACAGGTTTTGCACCTTTTGGACCTCATTGGGTATCTTTTCGTACGGTATTCGTCTACGCACAGGTAATATCATATCATGTTATTCTAGATGTACAGGTTTTCACCTTTTGGACCGTGATAGGTATCTCTTCGTATCATCATGTTGCCGCCGTACAGGTTTTGCACCCTTAGGACCTCGTGAGGTATCTTTCGTACGATCTTGCGTTGGTTTGTTATTACTTTGTCGTGTTTTACGGTAGATGTGCAGGTTTTTCACCTTTTGGACCGTGATAGGTATCTCTTCGCATCATCTTGTCGCTGCCGTACAGGTTTTTTTTTGCACCCTTAGGACCTCGTGAGGTATTTTTTCTTACGATCTTGCGTTGGTTTGTCATCACTTTGTCGTGTTTTACGGTAGATATGCAGGTTTTTCACCTTTTGAACCGTGATAGGTATCTCTTCGCATCATCTTGTCGCTGCCGTACAGGTTTTGCAACCTTAGGACCTCGTGAGGTATCTCTTCGTATCATCTCCACATCACATCATCAGGTGATTGAGTCCGCATGGCCTCACTTTCTATATCATTCTCATTATTTAGCTATTCCACTCCATTCAACATAGCTAGTCACGTAATTTACCCACAAATTCCAACATCTTCCAATTTTGTTCGAACATGCGTCTTTCTTTTATATTTTTGTTTGTTTGTCTCTTCTGATTATCCCTAATGCAACCAACTCGGGTACGCATTCTACTCATCACAACCAACATGGGTCCGTGATAGGGATGTATTACATCTTCTGGGGTTTCCTTTTCTTGTGTCTTCTGATTTCTTGTTATCTCCTTTTTTCTTTTCGTCGTATTTCCTCTTCGCCCTTCTCCTCTGATGAGGCTCTACACTTCCCCTTCAGTGATGTCCTCTTCCGCCGTCTGGGCTGCGTAATGCCGATTCTCCCAAGCTCGCTGAGCATCAAACTCATACAAAAGTATGGTACACGAAAGATTGTCTTCGGGCTCCCACGTCATCTCATCGGCATCCTTCCACTTGATAAGGTACTCTTTAATCCGACGCCCGTTTCTTTTCCGTTGTTTCATTCGTGAATCTACTATGCGCTCCACTTCCCATTCATTGTCTTTGCCAGGTTCATACCAGGAATATCCTGGGAGTAACGATTCATCTAACTCCAATGCATCCTTAGTGTAAATCTTTTCACGGGGCCTTCTCAATTTGTTGACGAAGGGCTTCAGCCGAGCAATATGTAATAGTGGGAATATTCGACTCTCAGTTGTTGGTATCACCAACCAATACACCACGTCATTCACCCGTTCATCCACCACATATGGGCCATGCCATAAGTGAGCCAACTTTCTTACTAACCCTGGCTTGACCAAATCGTGATACAACCAGACTAACTCTCCAGGGCGGTAAGCGGTTTTTGTAGTCGAACATAATTTCGATTTAACTCTCTCGTTATGAAGTTGGGCTCTCTCTTTACCCACTTGCTCTCGAATGATGGCTGCCTGCGCTTGATCTTCCATGTGTCTTTTGTTCACGGCTAATCTCCAATCCAGTGCATCATTTTCCGTGACAGACTGATATTTCGGTGGTACCATCGCCTCCATCGTAGTTCGAGGTTCCCATCCATGTACCAAGTAGAATGGAGTTTGATGATGTTGTAGATCCACCGAAGTGTTCAATGCAAACTCCAAAGGAGCCACATATTCATCCCAATCTCTCTGCTCCGGATCCGCGATGTAACATTTGATTTCCTTGATCACTGTCTGCACAGATCGTTCCTGTTTCCCATTGGCCTGTGGTCGATAAGCGAACGTAGGTCTCTGCTTTTGTTTTAGCATTCGATTGAATCTTCTGAAAACCGAACTCATGAATCTTGGGTCTCTATCATGCCTCAACATTTCTTGGGATCCAAATCTCTTATAAACTCCCACCATATACGCTTCTGCTACATCTTGCGCAGTGGTGGTGCTAATTGGAATTAGGATCACATACCCGGAAAACAAACAGATAAAGCACAATAGTGCTTTATGACCCATATTGGTCTGCGGCAGCGGTAATGCAAAATCCATAGCCAAAATCTAAAAAGGTCTTGATGCCACAAATTTGCCGCTAGTGCGCCCCTGATATTTTGGCTTCCCTTTCGCCGTGGCACAATCTTCACACGCTGCAACATAATTTCCAATATGGGCATACTTACCCCATCAATAATACTTGGACTTCAACCGCGCGTAGACTTTTCCAACCCCTTGATGTGCCCCACTACCAATCTCAACATGGTAGGCATGTAACACATCTTCTTGTAATACGGTTGGTACTACCAATCGCCACACTTGATCTCCAGTTCCACTTCTTGTGAAAGCGATGTAATAAAGAATATTCTTACTGTCCAGTTCATACATCGTCGCGTGTCGCGCTACCCTCTTCCATTCGCTGGCGGAATTTAGCTTGTCATCTTCTCCTTTCAGGTACGCTATAACATTTCCACTCCACACCAACCATCATCATTCTGAGCCGATACCATTCTCTCAAGTCTAATGACTGGCGCCGTTTCATAAGGGTCCTCTTCTGCACCTTCTTGGCCTTGTTTCGATCCAACGGTACTGTCCTCTACAGGGTGCATCTCATCTTCTATGACCGCCCCTTGCTCCACGGTCTCACTTCCTTGGTATTGGCGATGTCCTTTCTTCATCTTACTCTTACTTCGAGTGATTACAAACACTTGTGGTGATCGATATCCACCATCCTCCCAAACAGTGACTTCAGTGGTATCTACTTGTGCCTCATTACTTGGCTTACTTATGAAGTTGTCGCATGATTTAGTAATCACCTCCCTGGAGTCCTCACTCGTACCCTTTTCTGGAGGACTATCTGCATTAGCATTTAACAACTCTGGTAATCGATTCAACATTTCAGATCCGTCATTTGTTGATCACTTGTAATCACCCCTGATCGCTGTTCTTTCATAGCGCACTGTGTAAGAAAATCTGCTGCTTGATTATACGTGCGTGCTACATGCACTAAACTTATCGCCTCAAAAGTTTCAACCAGCGAGTGCACTCTGTTTAGACAGACCAATAGCGAAGCATGGTTACAACGTATATCCCCATTATCTTGGCCAATCACTAATCTCGAATCCCCACACACTATTGCCGTTTTACATGATGTACTTGTGCAAGTTGTAATGCACCTATCAACCCATGATATTCACTGTCATTCACCGTGAGATTGTCCTGAATTCCATATTCCGCCGATATCACCTCCCAAGTGGGTAACTCCCATATTATCATGCCAAAAGTGCCTTTAGGATCATGTTTCATCCGTACTGCACCATCAAACGACAAGACATATCCAATGCTTTGGCGATGCAAACCTGGTATTGGTCTAATAATTGGCGTATCCTTCAGTGTCTTTAGTGGAGCAATATCGTCTAGTACTGCATTCATCTTTTCTATAGGCACTATCGATGTGGCCAATAATGCGGGTAAGCCAACACCCTCATGGTCCATTCTTATGATCTCCAACGACCATGGGGATAACATTACCGCCCATTGAACTCCTCTTCCAGTTAAACTTTTAGACGTAAATAGCCATCGAATCGTGGAGTACCTTGCGTATACTGTCATATTTTGTCCAAATAGAATATGGTTAGCGTCATGCAACGTCTTCAGCAAAGCCAGCACCTCCTGTTCTGCTCCTGTATATCGGGTCTCCGCATCTTTGAACACTTTACTGACATATCTTACTGGATGCAAAATCCCATCGTGCTCTTGAAACACTGTAGCTCCAAATGCCCACGTATTGGTGTATAAAATTATACTTAGTGGTTTTGCTCGCTCGATATGTCGTAGCAATGGCGCATGAACAAGCCGTGCCTCCAACAATGCAAAAGAATTCTCAGCATGATCCAATTGAGTCCCGTCCCTTAACTGCAGATCCGTTAATTCATACAGTGAAGCCGCTATCGTCGCGAAATTGTTGATAAACCTTAGATAATATATCAGGCTACCAGTGAATCTCTGAACCCCTTTTAACGTCCGTGGAAATGCCATCTTACTAATTGAGTCTAAATTGCGCGGGGACGCTTCAATTCCCTTTGAAGATATGCGATGACTCAGAAACTCTACACTGTGCTTCCCAAGTGCTCTCTTGGGTGAGCTTATGGTGATTCTCCAATATTTGAACGGCTCCAAAAGGTTCTTAAGCATTAAACATAATGTATCCCAGCTATTCGCACCAAACGTAATGTCATCAATGTATGAGCTCCTCCCAATGACAGGTCGCTCCTCAGTGTCTACCACTTGGCCATTATGAAACACATCTTGTGATAGGGGTACGTCTGTCTCCAAGACATATGCAGCATTATCATCGATATACATGGCGATGTCATCGTTCAAGATCTTACACATCACCCTCATCTGTTATGAGCGTCGGACTATGGTCCACAAGGCATTATCAACTATACGCTGATATATCTGCGGCGCATTATTTAACCCTTGTGGCATTCGAAGCCATTCAAAATGCCCTAGCGGACAAATGAAGGCGGTAATCAACCGAGACCTTTTCGTCATAGGTATAGCCCAATACCCACTCGCGTTGTCCATTGAACATAACCACTTAACCCCTTCAAAGTTATCCAACAAATCATCTATCATAGGCATTGCATACACCATCAGTCTTGTCTTTTGATTCACAGCTCGATAATCAATGCACAATCGAATGTCTGTTTTTTTTTCTTTAACACGATCACGATTGGTGATGCCCAAGCTGACTCCGAGTACTTAATTAATCCTGCTTGCAATAAGCCTCGTATTAACTCGTACAACTTAGGTAAGAGGTGGTCTGGTACCTTGCGCGCTTTCTGAGCTATAGGCTAATTGTTTCCAACATCCACATCACATACCACACCTTTGGCTGGTGGCGGTAACGCATTACCAGAGCTTATAAATCCATCAGCATATTCATATAACAATGAACGTAACTGGTCTTGTTGCTCCTTGGTGGTGATCCCTGGCTCTCCTACATCCGCTTGAGCCATATCAGATGACGATATCGGACCACTTCAGGTATAAGCGCCAACTGTTCCTCCATAACTTCAGCCGACACCTCCACCCCTTCATACAGGTAGACCTCCCTTTTCAATTTCGTCTGATCTACCTTCAATGGGTCTATAGCATCCATCACATATACAGCGGGGGGCTTATCCCCAACCGTCCGTACTGCATGTACACTGGTCCAATTAATCGTCAGACGATCACTCCCCATAACTCGCTCATATACTTGCGTGTATTCTTCCGAGAGTCGATCTTCTTGAGTCAGTAACGGTAGCGGATTTTCGTTCGGAATCTGACAACTTTGGTCTTTCATATTCAGAATTACCCCCGCTTTCACCAAGAAATATGTTCCAAGTATCGCTAAAGTCTGCGAATCAATGTTTGCCACCCACATCTCGTAGTTAAAACTAACAGATGGTCCCATCCGAACCTTGACAGTGGTCTAACCAATTGCACCAATGGTACTTTCTGTTACGCCACAAAAACTTGTCGGGATATCAAACATCCGGAATGCTATATGTAACATCTTCGCCACATTGGTATGTAATACTGATATGTTCGCGCCAGAATCAAACATTTAACGGCAACTCCAAATCATCAATTGCTCCCTTCACATATACTTGCGTTGCAGTTTGCGTAGACTTGGGCAACTGTTTCCATCTTTTCGTTCTCCCTCTCTTTTGTCCACCAACGTGACATAATCTGAGACATCTGTTGCTTCATTAGTCTCTGAAGTATCTTTTCTCTTTTCTTCTTTGTCTTCAAATGCAACTTGTTTTTTCGTTTTTTTCTTGTAATTTCTTCTTTTCTTGATCCTCGTCCATAGTGAGCGATCTCTCCATGCAAAATGTATCCTTTATCTTGTTTTCTTTTACACCTAAGGGTGGACACGGTGTCGCTTTCACATTGCTCGACAATGCCCCCCCTTTCTCTCGACAATGGTTGCAACGCACTGTGGGGTTAGGAATTTAACTGTGCGGCACTTGGTCCTTGGTTAGTTCCCCGGACTTCAACTTGTTCCGCATCTCGGCCATCTCTTCTATGAACTTCCAACAATACCTCACATCATGACCGACTGTTTTACAATGCTCACACGTCTGCAATTTCCAACATTTGTCTTTATCATGTCCTCTTCGATTGCAATGTTCACACACCACGCCCCCATCATTGTTATTAGGCGCACTCGTTCGTGCACCCCTATCTTCATAATTAGAGCGTGCCCGCTGCAGGGTGTGTACTTCTCCGCCCATCACATGTACGCTAGGTTGTACATCTTCATATACCGCTTCGGCACTCTTGCGTGCCGTCATTTTCTTTCCAGACCTTGTCAAACGTGCCTCATGCTTCGTTAGAACCCTTTCCAATTCCTCAATGTTATTGAACATCATATGCTGATATTGCATTTGTATGACACGATCATGAATGGTATCAAAGAATTGCTGGATGTGCTCTTCCAACAATGAGGTGTTATAAGTATCTCGGAAATCCATTCCAGCTCGTAATGCCGCGGCATTTAGCCGGTATATATATGTAGTCGCTATCTCGTCGTGTTTCTGTGTCAATTTGGAATACATGACCTGAGGCGACACTTTGCCACGCAAAACTTCCGTTGAAACAGATCTATTACTGCATCCTAATCATACTTCACCGTATCCGCCAATTGTTCGTACCACCAAGATGCTGTGTTCGTCAAGCTATCCACAAACATCCCTAGCCGTTGATCGTCATCCCAACGTGAAATGTTTGCTACATGCAAAAATCTTGTCACCCATGCCCTTGCACTCCCAGCGTCTTGTTTATCTCCGTCAAATATCTTGATCTCTGTGTTCTGGATAATGGCTGTTACCGGCTGACCAGATGATGTCCATGTGTTTTGTCTTCCACTTGACATGCCATATCTTGATACTTTCGGCGGTTTGGGATATGCCCTCTATGGCACCGCCGATCTTTGGTATGATGCACTTGTCGTCCCTTTCGTAGTATCCGGCGTGCGACTAGCTGACAGAGATGCAGTGATTTTCGCTAACTCCTCCAAACTTAAGTGTCCATCTTGCATCAATTGGACTAAATTTGCTACCACTGGGTCCTGACGTTGCGACACTGATCGTGGTGGTGACATGATCTCGTCCTCATCCGAAGAAAGTTCCAATTTTTTTCTTACTCGACGACCATGATTTGTTCTCCAATCCATGGCATCTTCCAACTCATCTTTATTACGCAACTCCTGCATGACCGGTGGTTTAGACTCTTTCACCGGTGTGTGAGTGGTGTCTGCCACAATGTAATAACTTGGACTGATATCAGTAGCCTCTTTCCGGTAAAACATCAAGGATGTTTCCCACTGGTTCTCCGCTAATAATAGTGACACAATCAAACCAATATATTTTGCGGTACGATACAGATTGAAGTCACATGCATTATAAAATTCTTCCCGTCGTACAAACTCATAGCCACAATTTCGAAGCAGCGTTTCTATAGCTTCGATTGACTCTTTTAGTCCTCCAAAGGAAGTAAGATCTTCCTTAACTCTAAAGTTAGGGGCAGCTTTTGCCACCTTGCGAATCTCATATAGTGAAAACCAACTATTTGAGTCCCCAAGTAACTTCAATAGATGCCGTTGATACCGTGTCATTCTTGCACAGGCATCAGAGAAAGTGTATGTTATCTCATGGTCCTCCTGAGAGCTCTGTAAAGTAAAGACCAGCTCTTTCTCTCCATGAGTAGACACTAAAGCCATTTTGTGTGTGAAATTGTATTAAGTCGACGTGAAACCCCGGGTCGCGGCACCAGTTGTCGTGAAGGAACTTAAATTTTCGAGGTTTCCACTCAAAAACAACACAAGGAAGCGATATAATACACTTCTCTTGCTTATACTTCCCAGGTTCTTGGTACTTACGTCCGAACCTTAACACAAAGTCACTGAAAATGGACACTTCTCTGTAACACTCAGGCTTCCCCTTAGCTTAGGTAATCGCAAAGGATCTTTATCACGCCTTAACACGCGTTCACTTAAAGGTTTCCTCGAGATGTACTTAGACTTAGTTTTTGTATGGGTTGAAAAGGGTTAGTTGGTTGAAAGAACGACTCTTCAAAAAGGGGGGAAATGTTATTGTAATTAAAATCTTAAGGGTCCCATATCTACTTCAAATGCCTTGTTCACCTTGTTACTTCTGATTTACTTCAGCACTGGCTTCAATACTAAAAACTTGCTTCATGACCGACCAAAAATACCGTACACTCCGTATGGATACTTGAATACACTTAGAAATAGACTCCAGCCACTTCACCACACCTCTCCGGAGTTCTTTCAAGCGACTCCATGCGCATGCGCATCTCTAGGCGCATCGAATTGTTGAATCCAAAGTTGTTCTGGCCGGTTGGACCTTGGAAGCCTCAAGCTTGTCCATGCGGTCAAATAATTTCTTGAACATCTCCAAAATCTGCATCCCTTCGGCTCCGAACGGGGCCGGCTTCTCTTCAAGGGATCCGTCGTCACTTGATACGGCTTGACCCTTTGGGCTCATAGCCTGTTGAAAGTTGTTAGCGTCCATCTAGCGTACATACGTAGGAAACTTGAGTCGTAATAGTCGTATAGTGAAGTCAAATATACCAAATCGTCTCGTGTCTGTATCTCGACAACCAATTACAGCTAGGTTGAGAAAGTGACACCCTTTGAGAGATTGTTGAACGTCCGACGAAGTGAATGCAAGTAGATGCTTATCTAATGCAAAGTTTATTGAGAAGTGATTAGCTAGCCTAAAATGTATATGCACGAGCTGTTTCTGGTATACTATACCACTAACAGCTGTTGTGTTACCTACATACCTTATCAGTACAAAAATAGACAGTACTCAGAACCGAGTACAGCTGTCTTATTTTTAGCACCTAAAAGATAAGAAATAGAGATTGCTAACTAAAAACAAATGGTCCTACCTAATTATAATAATTAAGTATACAGACTATTTTAACAGCACATAATTTAACGTTGGGCCTAAAATAGTACCGTATAAAAGATAATAATCAGTGAGCTAAAGTCATCCATGTTCCTTATGCAGCACAATCATCTCTAACGACACAATGTACCCCGATGCATCTAGTCAGATCTTTCGTATTGAAGACCTCCGATGATGGACTATCGTTGAAATTTGAACAATAGTTCGACGAAAATTTAAAGTAGATTTTTGGGAAAATTACATGCATTCCCTCGCTTTTTGTGGAAATATCTGTGGCAGGGGCATGTATGTTATTTTCATAAAAATCAGGGGCATGCATGTTATTTCCGCAAAAAACGAGGGCATGCATGAAATTCCCTAAATAGGGGGGGGGGGTGCACGTAGCAAATGGGGTGTGTGCACCTAGTCGGTCCCTAGAATAAACGTCAATAGGGAACATGCAGAATCATGTCATGTTCCCTATTGACTTTTATTCTAACCCGAAGCAGATACCTTAGACTGTAAAGTATGGAAAAGAATGTGTCGTGCTAACACAAGTAGACAAAAAGTGCTACAAGGCGCTGATTTAGACAATTTTCAGCAATGTCTATCTTTGTAGATGCTTTGTAGCCTGCTTATTTTTTAGTTTTTTTAGGTATCAATTTGTATTTCATAGTCATTACTAATTAGTGCCATCTGTGTCATGTACTCTACTTGAGTACATATGTTTTTGAGGCACGGATAGCTAATGTGATGTGTGGCACTCAACAGATGGAAGTGTGCCATAACTTCAACGTGCATGTTTTCATGTTAGAGCCTGGTTCAAGTAAGAAATAGAGGTAAAAGAAATAGAGGTCTCGGAAACTGCGCGGTTCAGACTATAGCTGCAAAAATCAATATCGATATTAAATTCAGTAACTGGTCATGTCTTCCAGTGCAGCTGACAACGAGGGCATTGTTCACGCCGTGTCGGTGGTTCAGACCGGATTGGTTCCCGCATCATCCGAGGTACCGGCTGCTGCCAGCAAGAAGCGCGGTCGACCAAAGAAGACTGAAACTGAGGTTGAGCCAGCCCAGTGGACTTCTGACACGATTCGGGAGCTCCTTGAACATCGCCAGGCGCTCCAAGCTGAATTCCTTGACAGCAAGGATAAGATCAGCTTAGCGCGAGGCTGGTCGAAGATCGTTCTGCATCTGCAGACGGTTTGTGGATTCGCAGTGTCGACTGTGCAAGTCAAGACCAAGTATCAGGCCATGCAGAAGCTATACCGTCAGAATAACGCTGCCGACAAGCAAACCGGCAACGCCCCTATTCCCAAGAAGCCAGTATTCTGGGATGAACTGGTGTCACATTTTCGGTGGCCGAGTCGGCATGGGCCATGACTGCTTGCTATCCCCCCAACCCTCGATCAATCAGGTAAATGCTTATAACGCTCATATGTTATCGGGATGAATATGTGATGCAGAAAAGTGATGGAGCGTCCATGTCCTCTGAAGAGCATCAGTCGCCACGCACGATGATTCCATCATCGGTCAGATAGCGTCGAATTATGTCTCGTCAGGAAGACAAGGTCGTCGCCTGCGGTGCCCTTGGATCTCGCATTCAGCGAGGACTGGAGGCGATCGGCAAGTCGATGTTGGCACCTGTCGAGAAATCGTCGCAGGATATGCAGGATCTGCGAGAAATCGCGACATCAACCAATCTTCTGCTGCAACAACAGAAAGAGCAAACAGCTGAAATCTTACGAACGCAGCAGTTGATGGTTCAACTGTTGGCTCGACTTGCTGACAATAAATAAGACCAGACATCAACCATACGTCGATTTTATCATTGCTTTGTTGTGCCATAGGTAGTCCAGAATGTAATCCCGCTTTTGGAGAGCTGCATTGCGATCTCGATGATAGTTGCCCTCTTCATCTGCTGGGTCGTTTTCGTGCTCTGCATAATGGTTTTTCTCTTCAACGATGATGTCGGTGGGATCCTGAAGATCAATCAAAATTGTATGCAAAACGAGACATGCAGCGATGATTCTGCTCATCTCCTCGGTCTCTGTTCTCCCAGTTTGAAGGGCTCTCTTCTGGTTCAAAGGGACCTTTAGGATACGGAATCGGATTTTTCACCATTCCGTTTGACCGTTCTACAACAATCCGAGTTCGCGAGTGACAGTAGTTGTACCAGGCATCCGGGAAACATTTCTTCCTCAACGGGATAAGGAGTCATCATTTGATCGGTGAGCGAGTACGCAGCGTCACCGAGACAGTGCTTTCCTTTCGGAATAATGTTTGCAATGGTCGAACCGAAACGAGAATACTTAAAAACGCATTTGTCACTCGCCGATCCAGGTCGCATGTCAAACGCACGGATTCGCCCCTTAAAGTCGACTACCATCTGGACGTTGATAGCTGGGAACCCTTTTTGGCAGGGCGTCCGTTCTATTTCGAACAGACAACCATCGACAGCCAAGACAGAGTTAGGGAATCCACAAACACTTTCGCATCCTGTGGCAAGACTGTTCCAATCCTCGTCACTTTCGGGCAAGCGAATGATCAGAGGAAGAATTGCGGTGACTAAAACGTCAACAACCTGCTTGACTGATCGTAGGGCTGATGCTTTGCTCATCCCAAAGATAGAGGCAGCTTCGGCTAACGATCCCGGATGTGTCAAATAGAACATTGCCACAGCCGTTCTATCGCGAGCAAAAAACGCAGCATTTCCGCCGATAGATTTATTCACTGAATGCCAAAAATTGCGTCGATCATGTTGCAAATGCTATCGAATGAATCCTTGGAGCAACGGAACTGGTTGCGAAACCAGCCTTCATCAAACAGAGTGTTGTGATCTGCAACCACAAACAAGGATCGACGCATAGAAAATCGTCTGGACCTAGGCCGACGATGAGTACGCCCATCCTCATCATCGTCTCTATCAAGCACCACAGCAAGGGCATTTGTTATAGCCAGAATTGCTGCTGAACCGACAGCAGCTCCAACGTTTCGACTGCGACTCGTCATCTCTATTAATTTTTCAGTCAGAAATAGACCTCTGGAACCTGTATTTAATTAATAGAGGTGACCCTCTGGAGCTGACCAATAGAATTGCAGCGCACTTTTTTGGATCTCTATTTTTTCACCTCTATTTCTTACTTGAACCAGGCTCTTAGGATATCTAACCACTTCTCAATAAACATTCCGTTGATCAAGTCCCTTGTTTGGTCTTCTTCTACTACTTACTGCAAGCTGTTCGGGTTCTACTATCGCTGCAAACCGACTATTGGTTGCTGAGATATCAACTGTATACAATTTCGCCGACCTTACAGGGCATTGCATGCTCCTGCAGGAGGCACCACAGCTCAAGTTACCACCGTTATCGATTCAACATATCGACCTCGCTAGCTCCATAGCAATACACTGCAAGAACGTACGCAACGCCGCAACAGTAACATGCAATAAGGAACGTACGATGTCAGTCGAATTTTTGCTATTCTGACGCCCAGATCATAGCACCTTCGTTGACCCGAAGGACACACGCTTCTCTTCGCTTTCAATACTTGCAACGACGTGCGAGCCTGGTGCCTAGCACCTTAAACAACGCTCCCCAAAATTGTCCCGTAAACGGGGAGATGTTCTTTGAGAGAGTCCTACTTCCTAGTATAATTTTGTCTAATTCCAACCGTGAATCCATCACCTGCTTCCCCGAACTGGCACAAATTTTCCCATAGAGGGAATTTCCGCGCGAGAGAAATTGCGGCGCATACTTCCAAGTGTATGATGTGTAGGCATCTAGACTGCTTTTAGCCATAGAGTATTATATTGTGCTGCAATAATTCTTCTCTTCCACGACTAATCGTATACACTGCAACAATCATTACGCATAGAACACTGCCCCATGACGCACTACCCCACACGCAGTGGGTAAACACACTCAACGAGAATCGGGACTCGCCTCTCGCAGCGCGAGACTTGCCGCACTAGTTTTGGACAGAACCGCGGCAATTTGCTGAAATTCTGTTCTTAACGCACTCGTTTCCAACACTTGACGATACTTTCCGCCGAATTCGGACGCGATACCTCCGACACCGAAACATTCACGCGCCCAAAACCAACAACGAAGGCTTTCAAGTCGTACTTGGCATAGCAAGAGCGAATATGTGCAGCAAGCGAAATGCCCGACTCGACGTCGCTAGGATGGCCATCGGAAAAGAAGATCAAGACGCTCTTGTACTCTTCAAAGTTATTGCGTGATAAAACTTCACTGGCCGCTCGTAAACCTCCGCTGAAGTGAGTTCCTCCCCCCGAAAATGGCAAGACCGTATTCCAAGCTTCCGGCAAAGGCTCACCCTCGCAAACGATTTGACTCTCACTGTCAAACGTAATGTACGTAATTAAATCATTCTCGCCTCCGTCACTTAGACGGCTAAGACCGAAATCGTGGCACGCACATAGTAAATTTTCCCATGGTTGACCGCTCATTGACCCCGAGCTATCAGACAAAAACGATGTGGAATTTGCCTGTGTCGACAGAATGCACGCACTCAAACTTGTGTCCATCCACATAAGCAAAACTACTGTCAGCTTCGTCGGGTTTTAGTTCAGGTAGGTGCCAAGCATCCAAGACACAGTATGAAGCTTCTCCATCGGCACGATCATGCCCTGGTGCATTGCACTCAAATGGACACTTGGCAAACGCAGCACGCTCTACATCACTGCACGGATCCTCCCAGCAAATAGCTGTCCAAAACTGAGCATGGAGCAGCTCATCCATGTCTTGACTTGGACGAGGAAACAACTCATCCATACAATGGCGTCGATGGTCTTTACTCGCATCTGATGTGTAATAAACAGACTTTTTATCGTCATGGCTTTCACAAGGTAAATAGTGGACATGTCCTCGTCCCATTTTGGTGCAAAAGAGATTGCATATTTCTGCAATCCCCTGCTCTCCCACTTTGTATTTTCGATCTTCGACATCCATCTCATTTCCTTTTGCTATAAAGTACGTCTGGTGCATATTCCCGTGGGACGTGGCATGTAATTCCATATGGCCAAAGTGTTTATTGCAGTAATAATTGCAAGACGGACATCGTGCGTCGCAATAGTGAACGCTATTGTGCTCGTTGTCTTCACCTTCACCACTTGTTTGGACCACACAAGTATGTGAACCTTCATGTTCCACCTCGCCAGCAGGTATTAAGTAAGCGCAGTGCCTTTTGCAGCCGTTCATTTCTTGATATATATATTCAAATGATCCGCGTGCGCCCGTGTACGTACGTGCAGATTTCTTCAAGTGAACCTTTTGTTCGCAAATGCCATCCACCGAACACATTTCTCCACACGCGTGACTGTGACTGCACATGTGTCTTACAACCTCATCTACTTCATAATCATGGCTCGCGTCTGTCAAGTGACCTAATCCGCTTTCCCTCTCAAAAGCATGTGACACCGCGGGTTGTCCATCAAAATGATTCTTTACACCACATGTGTTCTTGCATCCATCCATTAAACAGGGTTCTAAGCATTGCGTCTCAGCACACTTGTGTACAGAATGTTCTCGTTGAATATCAAGCAAACAGGTGGCAGAACAGTTCGTGGCCGAACACTTGCGTCCACATACGTGAACTTGAACGGAACAAAAGTGGTCACCCGGGTGGTCCGCTCGTTTGGAGCACGTATGATTGCAATTAGATAAGCGACTGAGTACACATTGCTGTCCACACGTGTGTTCTCCTTTCTCACACTCACATTTTCCTTCGTGTCCTGCACTTCGAGAGCACGGAGGAACCTGTCCAGCTTCAAAACATTCTTGACATTCACCGTACTCACATCGCCCTAGGCACTTGTGCTCTGTACAGCAGTCATGCGCCGTCTCCATTGAGTGTGTCACCGAATTCATGCACCCAAGATGACAATGCATGCATTTCTGTCGGCACCTGCACATGAAAACAATGAGCGGGTCTACATAGCGTTGCTCCAACCGTGTCCGCACTTCCGATAGCTGACTACCGAGCGAGTCATGCAGCCAAAGAGACATCTTCTTGGCTCGTCGAAGGATTACAAACGCTACAAAGTCGTCAAATTCACTTTAATCTGTCGTTGCAATCCTGCAGCTACCATAGGGTTTGCCACGCAGATTAAGAAAGAGCTTAAAAAGCGAAGTCATCGCCTTCTTTGCCATTTGCAGTTTCGTGCTCGTGAGAGAAGAAGTCACATCGAATTCCAAATCAATGTCCTCATCTTTAACGCTATCGAGCGGAATAACTTTGTTCAGCGCCAACCACTTCGCCTTGCATCCAGAATACGCTTCGCACATCACTTCCAAAGGAATGACCAGTTTTTCAAGGCAGCCCACCTGCAAAACTCCTTCCTTTAAGTGCGCAGGAATATCATTATCTTTAATCAGCGCCAGCGGGACATGACAGCCCGTTCGAAATATTCCAGGGAGCTTCTGTTCGATGTCGGCGACGATCAGATTTTGCGTGCATTTGTCCATACTTGTCCAATCTAAGATCGAGATTTTCGCCAAGACAATCCGCAAACAATCCAGAAAGGCTTTTCCAGTCACAAAACCCGTTTGTACACCATCGGAAGGGGACAAAATACTGCACAAAGTTTTCGCCGCATCGTTTCCATACACTGATAGTAATCTAACGTACAAAAATTGCTGGGAGCAGTTAATTTCTAACTGTCCAGCATACATCTCGGTCAGGAAGTTTTGGTTTCGATTGGCTTCGAAAATCACGTTCAATTTTCCCACAAGTTCGTCGATGACGCCTTGCCGATCATTCGTATTCACGTCTTTAACACTCATGTACAATAATCCACGAAAGAGCCGTGCGTCGTTCTTAACGAGCTGCACACCCTTTTGGAAACGAGACGACAAACTATCGATGTCCTTGTCAAACCGACTCTCCATTCGAAGACCGTAAACAACGACACGGCCGCATTTAAAACGGACAAGAAAACATCTTCCTGCTCCGAACGTTCAAACGATCCCAAACCCTCAAAGTCTAGCACAACTAGCAGTACATCGGACGATACATATCGAAGCGACATCCAAGCACCGTCTGTACAACGGGAGCCGGAGATTGCAAACGACGTACCGACGAGGTGGTTCAGAAAATAACTTTTTCCTGTGGTTCGCTTCCCATCGACGTCACGACCACGCATCGACCGTTCCATGCACTCAAAAGGGGTGAAAGCAAGCCAAAACGAATAGTTTGTGCTATCTCCAATGCGTCAGCTCCACGTCCACCCGGACTTGTAGACGCAGACCCTTTCGTACGTTTTAGAACATTTTGACCGTTCTGCAACAGCTTGAGCATGTTGTCTTCAGCTCGACATATTTGAACAGGAACAAACGACACAACCGCTCCACCGATGTCCCTTGTAGATCACGTGGGCTCTTTGTTTGTCCACTGTTCCGTACGTAAGATTTTTCACTAAACTCAACCCAGACAGAGGCTTGTTAAGACGACGCAGGTTGATCATGACGCTGTTGAGATATTTGACACATACATTTAAGGCATCACGCGGACAAGAATTCCCCCCGTTGTTATCATTGTTGACAGTTATCTCCAACGCCAGTGATAAAGGAGTGTTCCAGCTCATGGACATGTCGACAAGACTTTGGACTGGAAACTTTTCAAACACGTGGTAAAAGACACCCAACCAAGGTTCACCAGCGGTCCTTTTTCCTTCTTCATCAGTTCGTTGACTACATTTTGCGCCATTGCCGGAACGCTGAACGCGAAACGAATCACTTCGAACAGTTACACTTAGTTTGGAAGAGTAGATGGAGCCATCACAAGTATTGACCACGTATAGCACGTCATCCACACTACCAACTGCGAGTTCTGTCAATGGCATATCGAAGATTGCAGAAGGAAGCAGTCGATGATCTTCGTTAGAAATAAAGCGCACGTACAACTGCTTCTTCTTTTCATGAATTTTGACTTGTCCAATGACAAGCTCATCGGCGAAACAAAGCAAGCAGCCCACCTTTATACCTTCATCTTCGATGTTACTTCTGCCAAATGAAGCTTTCTTCGAGGTTCGCCGAGTTCGTACATCAAAAGATTGGATATCTCCACTTTCATCCACAAGACACAACGATTTCTCTGTCAGCAGGATATCAGTGAGGGGACCCACCAGGCTAAACGAAGCATTAAGTCGATATTTAACGTTGTCTCGACTCGAGCGAAAGCCTCGTTAAATCTGCAAAAAGCCACCGTTCCCAACCTTTCCGTGCTAACTCTAAACAGAAAAGCAGCCCTTCGATCATGCGCTCGAACTGAGCAGAGTGCACAGCGATGGGGGAACGTTTGCACACGAAGCACTTCAGCCTTTAGGTCCGGATGCAGCTGTTATCGACGAACGATTGTTTCACGTTCATTCACGAGGATTGCAATAACCAGACCATGTTTTACGGCTGCCAACTTGCATACTTCATAGCCTGGTTCAACTTCTAACATTCCCATTGGCGAAATCTGAGCAGAGCCGTCAATTGCCAGCTGATACATAGTTATTATTTTCGTCGGCTCCTTTTCTACTTCTTCGCTCCACATGATCCTGACAGCATCGCCGTCCGAAGTGCACACAATTCTGTTAATCCTGATCGTCAGTCGCCCATTTTCGTTTTCCAGATGTTGACGCAACCGCCGAAATGCGTTCCGCTTTAAATTTTCTTCTTCTTGTTTTGAGAGACGTTCATATTGCTTTGCAATATCATGCATTTTTTCTCAACTATGTCATGGTACATTACTTCCATAAGTTGTCCAATGGCTTCTGACCACATTTGCGTCAGTCGGGGTTGCTGGTGTTCCATCGCAATCTTAAATTGGTCACTATAATTTCTCAAAAACCTAAGTGGAAGATGATACCACTTTGTTTGAATGCCGTCACCAGTAATGGGGTTACCAGAAACAACCCTTTCCAGCACCATTTCAAAAACAGATTGCCCGCATTGGTACGCGTTACTCAATGTCTGCATGTTTTGTTGAACCCTTTGGGGTAAAAGAAGCTTCTGGAACGCCTGCGATTCCAATCTGTTCAATAATCCACTGTCCTCATGCTGATTGAGAAAGCTCCGAAAATCGTTTTGAGCAGAATTGATTGCTGCTGTATTTGTAGATCCTTTCACAGAGAACAAAAACTTTGCACTCTAAACAATATTCCGATAGTTCTCTAATACCTGCTCATGAGTTTGACTAGCATCCCGACGTTTGCGTTCCTCTACTTTCCCGTTGTACTTAATCCGTACGGCGCGCAGTTTCTTGTCTGGAAATCGACGAAATTTCATGAGTAAATCGTCGAGTGCGCTCACAACTTGAATCCGGTCAAATGGAAGGTTTATCGCGTGATTTTGATGCTTCTCCCACATCCACTGCGCGAAACTGTCACGAGACACCACAACGTCTTGTTCTACCCACTCTGTTGTTAACGGAGTCGATCCTTCAACAGCTATGGTTGGAACGACTCCACCAGCTAACCAAACAGACTTGGCACATTTGATGTTTGGAATCATCGTTTTAGTTACTGGGCCACGTGTCACACTATCTGTTTGCTCCACTTGCTTTGAACCCGAAAAGCAACAGAGCAAGAATTCCACGGACCAGTTGAGATCTCAGACAACGCATCCACCTCACTTTTCATTCGTTAAAAATCTCTTTCTGATAAGCAGCATGTGATGTTGGGACTCAGCGTTAAAAGGAACCGAAGCACGTAAGCGGGTGTATCTCGAATAGTCTCCGACTCAAACAAGTTAGAGCCCAGCCATGCGAACGCAACTAACTGACGGCAATCGACATCACTCTTCATGCAGAAGACGCCTTGATCTTGAAATGAAAGTCCCTCTTCACATTCGCCGTCCCAGAATCCCATTCGACCGAGTTCAGCCTTCACCTCTAGCTGCTTGCCAAACAAGCAACATATCTTCAGGTCGTTATCATCTTGCGCGGTTTTCTGGTTCTTACGACAATACCCAGCAAGTACACTTTCGCGCATGAAACGAGCGAAGTCGGCGTCATAGTCCTCGGGATCGAACATACCCAACTCAAACTCATGCATCGACGCTGTACTGCTTTGAGATAAAGTCATGCCGAAGGAATGGCACAAGCGTAGCACGTCCACTTCATCCACGACTGCCTTAAGTACTTTAACGTCAGTTTGAATCTCGTGCTTTAAATACAGAAGACGTAAGCATTTTTCTGACACGACTGTATTCCTACGGCTTTTCTTGGATGCCTTGGGAACGGCCTCAGCCACTGTGCGCTAACCCATCCAAGCACAAAACTTTTTGCCACTGTGATAAATAAAACAATAAAAGAGAGAAGCTTGTTGATGGTTCGTGACACTACGTGGCCGTTAGAAAGTTTCCAGATATCAACACAACGTAATCTGCTGCTGTATGAAATTCATGGGTACAATCATGTAAGTCAGCTGTCTATTCAATCGTGTGCCTGTCCCGACGGTTAGAAGGTCGAAAACTTGGAGCGTTTTACCGAAGTGTCTTGAAGAAGTCGCTCAATACGCACTCGCTTTTGTTCCATACTATCACGATCACGAACCGTCACGCACTTGTCCTCTAGCGTGTCAAAATCTACAGTCAAGCACATTGGCGTACCAATCTCGTCCTGGCGGCGGTATCGGCGACCAATGCTGCCTGTCAAATCGTAGTCCACTGCAGCACTTTCACATAAACTTTCAAAGAGTTGCTCAGCCACAGCCACTAGAGGCTCATTCTTCACCAGCGGCAGCACAGCAAAACGGTATGGAGCAATATCCGGATGCAAACGCAGCACAGTGCGCTTGCGCCCGCTCACTTCTTCTTCATCGTAAGCATCCAGCAGCATCGAGAACATGATGCGTCCAGCCCCAAGTGCCGGTTCAATAACATGTGGGAGAAACTCTTCCTTCGCAACGACGTCCTGACACATGAGACTCTTTCCACTTGCATCCATGTGCTTTTTCAGATCGTAGCTCGTGCGGTTCGCAATGCCCCACAGTTCGCTCCAGCCAAAGGGATAGTTGAATTGGATGTCTGTTGTTGCGCGTGCATAATGAGCCAGCTCCTCCGGAGCATGTTGGTGTTTTCTCAGATTTTCGGGCTTGATGCCGTACTTGATCAAAAAATCGTAGCACTGATCGACCCAGTAGTGATACCAGCGATCAGACTCGCTTGGGTGCGTGAAAAACTGGAGCTCTAACTGCTCGAATTCGCGTGTGCGGAAAAGATAATGACCCGGCGAGATTTCATTTCGAAAGCTTTTGCCCATCTGACCAATGCCAAACGGCAACTTTTTGCGCATCGCGCTCTGGACATTGACAAAATTAATGTATGCACCTTGTGCCGTCTCCGGTCGTAGGTAAATCCAGTCACACGTCTCATCGGTTGCGCCCATATTTGTCCGGAAGAGCAAATTAAAGTGCTTTGCAGGCTGAAACGTGCGTGTTTGATTACACTTTGGACATGCAATGTCTAGTTGTCGGATCAATTCATCCATTTCCGCTAGCGACATCGAAGCGACAACATCGAGCTCGTGCTGTGTCTGTAGCTTGCTCTCGAGCAATTGATCGACACGAACACGGGAATTGCAGCTGCGGCAGACTGCCATTGGGTCCGTAAAGTTATCCACGTGCCCAGATGCGGTCCAGACGGCCGAATTCAAGAGCACGGAGCTGTCAAGTCCGACACAATTCGGTCGCTTCTGCACAAACTCAAACCACCATCGATCCATGATATTTTTCTTCATCAGAGCGCCTAGACATGGCGGCAGAAGATGCAGAGTTTCATGAAAAACAGAGCTAGAAACATACATAGAGATAGAAAAGTACCAAGCGGTCCATAGTCAAAGCTATTCGCCAGACCACCGTAGATATCTGATCCAGGAAAGATGAAGCCTCGGTGCCGACACAACGCCACGACACGTTCCTGAAGCTTGTCGTTTCTTGCTTTCGTCGTCAAGCTCCGGCATGAGATGCGGAAATGGATGCGGGGTTGCATTTTGTAGGTTTCTACAAGGTAATGTCACTAAACTGAACATGGCTACATGTAGCCATTGTGGCACCTATCAAAACGTATTAACTTATTTCATTACAGCACCGAGAAGTGCTACGCACTGATTCATTATAAACGATTGAGCGGTCGTACAAGCCACGGGCGATAGGTACGTCCAATCTCGTACACCTGACAAGAGAAAGCTATTGTCAGAGCAGCGAGTTGTTGATTCCCAATGTCTCTACGTTACTTTTTAGGACTATTTCTCGGTGTAACACTTTCGTCTCGAGACCAGACGTTTACCATCGATTGCATTGCCATCTTGTGTGAGCCCTCACCCGATACGTGTCCTCATGTTCTGAGCCTTTTGTTGCAATTATCTTTCGCTGATCATGCCCTTTGGTCGACTAACTATCGCTTTCTCCATCCAATCCACCGAATTGAATTTTGTTTGTATGAGACGAAAACAAAGCTCCAATGGTAGCTAACATGGCTCTGCGTCATACTTTTACATGTGACGTTCAGATTCTGCAGCGGCACCAATTCATCCTCCAATAACTCGTTCCTCCGGCAACAACACACGTACTCACCATCCCCTTTGGGCAAATCATAAAGCAGCATGACTTAAGTTTTCTTTCCTTCTTGTGGATCGTTTAGCCTCTAGTTTTGCTTAGTAGGCTTTGACATGCCTCCTTTGGGCCCTCGAATCCTTTGACGCATGTCTAATTGGCCGCGTTTGCACTCGAAATACGCGACTCGATACTCCTAATTAGTAGCATAATTAGTGTCTTTTGTTCTCGTACATAGTATGACTTTCACAGCGCACCTTGCACTCGTCCAGGTAGGACCGATCATGCAGACATTGCTTTAATGTCCTAGTACCGTCAGCCATGCACGCTTGCTCTAGCATACAATCCCGCAGAGCTTCCGCCATGTCGCGGCAAGCTTTACCCATTACGCTACCTAACTTAATCTTGATATGTTATGTACTCACCGTAACAATTCATCGATTTAAACAGAAGATATTAATTACTACAGGTACTAAGTGATCGTCAATCTTCTAGAACATTAACGCTCACTTGTCGTTTCATGATGTTGCCACGTGTTCTGGTGTGGCTAAGCCTCTTGAGTGCCAATGTGTTGGCTAGCTACGGTCCAAGGGACTCGGTGGTGATTCTTACGGATAAAAACTTTGAAAAGGAAGTGCTGCAAAGTCCTGACTATTGGCTGGTCGAGTTTTACGCGCCTTGGTAACTTTCTCGCTTGTGATTGCATTACCTTCAAGAGATTACGTACCATGATGCTTGATCTAGGTGTGGACACTGCCAGCAACTAGAGCCAGAGTACAAGAAAGCGGCCAAGAAGTTAAAAAAACATGTCCGCTTCTATGGCATTTATTCCCCTTGCAAAACGAAAAGCTCTAATTCTTTGTACGACGTAGGCGCGTTTGGGTGTCGTGGATGCCACGGTGGAGCAGCAACTGGCGCACAAGTACCAGATTAAGGGTTTCCCGACAATTAAAGAGTTTGGCGCGAATAAAAAACGTCCGCAGGATTATCGTGGTGGACGTACTTCAAAGGACATTGTGCAGTACGTGAAGAACTCGGCAGAAGCGAAGAAACTTGGAGTTAGTAGTGCAAACGTCGTGACCCTCGAGTATGATAAGGTGCATACTTTCTTATCAACGACTGTGCCATCCGCCGTCTTCTTTGGCAGTCCCAAGAAAGGAAAAAAAAGCTCTAAAACGCCCAAATGGCTCGATAACGTCGCCGAGTCATTTATGGAAGTAAAAAAAAAGAAAAAGAGCCCAACAGTTCAAGTGGCATATGTCCCGTGGACGGACGGCAAGATCGCCAACCATTTTGGACTCACGGAAGAGCAGCTTCCTACGGTCGTATACGTTTATCCAGGCAGTCAAAAGTTTATTGTGTCCGACGCGAGCAAATTGGACGAAGCTTCGGCAAAAACGTTCATTGGTGATGCATTGGCAAACACTGAGGCAGCGGAGAAGGACGAGTCTCTCTCGAGCGTGCCTCGATTCCCGTCGCCAGAAGTGGCAAAGAAAAAACCTGTGGTCACATTAAAGGAACTGGATACAACCGCAGCACGGGACTGTCTCACGAAGCAAAAGAAGATGTGTGTCGTAGTGGCTAAAGAAGACACGGAATTGGTGCGCTCATTGGCCAAGAAGTACCGCCGTGATCCATTTACGTTCCTCTCCAGCAAACCTGACGCGGCGGTTTTCCAAGCGCTGACTGAATTTGTTGGCGAGAAGAGTGCCGAGGTTGTCGTCCTGAAACCTGGGAAGAAAATGAAGCACTCTGGTAAGTGTCTCACTTTTTCTCATTATGTGCCTGATGCTGGGCAGTACTGTAACGTAACTGATTGCTGTACTACTCGCTATCCGATCCAGCCTTGTCAGGTACAAACGACGAAAGAGCCATATCAGAGTTCCTAGACAAGCTCATCGATGGCTCGAGTTCGTTTTCGGTGACTAGCAATGATCCAGAAACTTTCGCAGCAGCAGTTGCCGGCTTGTCTACCAAACATGAAGAACTTTAAGTCGCGAATGTCCGTTCTCTAACAGCTTGACATCACGCTGGATATTCAGCTTCTAGATTTAAAGCAATAGAAATGCATGGGCGATCTGTTCTTTTCCAAATGGCAGCTTTTATATTTACTATCGTCGTTAAAAGACGAAAAAAACTAGTTCGAACTCGATCCTGAGTGCTTAATACGAAGTCGCGAGCCGACTTCTTTGTCCATGGCTCGATATGCAGGGATAGTATCAGCACGTTCACAGTAGGCATTTGTAGGCAGCACATAGGCAAAGCAGCGTACAAGATCCTCAGGGTCATGTTTCTCTTCGGACAAAGACATGGAGGCTGAAAGTTCCTGTTTACAAGTCGCGCTTTCTCTCACACTCTCTGGCAGGGCGTTGGCTCCACGCAATTGACGTCGCACGAGATGCGGCACAAGATCAGCTTTAATGCTCGCAATATATTTTTTCTCCTGCAACAAATTGAGCACCCAATGCGAGAAGACGTAAAAGTGGCCATCGTACAAATCCGTGTGCAGAACAAAATTACTCCGACGCTTGAGCAGACTCTTCGGCACGTACAAGTCCTCGTTCATATGGACTGCCTGGGACACGAGAATGACGCGATTCTCTTCATTTCGCTGCCCTTCAACGAGCGCGATACAATCCGTCATATCTTTATCGCGGCGAGGCTTTTCTCCTTTTCGAACCGGTGCCTCTTGACGAAGGAGCATCGTGACACTGGCATCATTAATCCGATGAAAATCGGCCACGTTGTGCAGCACCACGTCCGTAACCAGATCACCCGCAAGCACAATAAAATCACGTTTAATTTTGTCCGCAATCTCCCGTAAAGCGTCGGCTGTCTCGGTGTTTTCAGTCACTTCGCATAGTTCAACGTGAATTTTTCCATCAAATTCGCGAGTTAAGTAGTCCTGAATGGGTGGCACTAAATCTGGCACCGTAAGTACCAACGCCTCTGTAAAGCCCGAGGATTCCAGTAGCTGCAGCTGATACCAAAGCAGAGGTTTATTATTGGCAAGAAGAAGCGACTTAGGTGTCTCCTCCGTTAATGGGTAGAGACGAATCCCACGGCCGCCGGCTAAGATGATGGCTTGGAACTCGGCCATGATTTGACCAGCGAAAACCGGTGTGCTCTTATATTTGTAGGATTAATAAAGTAAAATACCGTGGTTTTACAAGTGTTCGGTCTTCTAATTATTACGACACTGGATGACTACCAAAACCCGGATAAATCGATTTGACAAAAGTAGTTTGTCCACCCAGGACAAAACAAATTTATCCGCGAGGTTAAATTTGCTGAGACCAAATTTTCGTCCCAACAAATTTATCATGGACAAATTTATTTTCACGCGCGCGTACCACCGGCGAAATGGACCCAAAAAACATGAACGCAATGCCCACTTGACAGTTCAAGGCGAGGTCGTTGTAGAAGAAGGCAATCTCGGCTCCTAGAATTGCACTTTTGAGAATCACCATCGCGGTGCTATACAAGACACTGAGAAGAATCACGATCGACTTGAGTCGGGGTCGCAATTCAGGATAATAGATTTCCTGCCCTGCTTGGAAGGAGAAGAACGAGAGTGCCATTGCAGTCACGTAGGTGGACAAGGCATCGACGAGGTTTTGCGTGAGCAGGTTGGCGACGAAGGGGCCTGCGATGATACCGATGACGAGGTACCCCTTAATTAAGGGTAGCTTGAAGCAGTGGGGAAAACATTGACCGAGCGGGTGAGCAGCTACAAGTAATACGATGAACGCTAGCGCGTATCGGAGTGTGTCAAGAGTGTTGGGCGACGAGGTGAAGGGCACGTTATCATCCTTGTAGTCTGCACCTGCATCACTTAATTGACGGATCAAGTGATCGTGCTTCTTGTCATCGTTTTGTACAGAGTGCCCCGACATGACGTGCACCGAGACAGTAGACACGAAATGCAATAGTTGCATGACCGCTCGTGGGCGGGTGTGGTAGATTGAGTACAAACACGTGGAAGCACGACACGCACGACTTGGGTGCATTGAATGGAAGCGAAATTGCCCATCGTGACTTCTAATATTTTGCGGTGAAAACTGAGGGTACGTTTTCTCAACTTATGGTTTTGGTGGTCAAACGAATATTAATATTTATTTTTGTGGCGACAAATCAGATTTGTCAGGGGCGGACAAAAACTATTTGTTTTCCCCGTTTATCAGGGTTTTGGAAGTTGTAACAGGACTGATCCTGTTACTGGATTACACTGTATTTGTGCGAGGAAGCGCGCAATACAATTAGGGTAGGATTAGTTGGTAACAACTAATCCAATAATTAAAGTAAATATATTAATATTCACTTGTTATCTAGAACGCAAAATTAAGAGTGTTTATTTAATGGGTGGTTTAGAGGCTAATAGTATAGTAACTAACTAATTAGTATAATAGTATCAAGTCTTTAACTAACTGTACTATTAGTTAACCTGCAAGATTCGGTATTTATACCGAATCGACTTTTCCTTCTTAGATTATAATAACTTATAATCTCTTATTTAAATTTCAGACAACGCGTCTGATATTAAACTGTGATATTCTAACTTGAATATCTATTATGTAATGGCACCCCATTACATCACCCCCCACTTAAGGTGGTTGGCCAATAATAACTCTTATTTTGGCCAATCATGGGTGGCACTTGTTGGTCAGAATTTCTCATTCACCAACTGATTGACCATCGACTCGATGGTCAAGACACACGGCGGCGGCGCTCTAAAGAGCGCTGCTGAAAACAATGAAGGAGCTTCTTCCTCCGCCTCAGCACTAGGTGCTGAGGTGTTGAGTGACAACAGTGACTCTGCATTAGCAGCGTCAACTACGCTAAGGTCGGAAGACGTATCGTCTTCGACCACAGATGCTGCTAAGGCGGCATCTGACAAGAAACAGGGAGATGTTGCATTAGCAACATCTCGCACGATGGCAACTTCCGAATGGCGTGTTGCCAAGAGGGCCATGTTCGGGAGTTCTGACTCCGAACAAAGTGATGGGGATACAGATGTCCCCACTAAACGATCTAGCGAGTTGAAACTCGCTAGGTGCTCATCGCCTAACAGCGATGACGACTCTGGTGTCGCTGTCAGCTATGACAGCGACAATGATTATCACAGGTGGTTGCGGGAACGCAGAGCCCCACCTGGACCAAGTACTTCTCCACGTCGGGGTGATTTAACCCCGGCGCGTTGTGTTGAAGCAGGCGGTGCTCCGCCTGCTAAAAGGGCTCGAACAGAAGCGGCGGCTGCCGCTTCTAAAGCGTATCATCGTACGGAACCACATGTTCCGTACAAAGTGGGGTTTTGGACCCCTGGCTGGGCTATTGCCCCCAACAGTGGCGGTCACCGTAAACGGGACTGCCAGTATGCGTTATTCGATATCAACGTGCTGGATGACTGCGAAGACATCCAGTCACGTCAATTCGATCGAAGTACAGACGATAGGCGTCTGTACTTGATTGACCTCTTTTTCCAGGTTCGATATTATTCGAGCAGGAAAGGGTCAAGGAAGAACAGGGACGATAAAGACGCCCTGACTCAGAGTTGGAATGCTTTTGTTGACAACTACAACAAAAGCCCAGATGATTACGTGAATAAAGTTCACGTAGTGCGCAAGCGCTTTTTAAAGCACTCTCGAACAGGCAAAATGGAATACATCCATTTTGCTTGCCTCAAAGAAGGGTTAAAGTGTGGTGTCCCTTCTCACCTCGTTTGCCCGCGGTGTCCGCAAGGAGCTCCTCGTCTGTCAGAGGAGGAGTTGAGGGGGTACGGTGGCTTTTCCGTACCCGCCGAAATTCAGGGTTTAATTGATACCCTGAATGCATCAACACCTACTGTTGATGCTACTTCGCATTATGAGTTTGAGACTCCTTCTCAAACTCACTCAGTGAAAAGGTCTGGGGCGTCGGCCCTCAGAACTTCAATCGGCTCCCAAGAGTCGAACTCTTGGGGATATCCCAGCCAGCGTACCAAGTACTCGGTACGCTGCCCCTTCTTCAAAGGCACCGAGCGCTTCGAGATCAAGCGCTCGAGGATATATCGCTTATTCCCCTGATTATCAATCAGGGGCGGCGGAGGTTGAGAATTCCCTCGCCGTTGTTGTTGCGGAGCATGTTTCTTCGCTCCGCAAGCTCGAGGAGGGTTATTCCTCCTTGAGCAGCGATATGTCTCACTGTGTGAAGACATATCGGTCTCTTCGCGAGGATGTCCGCGACATCCTCGGAGCGCACACTGCCCTCCAGAAGAAGAATGATCTTCTGTACATTGAGCTTTCTCGCTATAAGAGAGAGCTCAATCGGCGCACGGCTGATCTCGAGCAGTCGAAGGCGGAGGTAACGACTCTCCGCTCTGCTCACCAACAGCTGGAGGCCGATTACATGTCTCTCTTGGGAGAATTGGAGAAGCACGGCATCTCCCGTGGTTCTGCGTCTTGTCGTAAGACGAAGACGAGTGATACGGCTTGAGCCGCCCAACATAGAATGTTGGGTGGAGCCGCATTGCTGTGGGAATGTCTAAGGTATAGGCATTCCCCCGAATCTCTTGGACCTTGAAGGGTCCAATGTACTTAGGAAGCAACTTCCGTGTAGGGAAGTTGCTTATTGCATGTGTAGGCAAATTAGTAGTACTTAGTAATACTAATTCACCTTTAAGAAAGGAGTTTTTGTTCTTCCTTCCTTGTTTATCTGCATTTTGCTTCTGCTTATCAAAAGCAGAGGCAAGTGCATCCTTTACATAGCGTATTACAGCTTGGCGCTGTAATACGAATTCATCTACTGCTTTATCAGCAGTAGGTGAATTATCCTCGTTGTATGCAGCCATTGCTGCAGACACATATTCATCGTATGCAGCTTCAGTTTTAATTGAAGCTGCTTCCGCTTCTACTGTATTTTCAGTAGAAGGGCCATCGTTTTGTTCACAAGTTGCAGTCGCAACTTGCGCATTGACTCGCTCAAAATTTGAGCGGGTCCCTCCCCCACTTAGATTTGGCGTACCGCCAAGTAAAGCTGGGGTTCGTGGATGCCTTAAGGCATTCACGTAGAACTGTGTATGCTTAGTTGAAGCATGCACCGAATTGTTAATCGCAAATTCAGTGAGTGACAGGTAGTCACTCCACTGTTCAAAGGCATGTGCGTATGATCGCAACATGTCTCCGAGAACGCGGTTAACCCGTTCCGTCTGCCCATCCGTTTCCGGATGGTCCGCAGTTGACATCTTCAACTGGGTTCCCAACAATGAGAACGTTTCTTGCCAGAAACGTCCTGTAAATCTCGGATCTCTATCCGATACAATGTCTTCCGGCATTCCGTGCAAACGGAATACCGTATCAATGAATATCCGCGCTGTTTGAGCGGCGGTTACGTTCGATGATACTGCAGTAAGATGTACCATCTTACTGAAACGGTCTACAAAGACCACTATTCCAGTCTTCCGACTATTGTCGGGTGGAAGACCGAATACGAAGTCTATTGAAATGGACTTCCAACACTCTGTCGGAACCGGCAGAGATTGCAGCGGAGCCTGTGCAGACTGCGCAGGCTTAACGCGCTGGCAAATCTCGCAAGCGCGTACGTATTTGCGTACCCACTTGTACTGGTTTCGCCAGTAAAAGTCACGTGCGAGAGAAGCGTATGTCTTCTCTCGACCTTGATGCCCCGAAATCGGTGCATCATGATACTCAAACATAATTTGGTGTTTGAGATCATCGTCGTTTGGAACGACGATGCGACTTTCATCTTTTTGGTCTGTGCTGTAAAGCAGCAGACCATCGTGCAGTCGATATCGATGCACGCAAGCGCGGAGGAGCTCTGGGAGTTCGTCGCGTTTCTTACTTGATTGATTACATACGTAATCAATCAACAGACGTGTCTCCTCGTCTGTTTTGTACGCCTCGCGTACTTGTCGTATAATTGACGACGACAAAGCAGTGCAACGGATTGCGTTTGCACTGGACCCTTCGGTTACGGACGGTTTCATCTCGTAATCGGGCCTTCGTGATAGCGCATCTGCTATCACGTTCAACTTTCCGGGTTTGTATTCAACCGTAAAGTTGTACTCAGCAAAGAATGACAGCCATCGAGCCATTCTTTGAGAAATGTGGGATGAATTCACGGCCGTGCGTTCCGACGCATGGTCCGTGTAAACCACAGACGGTCTATCTCCCAATAGATAGATCCGAAACTTGGCCAGTGCGTACTTCATGGCAAGGAGTTCCTTGTCATGCACTGGATAGTTGCGCTCGTCTGGGCGCAACTGACGCGATTGATAGCAGATTACGCGATCACGATCATCGTGATCACGCTGCATCAAAGCACAGCCGATAGCGAAATCGCTCGCGTCGCAAACGACGTGGAACGGACGCTCGTTATCGGCTATAGCCAAGACAGGCGCTTCAGTCAAGCTTTGCTTGACTGCATCAAAAGCATCTTGACATTGGGTATCCCAATGCCATTCGACATCTTTCTTAAGTAATTGAGAAAGAGGTCGTATCAACCCAGCATAGTTGCACGAATACTTGTGCAAATATGTTGCCAACCCAAGGAACTTTCGAAGTTCCTTAACGTTGTTTGGCGTAGGCCATTCAACGATCACCCTGATCTTTTCTGGATCAGGACGCACCCCGTTCTTGCCCACAAAGCATCCAAGAACGGGTATCTCAGGTGCACCAAAGGCGCACTTCTTCAGATTTGCATAGAGCTTATGCGTAAGCATAAGCTCTAACACTCGACGTAGATGCTCCCTATGGACATCTACATCGCTTTTATCGTGTTCACCCTTACTATGGATGAACACGTCATCGAAATAACTCGGTGCGAATTCTCGCACCGGGCGTAATAGATGCGTTACGCATCTGTTAAACGTAGCAGGGGCATTTCGAATCCCCTGTGGCATAACAAGCCACTCCCAAAGCATGCCGCTTGGGGTGCTTACTGCCGTGAGAGGGATATCCTTCTCACGCATTAGGATTTGATAAAATCCATCTCTTAGATCGAGAGCACTAAAGATGGTGCTCCCGCACATGCCATCTATGATGACATCCTTCCGCGGTATCGGTGTCTGTGCCGGTACCGTCGCTGCGTTCAGCTTGTTGTAAGCGTGAACGATTCTCCACCCACCTGTGGACTTCTTCACACAAAAGGTGGGGGTAGAGTGCGGCGAGGTGGACTCCCGCACTTGGCCTGATTTACAACGAGCTTCAAAGAACTCGTCGATCGCTTTTACCTGATCACGCGGCAACGGCCATTGCCGCGTAACACAATACTTCGTGCCTGGAACGAGGTCAATCTCATGACGAGTTCCCTTATCCTTAGGGAGCTCGCTAGGTACTTCTTCTTGGAATACGTCAGCGTATTCTCGAAGTACCTCATAAAATGGGGAGGTCGCTTTAAGCGACTCCCGGCTCTGTGCTTCAAAGCGCTGAACTCTCGTTTGATCATTGGGAACCTCTTTCCCAATGTTTTCCACTTTTAATGTGGATATTCGTTCACGAATATCCACTACATCATCTGTTGCAACGATGATACAGATCTGTTCGATCTGACCATCGTGCAAGTTTCTCATAAACTTCTTCCAGCTTAGCGCTAGAAGAGCCATCACCTCCGAACCTTCTTTCGGAGGGTGTTCCATCAACAGAGACTGGGTAGCTAATCCGGTCTCCGTTTGCGTCAAGACGTTGATCGTCTCGACGGAACTGCCCATGCAATCAGACGCACTCGTCTGGTTGACTGATACACGGTGATTACGATTTACCGTGTGCGAATACTCGTCATCATGGTGGCCACTGCCTACCATGGAATTTTGGCGATCAGATGTGCTCGTCTGATCGGCCGCCTTTTCTGCGACACGGTGGTCTTTATCACCCGTGTGCATGGCTAACGCAACGTGGTGGGCACTGGCCACCACGGAGTTGTGCTCACGATTGCACTCGATCGTGAGTTCACTCTCATCAACACTGAATTCTTTCGTCGTGTTGGAACCTTCGGTCGCACAGTGGGTGTTTCCCACTGTGGATACTATTTCATTCTCACGGTGGGTGTTTCCCACCGTGGATATCACTTCATTCTCATGGTGGGTGTTTCCCACCGTGGATATAACTTCATTCTCACGGTGGTCTTTATCACCCGTGTAATGTTTCTCTCCAACACGCAACGGCTCATCTGTTGCGTGTGGTAGTCCCTCTGGACTCTCACCAGCGGAGGTACCTTCCGCTGATCGTGTTAGAACAGACCTGGTGGCGCCATCGCTATCCACCAGACTGTCTGACGCTGCGGTTGTATCCTCTGATACAACCGGATTTCACACAGGGTGATCAGATCCTGTGCGTCCGCCGCAGTCGATCGATAGGTTAACCCAGTCGATCGAAGGTTTAAACTTGGACATCCATGGGATTCCAAGTATCACATCGAACTTGTCATCTAAATCGAGGACGATGAATTCATCCTCGAATGACAGTTCATTCCACTCGAAGCGTGTTTTAATCACACGCTTTGGAATAGTCACGGTTGCACCTGTTGCTAACCGGACTGACAACATACTTCGTGGGGTCTCTACCTCCACGAAGCTCAACAGCGTTAGACTCTGAGTTTTAACGAAATTGTTTGACGCTCCTGTGTCAAACAAAGCTCACATGGGGACATCGCTCCCGTGCGGCTTAACCTCCAGGGTGATAAGAGGCTTACCATCACCCTGCACCTTTTGACAGGACATAGTCCCGTCTGGGGATATTACCCTCACATGCCCTATGTCGGCATGTGGGATAACATTCCCAGTAGGGCGCCCCGCCACTACTGGTGATTTACGTTTTTTGTACCAACAGGGTGATGTCACTGTTGGTGTCGCCGTGCAGCGGACAATTCCGTCCGCTGACTGCGTGGCACCGGACGCGGTGCCATACACTCATGGGCAAAATGCCCCACTTTCGCGCATCGATTGCAGCGAATGTTCTTCTTAAATATCGGTTGCTTCGAGTTCGAAGCAACCGCAACCGATAGGTCCATCGGCTCTGGACCTCCACCGCCCATGCTCTGGCGTGGGTGGCTGTTTCTTGAGACGAAGTGTGAACTTCGTCTGACCGACTGCTGATTGTTGACATGATGTTGCGGCATGTCAAAAGAGAAGGGCTGTTGAGCCCTTCGGCTGTACCCAGCATGCGATGACGCTGATCGCATGCTGAACTCCTCACGGATGCTCATATAAATGGCATCCCATAAAGTCTTTGGCGGGTGCCGGTAAAGACTCTGTTTGACGGGACCATCATTGAGTCCCTTCATGAATCCAGTGACCTGCATAGAAGGGGGCACCGTCTCATACACAATATTTGACAGCAAATATTGCGTCTTCTGAGAGTAAGCTTGAAGGTCAAGCTTACCTTGCCGGAGTTCCATAAACTCCTGCCGACTACTAAGCTCCATTTCTGGAGCTTCAAAGTTGAGCTTTAGCTCAGCTTTAAATTCCTTATAAGTAAGGAACGCAGAGTCATCAGTGGCTCTGCGACTCATCGCCCATGCCCTGGCTCTGCCGCCTAGACATGTTGTGGCGAAGTACGCCTGTTGACGTTCGTCAACAATATTTCGCGCAGAGATGGCATCTTCCACCTCTGCGAACCATCTACGAAGGGGCTCGCCCCCTTCGCCGGTAAAGGGCGGTACTCGCGCCTTTACCACTTCAACGCTATGCGTTGCAGGTGCAGTTGCGGTCCGCGCTGCCTCTGGCGCGGGCCGTTCTGACTTTTGTAGGTGGTTTCGCCTAAAGCGATTCACCACCTGTACCACTTCCTCTGGATACTTACTCTTGAGGAAGGTAATGATGTCGGTCCCCATAGACCGAATCATTTCCGCCGTCGCGTCTTTGCTACGCGACGAGAAGTGAGGAAAGTGTTTATTCACCTCTTCCAGCGTTCTTTCTCGCTCGGCAGCCGACATGTCTCGCGACATGATGCCGAGCGGCTCTTAATCTTCGCTCCGCTAGTTAACTAGCAGAACGGAACTGTGGTCGTTAAGACGGACCACTAAGTTCTACCAGGTGTAACAGGACTGATCCTGTTACTGGATTACACTGTATTTGTGCGAGGAAGCGCGCAATACAATTAGGGTAGGATTAGTTGGTAACAACTAATCCTATAATTAAAGTAAATATATTAATATTCACTTGTTATCTAGAACGCAAAATTAAGAGTGTTTATTTAATGGGTGGTTTAGAGGCTAATAGTATAGTAACTAACTAATTAATATAATAATATCAAGTCTTTAACTAACTGTACTATTAGTTAACCTGCAAGATTCGGTATTTATACCGAATCGACTTTTCCTTCTTAGATTATAATAACTTATAATCTCTTATTTAAATTTCAGACAACGCGTCTGAAATTAAAATGTGATATTCTAACTTGAATATCTATTATGTAA
>CM047581.1:10870801-10883873 GCA_026184515.1 Peronosclerospora sorghi | reverse complement strand
GTAACAGGATCAGTCCTGTTACACCTGGTAGAACTTAGTGGTCCGTCTTAACGACCACAGTTCCGTTCTGCTAGTTAACTAGCGGAGCGAAGATTAAGAGCCGCTCGGCATCATGTCGCGAGACATGTCGGCTGCCGAGCGAGAAAGAACGCTGGAAGAGGTGAATAAACACTTTCCTCACTTCTCGTCGCGTAGCAAAGACGCGACGGCGGAAATGATTCGGTCTATGGGGACCGACATCATTACCTTCCTCAAGAGTAAGTCTCCAGAGGAAGTGGTACAGGTGGTGAATCGCTTTAGGCGAAACCACCTACAAAAGTCAGAACGGCCCGCGCCAGAGGCAGCGCGGACCGCAACTGCACCTGCAACGCATAGCGTTGAAGTGGTAAAGGCGCGAGTACCGCCCTTTACCGGCGAAGGGGGCGAGCCCCTTCGTAGATGGTTCGCAGAGGTGGAAGATGCCATCTCTGCGCGAAATATTGTTGACGAACGTCAACAGGCGTACTTCGCCACAACATGTCTAGGCGGCAGAGCCAGGGCATGGGCGATGAGTCGCAGAGCCACTGATGACTCTGCGTTCCTTACTTATAAGGAATTTAAAGCTGAGCTAAAGCTCAACTTTGAAGCTCCAGAAATGGAGCTTAGTAGTCGGCAGGAGTTTATGGAACTCCGGCAAGGTAAGCTTGACCTTCAAGCTTACTCTCAGAAGACGCAATATTTGCTGTCAAATATTGTGTATGAGCCGGTTCCCCCTGCTATGCAGGTCACTGGCTTCATGAAGGGACTCAATGATGGTCCCGTCAAACAGAGTCTCAACCGGCACCCGCCAGAGACTCTAAGGGATGCCATTGACATGAGCATCCGTGAGGAGTTCAGCATGCGATCAGCGTCATCGCATTCTGGGTACAGCCGAAAGGCTCAACAGCCCTTCGCTTTTGACATGCCGCAACGGCATGTCAACAATAAGCAGTCAGGCAGACGAAGCTCACATTTCGTCTCAAGAAACAGCCACCCGCGCCAGAGCATGGGCGGTGAAGGTCCAGAGCCGATGGACCTATCGATTGCGGTTGCTTCGAGCACGAAGCAACCGAAATTTAAGAAGAATATTCGCTGCAATAGATGCGCGAAAATGGGTTCAACCTCTGAACAGGATGGCGAAGTTGCACGGGGTGAAGTTCGCGATATTTTCGTCCATGAGTTTATGGCACCGCGTCCGGTGCCACGCAGTCAGCGGACGGAACCGTCCGCTGCACGGCGACACCAACAGGGACATCACCCTGTTGGTGCAAAAAACGTAAATCACCAGTAGCGGCGGGGCGCCCTACTGGGAATGTTATCCCTTATGCCGACATAGGGCATGTGAGGGTAATAGCCCCAGACGGGACTATGTCCTGTAAAAAGGTGCAGGGTGATGGAAAGCCTCTTATCACCCTGGAGGTTAAGCCGCACGGGAGCGATTTCCCCATGCGAGCTTTGTTTGACACAGGAGCGTCAAACAATTTCGTTAGAACTCAGAGTCTAACGCTGTTGAGCTTCGTGGAGGTAGAGACCCCACGAAGTATGTTGTCAGTCCGGTTAGCAACAGGTGCAACCGTGACTATTCCAAAGCGTGTGATTAAAACACGCTTCGAGTGGAATGAACTGTCATTCGAGGATGAATTCATCGTCCTCGATTTAGATGACAAGTTCGATGTGATACTTGGAATCCCATGGATGTCCAAGTTTAAACCTTCGATCGACTGGGTTAACCTATCGATCGACTGCGGCGGACGCACAGGATCTGATCACCCTGTGTGAAATCCGGTTGTATCAGAGGATACAACCGCAGCGTCAGACAGTCTGGTGGATAGCGATGGCGCCACCAGGTCTGTTCTAACACGATCAGCGGAAGGTACCTCCGCTGGTGAGAGTCCAGAGGGACTACCACACGCAACAGATGAGCCGTTGCGTGTTGGAGAGAAACATTACACGGGTGATAAAGACCACCGTGAGAATGAAGTTATATCCACGGTGGGAAACACCCACCATGAGAATGAAGTGATATCCACGGTGGGAAACACCCACCGTGAGAATGAAATAGTATCCACAGTGGGAAACACCCACTGTGCGACCGAAGGTTCCAACACGACGAAAGAATTCAGTGTTGATGAGAGTGAACTCACGATCG
The DNA here is from genome assembly GCA_026184515.1 of Peronosclerospora sorghi. Classification (NCBI taxonomy): domain Eukaryota; phylum Oomycota; class Peronosporomycetes; order Peronosporales; family Peronosporaceae; genus Peronosclerospora; species Peronosclerospora sorghi. The sequence goes on along the minus strand of CM047581.1, from coordinate 10,881,706 downwards.
AGTGCAATCGTGAGCACAACTCCGTGGTGGCCAGTGCCCACCACGTTGCGTTAGCCATGCACACGGGTGATAAAGACCACCGTGTCGCGGAAAAGGCGGCCGATCAGACGAGCACATCTGATCGCCAAAATTCCATGGTAGGCAGTGGCCACCATGATGACGAGTATTCGCACACGGTAAATCGTAATCACCGTGTATCAGTCAACCAGACGAGTGCGTCTGATTGCATGGGCAGTTCCGTCGAGACGATCAACGTCTTGACGCAAACGGAGACCGGATTAGCTACCCAGTCTCTGTTGATGGAACACCCTCCGAAAGAAGGTTCGGAGGTGATGGCTCTTCTAGCGCTAAGCTGGAAGAAGTTTATGAGAAACTTGCACGATGGTCAGATCGAACAGATCTGTATCATCGTTGCAACAGATGATGTAGTGGATATTCGTGAACGAATATCCACATTAAAAGTGGAAAACATTGGGAAAGAGGTTCCCAATGATCAAACGAGAGTTCAGCGCTTTGAAGCGCAGAGCTGGGAGTCGCTTAAAGCGACCTCCCCATTTTATGAGGTACTTCGAGAATACGCTGACGTATTCCAAGAAGAAGTACCTAGCGAGCTCCCTAAGGATAAGGGAACTCGTCATGAGATTGACCTCGTTCCAGGCACGAAGTATTGTGTTACGCGGCAATGGCCGTTGCCGCGTGATCAGGTAAAAGCGATCGACGAGTTCTTTGAAGCTCGTTGTAAATCAGGCCAAGTGCGGGAGTCCACCTCGCCGCACTCTACCCCCACCTTTTGTGTGAAGAAGTCCACAGGTGGGTGGAGAATCGTTCACGCTTACAACAAGCTGAACGCAGCGACGGTACCGGCACAGACACCGATACCGCGGAAGGATGTCATCATAGATGGCATGTGCGGGAGCACCATCTTTAGTGCTCTCGATCTAAGAGATGAATTTTATCAAATCCTAATGCGTGAGAAGGATATCCCTCTCACGGCAGTAAGCACCCCAAGCGGCATGCTTTGGGAGTGGCTTGTTATGCCACAGGGGATTCGAAATGCCCCTGCTACGTTTAACAGATGCGTAACGCATCTATTACGCCCGGTGCGAGAATTCGCACCGAGTTATTTCGATGACGTGTTCATCCATAGTAAGGGTGAACACGATAAAAGCGATGTAGATGTCCATAGGGAGCATCTACGTCGAGTGTTAGAGCTTATGCTTACGCATAAGCTCTATGCAAATCTGAAGAAGTGCGCCTTTGGTGCACCTGAGATACCCGTTCTTGGATGCTTTGTGGGCAAGAACGGGGTGCGTCCTGATCCAGAAAAGATCAGGGTGATCGTTGAATGGCCTACGCCAAACAACGTTAAGGAACTTCGAAAGTTCCTTGGATTGGCAACATATTTGCACAAGTATTCGTGCAACTATGCTGGGTTGATACGACCTCTTTCTCAATTACTTAAGAAAGATGTCGAATGGCATTGGGATACCCAATGCCAAGATGCTTTTGATGCAGTCAAGCAAAGCTTGACTGAAGCGCCTGTCTTGGCTATAGCCGATAACGAGCGTCCGTTCCACGTCGTTTGCGACGCGAGCGATTTCGCTATCGGCTGTGCTTTGATGCAGCGTGATCACGATGATCGTGATCGCGTAATCTGCTATCAATCGCGTCAGTTGCGCCCAGACGAGCGCAACTATCCAGTGCATGACAAGGAACTCCTTGCCATGAAGTACGCACTGGCCAAGTTTCGGATCTATCTATTGGGAGATAGACCGTCTGTGGTTTACACGGACCATGCGTCGGAACGCACGGCCGTGAATTCATCCCACATTTCTCAAAGAATGGCTCGATGGCTGTCATTCTTTGCTGAATACAACTTTACGGTCGAATACAAACCCGGAAAGTTGAACGTGATAGCGGATGCGCTATCACGAAGGCCCGATTACGAGACGAAACCGGCCGTAACCGAAGGTGCCAGTGCAAACGCGATCCGTTGCACTGCTTTGTCGTCGTCAATTATAGGACAAGTACGCGAGGCGTACAAAACAGACGAGGAGACACGTCTGTTGATTGATTACATACGTAATCAATCAAGTGAGAAACGCGACGAACTCCCAGAGCTCCTCCGCGCTTGCGTGCATCGATATCGACTGCACGATGGTCTGCTGCTTTACAGCACAGACCAAAAAGATGAAAGTCGCATCGTCGTTTCAAACGACGATGATCTCAAACACTAAATTATGTTTGAGTATCATGATGCACCGATTTCGGGGCATCAAGGTCGAGAGAAGACATAAGATTCTCTCGCACGTGACTTTTACTGGCGAAACCAGTACAAGTGGGTACGCAAATACGTACGCGCTTGCGAGATTTTCCAGCGCGTTAAGCCTGCGCAGTCTGCACAGGCTCCGCTGCAATCTCTGCCGGTTCCGACAGAGTGTTGGAAGTCCATTTCAATGGACTTCATATTCGGTCTTCCACCCGACAATAGTCGGAAGACTGGAATAGTGGTCTTTGTAGACCGTTTCAGTAAGATGGTCATCTTACTGCAGTATCAGCAAACGTAACCTCCGCTCAAACAGCGCGGATATTCGTTGATACGGTATTCCGTTTGCACGGAATGCCGGGTCGCAAGACGGACCGTGACAACGTCACGACAACGTGCCTCTAGGGCCTCCGCATACAGCCGACTCTTCACAACAGAAGCCCGTCTGACATAATTGTCAGACGCTCCAGAGTCTATCAAGACTCTCCAAGGCTTATCAAAGTCTTTCACGTCCGCAAGGACTACCAGCAAACCTGGCTGGTACACCAACTCGGTTCTAGAAAGCACCGCTTCCCTCGGGGCTTTGTGCTGTCGTCCCCTACCCTGGGGCTTAACAGAACTGAAGGGTCCCCCAGTAGGGTGCCCCGCACCTAATGGGAGCCGTCGTTTCCCGACGACTTGGACAAGGGCTTTTTCCCCACCCTTGGTCCCTTGTAGCGAGTGTCTCGCTGGGTATTTTTCGGACATCTGTTCCTCAGATGATCCATGCTCCCACACAGGAAGCATCTCAGCGGCCCACGCCGCTGCAACATAGCCAAGAGCTCTGCCTCGAAGCTCTGTGAAAAAGAGTCAGAATGACTCTTAGCGGGAGGTTTCTCCTCCGCTTCGACCTGACTCAGGTCCATGGGTTCGGGACCCACCTTAGAGGAACGGAAATTCCTCTCGGCGTTGAACTCCATCTTGAATGCCTCTTCCAGGGATTCGGGTCGGCATCGGAACAATTCCGAACGTACTGGCCCTTCTCTCAGGCCTCCCATGAAGACGGGGATGGACACATCGTCCGAATACGCTTTCGCGTACATCCCTGCCAACAGTGCCTTAAGCTCCTGGATATAAGCCTCCAGGTCCCTAGTGCCTTGACGGCACCTCAGGAACGCCAGTTGATTCTGTAAATCCAGATCAGGCGTTGCGTACATGTCCATAAGATTCTTCTTAAGTACCTTACATGTTGGAAACACGTCCTTGACTGATTCCGAGCATGTAAACGCCCATGTACGGGCTTTGCCCGTAAGATGGGTCAATGCAAGTCCCACTTGCAAGTGATCAGCGGTCATGTTCGCTGTGGCGAAGGCCGTTTCGACATCTCGCAACCAAACATAAAGGTTGTCACCCTTCTTTCCGGTGAACTCCTTTATCTTAAACGATAAGGGAGGGCGCACCCTCGTGGAATGACCTCCACTACAACTCGCCTCATGAGCGATGAGGTCATTTACCCTTGCCTTTACGGTCTCAAGGCCCTGCTCCACTAGGAGCTTCATGCCTTCTTCCCCCGTTAATGGTAACAGCCTTTTAAAGGCTTCCGGCTGGACGAGGGTCAAACTATCCCAATCGTCCTGATTCATCCTTTGCAGAGGATGCCTAGTCTACGAACACATGAGTTGGATTGACTACAAGTGCTACCAGATGTAGCCGGTGCGTATACGCACGGTGCGGCTAGCGCACAGAGGAAGACTCTTCCTTAAAGCGGTAGCTACCGCTACTTAGCCGATACGCCCTTGTAAAGGGCTTAGTAGGAGAGAGCTATCCTACTCGGGGCCAAGATTCCCGGGTTAGTTTACTGTAGCCTTTGCTAGTGCCTTAACGGCAAGTCTCCCTTACTAAGGGTGTAGCTAAGGGGAGGGCTCCCCTTACGCTACGGCACTCACTACACGCACGACCGGTCGAGGTCGTGCGTCTGTAATATAGAGTGAAATGTAAACTGAATATATTTAATATGTAATTATTTAAACTAATATAAACTATATGTAACACTAAGTAGAATATTCCTAATTCGTACCTAGCTAAAATGTAGTGTACACACCTGTGTACTGACACGTGGATGGCTGGCACACCACCACACCAAGGGCCCATGCCCTGATTGGTTAAAATAACCAAAGGTTCGAAACCTTTCAACCCGGCCAATACTGACCTCAACCGTGGTGTACTCATGTACACCAACACTCAGTGTTACCCGAATGTAACCCCGTTACAGGAAAGACCCACAATATACGGCGCTTATCAGCGCTTTGGGTGACAAGGGACTTGGCTCTGTCTGAGCCTACCCTGTCAAGTCGAGCTAGAGCTCGGTTACACCGTTACAGTTACTGTGACGGTTTGCTATATTATAGGACGAGCGCGGAAGACACTCTGCGGGTGGTTGTTCTTCATGATGAGGACTAAAGTGCAGAGTCCTCTTTGAGGCACATGACGCCCCTACCGGGGGTCATTTAGGTCCGGATAAGACCTACAGCGCTCTAAGCGCTTTGTATTGGTGGCCCAAGATGTATAAGTGGGTCGGTTCGTATATTCGCACCTGTGAAACGTGTCAGAGGGTCAAACCCTCTGCAGATTCAGCAGCGCCTTTGGCGAGCTTGCCCGTTCCAACGGAATGTTGGAAATCCATTAGAATGGATTTTATCTTCGGTTTTCCGAAAGATAAGGCCGGTAACACCGGCATATTGGTCTTTGTAGACGGTTTGAGCAAGATGGATCACCTGGCGGCGGTGCCAGAGTCCATTTATGGACAAGGAACAACGAAAGTGTTCCTATAACCGTGTCTTTCGACAGCATGGTCTACCCGATTCCGTTGTGTCGGATCGGGATCCCCGTTTTACGGGACAGTTTTGAGGAGCGTTGTTTAAGGTGCTAGGCACCGAGCTTCTCATGTCCACTGCGGATCATCCGCAGACGGACGGACAAACGGAACGCGTTAAGCGCGTTGTGGAGGATATTCTCCGGAGTTTATGTCCGGATTCTCCAAAACGTTGGAGAGAGATGCTTACTATGGCCGAATTTGCCATACACAACTTGGTTCATGCATCTACAGGGTTTACCCCGTTTTACGTGAACGGATTGGTGAATCCGAGGGTTCCGTTGGAGCCACGTGTTCCAAGGCTTGAGGGGAGAGGATTCCCCGATGTCAGCCATGTATCTGTGCGAAAGCATATCATAAGCTTTTGTCGACGCGCCTTAGTGTCTTACGACACGTTTGCGACGCCATGGCGGAAAGCCAAGACAAGCAAGAGGAACAGGCAGACCGCAAGGGCCGGCGTAACAAAAAGACGTATAAATTAGGAGAAAGTGTTTTATTAAACGCTAAAAAAACGCTAAAAGTCTTCCTACACATGCAGTTCTAACGTGTTACGGAACAAATGCGCCCCAGGTTTGTGGGGACTTTCAAGGTGCTAGCCCGAAAGGGCTTGCCGTATACCTTGGATATTCCGAAGGCAACTTTCTATGTGGGTATGCTTATGCCATACCAGGACCCGGAGACGGGCCCCCTCTTGGAGGAGGTTGCGAAGGCGGATAGCCGTAAGGCGCGGCAGGGCGGAGTAACATCTCCGACAGGGTTAAAATACGACCACGAAGCTCCGCAACGGAAGCTTCGAATTTCCCTCAAGACGGCGAAAGCAGTCAAGGGCAGACTCGAGAGAGTAAATCCGCTTCTTGACGCGGTCAATCGCGCCCATGGCATCGTGGATTACATCCTGGAGTTCCAGGATGCGACGGCTGTATCGATCACAGCGCTCATAAAACTCACGTCGCAATTTCGCGACCACCTCCCCCAGTTCTCGATTCGGAGGGGGTTCCACATTACCATGTAATGCGTGGGATTCCACATTACCATGTGGTGCGTTTGATGGCGCAACGCCATCACCGGGGTGAGACCAAGTATCTAGTGAAGTGGAAGGGTTACCCACATTCACGGAGTTCGTGGGAGTCCGAGAATACCCTGCAGCAGGATTGCCGAGACGTCGTTGACGCTTTCGAGCGGGAGAATACCGCTGCAATTCGACGACCAAAGGCGGAAGAATCCCCTTCACTTCCAGTAGTTGGGAGTTTGCCGGAGGCAGATGCGGAGCTTGCACTGCGCTCCGGAACCACATTGAGGGCACAGCCGCTAGCGTAGCGCGTGCGATAAGGGGCAGGTAATTGCTCCATCGTTTTGGCTTTGCCAAACGATAAGCGCAATGCCCTCTCCAGCCGAACGTCACGTTCGGCATAGTTGTTGTACAGCTCTGTAAAGTCAGGGAGACGTTTCTCCCCTTCCATCCAAGCGCGGAACTTACGCTCTGCCTCTTCGGCATCCTCTCCTTGTAGGAGAACGAAGGGAACTTCGCTGAGGTTCTCACAAAGACACCCTTCGCCTGTTTCCCAATGCGCTTTCGGTATAAGGCGGCAGTGAACTGCTTCTGCGTGAGCAGTTTTTCCCGGAGTTTCTCCCGGCGTTCTATTTGATACGGCTGTTCAGCCGCAGCTGCAGGGGTATAGGATCCTAAACCATTCCTTACCATACGATTAGCCCACTTTGGAAGGTCACGGGGCCCTTCAAAATTATAGGCCGCCCGTGGCGGGCGTTTGGGGACGCGTAACGCAGCCCTTAGTGACTGTGCGGAAAGTTGGCTTTCATGAGCTGCGTCCAGCTCATTGGTGATGATCGCCTTCGGCGATCCGGATGAACCATCCGATATTGGCAGGGGTGGCGCACTAGTTAGTGCATTTTCCCCACCTGTGGGGATCGGATTAGGCTGCCGACATCGCCGTTCGGCGTTGTCGTAGCCGTCATCCTTTGGGGAGATATCCCCAAGGGCATACACCTCCGAGTTCTCGGAATAGTCTACCTCCTTTTCTTGAGGAGACTCCATAGAACCACTAAAGGTGCTCATGGTTATCCAGAGGGTCTGGCAGTTGGAGTTCTCCAACTAAAATTGATTTATTGCGTAAGCAATAGTCTTGATGGGGGAGGATGTAACAGGGTTACATTCAGGTTACATTTAGTAGGTGGTGTACGTGAGTACACTACGGTTGGGGTCAGTATTAACCGGTCCGAAAGATTTGGACCTATTGGTTATTTTAACCAATCAGGACAGGAGCCTTTGGTGGAGGCGTGGCAGCCTGCCACGTGTTGGTGCACAGGTGGTGTACATTACATTTCGGCTAGGTACGAATTGAGTAAGTTCTACTTAGTATCACATATAGTTTACATTAGTTTAATTAAATTAGGCTAATTACATATTAAATATGAGAAAATACACAGAATGGGTCGGTTTTGTATGATATTCACAGAATGGGTCGGTTTTACTGTTACTGCCAGCTTCAACCTGTTTTTTCCTATTTTGCCCTAACCGCCCCGATATCCCCCGATTCAGGCTTCCATTCCGTTAATCCTTTTCCCAAAAAGGATGAAAACTGAGCGAGAACGAACTTTAGCGTCGACACGAAGACTTTCATAATCGCTCCTGTGGACCTCATTTACAAACCAATAAGTGTCAATCATAGTATAACCATCAATGAGTAAGTCCATGCCTCTTCCTTTTCTGCCTAGATTCCCCTAAGTAAACTTTCTCTCGTCAAATTCGCTTGCTGCACTGCATATTCTCCCGACATCAAATCTATACCCATTGTGAATAGCCACGTAATCCGGGTCTTCTCTCTCTATCCATAGTAGTATCCATCTGGTTAGTTCATTTGAGTCTTTTAACCTTGCGTACGCAGCTCCTCCTGCCGCTCGTCACTCATAAATGATCCCTTAACTACAAAGCGATCCAACAGTTTCCCATCCACTGTTGTCATTACGTCTGCGTCTAAAATATTTCCTTTCATGGTCGTTAGCTCCCGGGTTATAGCATCCAGAATATTTTCTCTATCAAGCGGCACAACCACGACCTCGCACACGTTCGGCACGATGCTGCAACATGCACAAAAAGTAAGTCAACCTATAACAGCACCCATATCCACGACCATTTGCATATCTCGTACTCTCCATTATCATCTTTCTTGAGCCAGAATCTGGGGACATGGCAAGAGGAATAAAAGTGAGTTGGTCACCTTTTGGTTGGTCAAATTCGTGAGATTCCAGACCCAGTGGAGGCTGTGGCGCCATCGCCATGCTCCTGGGCCCGAATGCCCCGGTCCTCGCCGGAGCGACATCAATTCTTTCTGTTTCAATTCTTTCTTTATATATGTGGATGTTATTATATAGAAGATAGAAAACCGACCCATTCTGTGAATATCAGAGAAAACCGACCGATTCTGTGAATTTCCGTGAAAAACCAACCCATTCTGTGTAATTTCTCATTGAATATACATTCGTTTACAAAATACACTAATCCAGCTAGACGCACGACCTCGACCGGTCGCGCGTGCTGTGAGTTTTTGTAGCCAAAGGGAATACCTCCCTTAGCTACTCTCTTTCTAAGGGAAGCCTTGTTTCAAGGCGTTAGTTAATTCTAACCAGTAAACCAAGGGAAATCTTGGCCCCGAGTAAGAGATCAATCTCTTACTAAGCCCTTTTATAAGGGCGTATCGGCTTAGTAGCGGCATATCGCCGCTTTAGGAAAGTTTTCCTCTGTGCGCTAGCCTCACCGTGCGTATACGCACCTGCTACATCTGGTAGCACTTGTAGTCAATCCAACACCTGTGTTGGTAGACGACAACATCCTCTGCAAAGGATGAATCAGGAAGATTGGGATAGGCTAACCCTCGTCCAACAGGAAGCTTTTAACAGGTTTTTATACATACCGGGTGACGAAGGCATGCAGCTCCTAGTGGAGCAGGGCCTTGATGCCGTAAAGGCGAGGGTCAACGCCCTCATCGCCCATGAGGCGTATTTTGGTGGAAGTCATTCCACGTCCACGGGGGTGCGCCCTCCGTTGTCCTTTAAGATAAAGGAATTCACCGGTGAAAAGGGTGATAACCTTTATGTGTGGCTTCGAGAGGTCGAAACGGCCTTCGCCGCAGCGAATGTGATCGCGGATCACTTGCAAGTGGGACTTGCACTGACCGATCTTACGGGTAAAGACCGTGCATGGGTGTCGTGAAGGGGTTGAAAATTATTATAATTCTACTTAATTAACAACACAAAGAGGTAATAAGCCAGTCCTCCTTGTTTTACTTCCCGGGTACTTAGTACTTCCGTCCGAACCAACAAATCAATCATTACACTTGGGGTACACTTCAAAAGGTTGTTCCAGGCTGCCCCCAACACTAGCGCACTTCAAACGGCTGCAGATCCCACTTGCTAGGGCGTTCGCTCAACGACTTCCTTGTATTACACTTGTTTTTTGTATGGGATCAAAAAGAATATTTTTTACGGCCGCCAGAGATCTGCGCACTTCAAGGGAAATTTCGTTCTATTAAGTATTACTACCTCCTACATCAATTTCAATCACTTTTTTCACCCACTACTTTGTGGTTACTTCAGCTCTGACTTCAATACGTGGCAGTTATCGCTGAGACCCTCTGTAACCTGATTGATCATCTTTGACAGTTACTTCAGAAATCCTCTGTAATCTGATTGAGCGAGTTGGCCTTCGCGAGGTGGCCGTCGTATGTCACTCCTGATTGGTCAAAAATTCCACTTATTTTTCCACATTCATACCAATCACAGACAAATTAGCCGTGAGCGAGTTGGCCGTCGCGAGTTGGCCGTCGCGAGGTCACTCCTGATTGGTCTAAAATTCCACTTATTTTTCTACATTCATACCAATCACAAACAAATTAGCCGTGTGCGAGTTGGCCGTCGCGAGTTGGCCGTCGCGAGGTCACTCCTGATTGGTCAAAAATTCCACTTATTTTTCTACATTCATACCAATCACAAACAAATTAGCCGTGGGCGAGTTGGCCGTCGCGAGGTCACTCCTGATTGGTCAAAAATTCCCTTTATTTTTCCACATTCATACCAAACACAAACAAATTAGCCGTGAGCGAGTTGGCCGTCGCGAGGTGGCCGTCGTATGTCACTCCTGATTGGTCAAAAATTTCACTTATTTTTCCACATTCATACCAATCACAGACAAATTAGCCGTGAGCGAGTTGGCGAGGTCACTCCTGATTGGTCAAAAATTCCACTTCTTTCTACATTCATACCAATCACAAACAAATTAGCCGTGGGCGAGTTGGCCGTCGCGAGTTGGCCGTCGCGAGGTCACTCCTGATTGGTCAAAAATTCCTTTTTTTTCACATTCATACCAATCACAAACAAATTAGCCGTGAGCGAGTTGGCCGTCGCGAGTTGGCCGTCGCGAGGTTGCCGTCGCACCCTCTGAAACTTGATTGATTAGTTTTGACATCGCGATCTGGCCGTCGCGATCTGGCCATCGCGATCTGGCCGTCGCGATCTGGCCGTCGCACCCTCTGAAACTTGATTGATCAGTTTTGACAGCGCGATCTGGCCGTCGCGATCTGTCCGTCGCGATCTGACCGTCGCAGGTTGCTGATGATTGGTCAAAATCGCTCATCCAAAATCAAAATACTTAACTTGAGAACATTCAGGAACATCCAGGCGATCGACCCAAGCAGCCGAGGGCGTATAACTTTTCGTTGGCTTCACCGCCATGAACGGACCCGCCGTTGTACTAGTAAGTTGCGCCTATGTCTTG
>CM047581.1:10845353-10870791 GCA_026184515.1 Peronosclerospora sorghi | reverse complement strand
ATGATACCAAGGGCGCATGACTTTTCGTTGGCTTCACCTCCATGAACAGACCCGCCGTTGTACTAGTAAGTTGCGCCTATGTCTTGACTCCCTTATGCACTTCTGACAATTCATCTTCACAATTTGTTTGTCTTGTTATATCATGTGCCCTAGCGCCTGTGGCGAAGCGAAGGCAAAATTTTGGTCACCTTCTGTCAACGGCATGCCGATCAGCTGGTCAGCGATCGGATTGGTGGAAACAAGGGGGATTTTAAGTCTATCATGTGCAAGGAGTGTCAAGCACACGGATTTTGGTAAGTCACATGGCATTGCTTGTATTTTACATATTTTAGTGTTTGGTACATATTGGGACCGTAAGGTTAGTGGAAAAGAAGTAAATTGGTATTGAATTGGAAAAGTGGCTAAGAGGTCCTAAGAGACTCTCTAAAAGTTTGGTTTTCTAAGTCGACTTCGCACGTCGCGGAGTATTTGGGGGCAGAGGGTCGAGTAATCCCCTCCTGCCCATTATACCCGGCTGGGGCGCGTCGCAGACGCATTTGGCCCGCCGGAAGTCCTTCGACAGGAGTGTCCATTGGCTGACTTATCACAAGTTTAAGTCTCGTACGTTTGGAACGTACTAACAAGTGGATTGGTCTTTACGTGGAGATATCGTTTGTGGAATTCACGAGCATATTGGATCTTTACGTGGACATATTGGTTTATTATAACATTGGTTGGAGTTTAGACCGTCTTTGGTCTTCTCTCATATTGGTCAGGGGCTAGACCAGTTGAGTGGTCTGCCCTCTATTATCTCGTATTGGTTGGGTCTAGATCGATTGGACGGTCGACCCATTGGACTATACATATTTCAAGTGTAACCGGTCCACAAGTACCCAGGGTGAAGAGTTCCGCCCAGGGTACCCCCCCCCAGTACGGTCTGCATACTATCAGACCCAAGTCAACCAGCGACACGATCCACCTAGTGTTGAACTAGCCCATTCCATCGGGTACACAAGGTGAGATGGCAACGCAAGATGAATCGGACCAGGCGTCTTCTGTTGATGATCGGTCATCTGACAGCAGCGGACGATCAGATCGGATCGCAAGCGAAGGTCCGCGTGGTACCCCCCCCCCCCCCCGTAAGTTGGAAGTCTGGGCACGATGGTGGTCAGGTTCTCGACACAACTGTGTTCGATTTTGAACTTGACTCCACCACAATGGTGCGCGTGACCGGATCATTTGGTGATCGTGGATATCACCGAGATGATGTCCGGTCAAAAGTTGACTTAAGTGATTTAAATGTGGAATCGTTCTGGAGAGGACATAAGGAAAAGCTGTCACCTTATGTTTTCGTTGTTGATAAAGATGGCGATGTCCGATCTGGCCGGGTGGAGGACCAGATCGGGATTAATAAGTTTTTTCCTCCCCATAAGGCTCCCACCGGAGCCGATCGGGACTATAGCAAGTTTTGCTATAGTTCCGGAAAGGATCAGGACTTTTGTCCTGATCCTATGCATTTACATGGAAAAATTGATGGAATAAAAAATGAGAACCAATCGGAGGCTGATCGGAACGATCCGATCCACATGCCTAAGGTCCCCAAGCAAAGGCTAGGAATGCCGCCCGAGGAGGACGACTTGGGAGAAAAGTCGCAGGTCGGGGATGGGGTTATTGACGAACAAGACCTGACCAGGATGTATTACATCCACGAGTTGAAGCGATTTATTCGTGAATACCAGGTCATGCAAATTTTGAACCCCCAGATCCCTGATCGCCTCCTCGGACCCACTACCGAACCGATCCAGAGTGATCGACCACTGCTGCTGGTGAAAAACTTGCTGGCAATGTTGGCTGAGGTGGCATAAAAGTGCGGAACCCGGCCAACGTCCACAAGCTGTTTGATCTGGACACTCGCAGGCTGGAGCTGTCGATGACGACTCTCCATGATCACTTGGTGCCGTTGGTGGGGGCGGTTCGCCGCCCAACTCCCACCATGGCATTGAAGGTTGCTGAAGACACAGCAGCACATGAAGATGCGTGCTCCGATGATAAATCGGTATATCAGTCTCCACCTTCCTCTAACAGCTCATCGGAGTTGGAGGTCGGTGTCGAGCGGATGACCATGGGGCCGGACCAGACCCCATGGGAGCATAAAAGGGACGTGCGGCAGCAAGGGCCTGCATGCCAGCCGGGGCCCCAGGAGCCCCCACAGGCTTCATTACCTCCAAAAGAGGATATAAAAAACGTTGCCCATGACCCAAGCTAACGTCCAAGCCATGTTTGAAGCGATGATGGAGCGTTTCATGGGAGATAGATGCAGATCACCTCCGCACCCTCATGCTCAGGACCGATCTGCCCGGCAAAATGTCAATATTTGCCGGGATGTAGATATGGAGTCAGTAGCATCAGTGGACAAGGCCACTCGAGTCGTTAAACCAATTGGCAAAGGAAGACGCAAGCCGCAACCAGCTCGATCGCGCCGATAAAGCAAAAACAGTGATTACGACATGGAGTCGATCGGCGATCCGGATGACCACTATGGGTCAGACGGTGCAGGTGCGGGCAGAACGCGCAGGGCTAATCTAGCCTCCACGACCGCTTTTGATTTCGGATCTACTGCGATCCCGCGCATTCGCATGGCTGCGACTACTGATCTCAAGGATTTCACCGGAAAGGACACCAACGAGGAGCAGGCCATGTCGTGGTTTGGTCGGGTCAAGTCTGCTTTCTTACGGGATCAGACACCAAAAAAGGAACGGTGTTTGATCTTTAGAGATCTGCTGAAAGACCGGATGCGAACTGGGCCCACTGTTGAGTCGGGATATCCGATCTGACTGGGACCTGCTATTTTCAGAGTTTGATGGGCAGTACTGCAACTCCGGATTATCCAGCGCCCGCAAATATCATCACATGCAGAAGCGGGGCGACGACACGCCGATCGAGTACTTACACCGTTTGAATGTGGCTGCAATTCGCGCCGGCATAGGGATCAAGGAAGGCAACCCGCCGACCGGTGCCGCTTTGGAACACGTGGGTCACTATATTAGTACCCTTGATGACCAGGAGCTGGCAGATCAGCTCACCCTGTTGCGCCTAAAGGATGTGGGAGAAGTGGAGCAGACGTTGCGAACGTTGCAACACTCCCGCAGCATGAGATCAAAGGGCGCCGTTGGATTAGGTCGTTACAGATCCAAGACCCAGACCGATCCGGTGAAGAGACTCTTGACCAGATCGCCCGTGCTGTTAAGGCGATCGTAGCTGAGGACAGCACTGGATCGGAAGAGGAAAGCAGCGGCCAGTCCAGTCTGGAGTCAGACGAGGACCAGTACCGCCATATCTTCGTCGCGGAACCTGCCCCGAAAACCAGATCGACGCCTGACCAGGCAGATCGGAAGGGCAGGAGCGGAAACAAGTCTGACCCGGACCGACCCCGCAAGAAGTGTTCTCACTGCGGGTCAAGCAAGCATGATGATCGGGGCTGCTGGAAGAAGTTAAAATGCAAGAAATGCGAAAGACGCGGCCACCCCACCGATCACTGCCTTTTCGTGTGCAAGTCATGTGGAGAGATCCACGAGGCCGGCCACTGCAAGATGGAAAAATTCTTCGACCTGATGTGCAAGTGGTATGTGCCGGGCAAGCACGCGGGGATGCTTCCACCTGACGTGGAAAAGATGTTAAACTAGAACGCTCGCCAGGTTGGAATCTGGATCGAGCCGAGCGGTCTACGTTTGGCATCTATGCATACGTCGGCAAGGAGAATAAAACCGACAATACATGTTCTGTTCTCAATTGCATCGATCGGGATCATCCGGTCTACAATCTCACGACCGATGAATATTCCCGAGCGAAGGTGCTCATGCATTTGTATATGCTGCCTGGGGAGTCTAGCGGATAATGGAAGTATCATGCGCCCTACAAATGGTTTAAGCAGTCGAAAGCCTGTGGTAAGATAAATAACCAGAAAGCGACGATGTTGTTCGACTCTGGGTCTGAAGTCTCGATTATTGACTCCGCCTTTGCTCGTAAGGTCTGATGTCGTATAGACGATACCCAGAGACAAGAATGCGTCGGGATCGGTGAAAATTCTTATATGACCGAAGGAAGGACGCGCGTGAAGATCACCCTATCGGGCTTGTTGGTCTACTTCTTCAGTGCTTGGGTTAGTAATCTGGCTGGTCAGGATGCCCTGTTAGGCATGGATTTCATGGTGCCGGCGGGTATTCGCCTTGATCTGTCTCATGGAGTGCTTACACTACCGGATGAGGTCCAGATCCAGTTAGCTGGTCGGCGGCCCCTATACGGATCGTACACCGATCTGGTCAGGTGGGATCAAGATGTCACCATTCTAGTCGGACAATCCGCTGACACCCCGGTCGATAAAGGTTTTCGTTCAAGGAAGTTATGGGTGACCAGGGGCGATCGGTGGGAGTCGACTTTTGTGAAGAGCGCCGGCCGACATGATTTTGTCCGAGTCACTAATATCGGTGACAAGCCGCTTACGCTCGACAACAACACGATTGTTGGCATGTGGCTGGCAGAAGAGAAATTGCCAAGGAAGATGGGGTTCGTCTCGATCGGATCGAGACGGTATGTTGAGTGGCAGAACTTGGCATACCACGCAACCACCGATCTGTTCAGCAATGATGGATCGGTGGAATAAGATACCTCACCTATGGTGGAACGACCCATCTATGTAACCCCTAGGAAGATGCTAGTTCGAAGAAAGGCACCGCAGGCGCCGGATACGGTGGACCATCAAGTAGATGAGCCAAAGTTCGTTAACGTGGTGGCGACACAAGAACAGGCGACAGCGGAGCCGCAAATAGAAAAAGGAAGCATGGCGAGACTGGGGCGGACCATGATGGCACGCTTGAGCAGATCGATGTCGGTGAAGGGCAGCCCGCCGATCGGGAACAGCAGTGTTCAGCCGATCAGGACGGTTTGGGTGTTATTGCCCCGGAAGATGACCAGGTCTGCATCCATGAGGGCGGGGACCAATACATTCAGGAGTTGGAGAGCCATATGGCAGTACTCCCTGAAGTGTATGCTGACCCGCCCGAGGTTACTATGGACGATCTGCAAGTGGGTGATCGGGATCTGAACAGTCCCGATCAGATCGATCAGCTAAAGCAGATCATATGGAAGAAGAAACATCTGCTGATAGGTAAAGGCAATGCCTTACCCCCTGCTGCTTGCGGAGTGATTTGTGACATCGACGTTGGAGATGCCAAGCCGATCACCCAGCGATGCCGACGTGTGGCGCCACAGTACCGCGAAAAATTGTCTGACCTTATTAAAGGACTGTTGGCTAACAAGATCATCAGACCGTCGACCTCGCCATGGGCCTCACCGATCGTGATAGTGATTAAGAAGAACGGTGTCGACATCAGGTTGTGTATCGACTATCGTTTGGTAAATCGGTTGACCAAGCTTATGGTGTACCCGATGACGCTGATCAGCGATCTACTAGAAGACCTTGACAAGACTCTGTGGTATTGCTCAATAGACATGTCAAGTGGATTTTGGGTGGTTTCGATGACCGATCGGGCTCGCGAGATCTCCGAATTTGTTACGCCGTTCGGTCTGTTCGAGTGGAACCGTATGCCGTTCGGGTTGAAGAACGCGCCCCAGATCTACCAGAGGCTGATCGACAACGCACTGTATGGACACTTCTAGATCGGCACCGATCAGGACCTCACCAAAAATTATGATGTTTTTACAGAGGGTGAGCCTGACCGGGAAAGGAGACCGTCCGTTCTGGGAAGGCGATCGTATATCGACGACATTCTGATCCCTGCCTCGTCATGGAGCGATCTGTGCGAGAAGGTCGAACGTTTGTTGGAGACATGCGATCGCTGGAACCTGTCGATCAGTGCTGTGAAAAGTTATTGGGGCATTTCCAAGGTCGCCTATTTGGGTCATATGGTGTCGATCAGTGGGCTGGAGGCCAATCCCAAAGATCTGTAATCACTGAACAACCTCCCGTTTCCCAGATCGCTGAAGGCAATGCAGTCCTTCTTGGGAAGCCTAAATTACTACAGCCGCTTCATTGAAGACTTTGCGATTTACGCGGCCGTGCTGTACGAGCTCCGGGAAGTCGACTACCATATGTTGCGCGAAGAAGATCGGGCAACTTTACGGGAGGGCAGAGACTCTGATCTGCCCGCAGATTCTCCGCAAGTGGAGGCAGAGGATCACATGAGGCGTGCAAAGGTTGCTTTCGGCATGCTAAAGACAAAAATGGCGACGGCACCGATTATCAAGCACTTCGATCCGGAGAAAATGCCGATCGTCATTGTGTATGCTAGTAAGTGGGACATTTTTCGGCCACTCTAGTACAAGAACATGATGGATTGTACCACCCGGTCACTTTTACGAGCCGGACATTGAAGCCGAACGAGGTCAACTATGGGATCGTCGAAAAAGAAGTTCTGGCTTTACTACGGATCTTGGATGTGAGCTACAACCTACTGGTCGGCCGATTTGTAAAGGACCTTTCAAGAAAGTCGACATTGGCCTGGTTATTATCAGCCAATGGCATGGACGGTCGGCTCGGCAAATGGTCAGCTATCTTGTCGCAGTGGTCTCTCGAGGTCGTCAAGTGCTCCAAGGGAGAGGAAAAGATATTGGGCACATTAGCTGCCAGTATCACCCCTCGGTCTGAAGTGGATGAGGCTTTAGTGGAGATTGCCCCAAGGAAGCAACCTCGACAGTTAATCTCGCGGCCGCCGCCGACCGTTGATCAGGATTGTAACGGGGTTACAATCGGGTAACACTGAGTGTTGGTGTACATGAGTACACCACGGTTGAGGTCAGTATTGGCCGGGTCGAAAGGTTTCGAAACTTTGGTTATTTTAACCAATCAAGGCATGGGCCCTTGGTGTGGTGGTGTGTCAGCCATCCACGTGTCAGTACACAGGTGTGTACACTACATTTAGCTAGGTACGAATTAGGAATATTCTACTTAGTATTACATATAGTTTATATTAGTTTAAATTAATTTAGGCTAATTACATATTAAATATATTCAGTTTACATTTCACTCTATCTTACAGACGCACGACCTCGACCGGTCGTGCGTGTAGTGAGTGCCGTAGCGTAAGGGGATCCCTCCCCTTAGCTAGACCCATAGTAGGGGAGCCTTGCCGTTAAGGCACTAGAAAAGGCTACAGTAAACTAACCCGGGAATCTTGGCCCCGAGTAGGAGAGCTCTCTCCTACTAAGCCCTTAATAAGGGCGTATCGGCTAAGTAGCGGCGAACGCCGCGTTAAGGAAAGTCTTCCTCTGTGCGCTAGTCGCACCGTGCGTATACGCACCGGACACATTTCCCATGCGCCTGGCGTATGTGGTTCACCAAAGATGAGGTGATGAATGTTGCGTGAGCGAGCTCGTAGTCGGGACGACGCGACAACGTGTCTGCAAGCACATTCTGCTTGAAAGGTTTATAATTAACCTCAAAATTATACTTTACAAAGAAGGTGAGCCAAAGGGCCATCCGTTGGGAGAGGTGAGGCGACTTTATCGCTGTCCGTAAGGAAGCGTGGTCTGTATAAACCACGAACGGCTTTGAGCCAAGTAGGTGAACCCTAAATTTGACAAGGGAATACTTCATAGCAAGTAGCTCCTTATCATGAACGGGATAATTCCGTTCCGCAGCTTTAAGCTGCCTCGACTCAAACGCAATCACGCGTTCCCGTCCCGAATCATCTGCTTGTAACAAAGCACATCCGATTGCAAAATGGGAGGCGTCGCAGACGACGCTAAATGGTTTCCCAGAATCTGGGAGAGCAAGAACGGGGGATTTCAACAAGCTCCCCTTAACCGCTTCGAAAGCGGTTTGGGGATTGGTTTCCCAACACCAATCTAAGTCCTTCTTAAGAATGTCTGTTAATGGTTTCGCCATCTCAGCATAGTTCTCTCAGTATTTGTGGAGATATTGGCTAGTCCAAGCCACTTCCGTAAATCTCTAAGATTTACAGGCGAAGGCCACTCCACAATGGATTTCACCTTCGCGGTATCCACCCGCACTCCATCCTTACCGATGAAGCATCCGAGGAAAGGAATTTCCTCAGCACCAAAGAAACACTTGGATGCGCTTGCATATAACTTATGCTCTCGCGTACATTCGAGCACAGCTCGAATGTGTATTAGGTGCGTCTGAACATCAGACGAGTAGCCTTCCACGCGACTATGGACGAATATATCGTCGAAGTACGTCTGAGCGTACTTTCTATGAGGGCGGAAGAGTTGTGTCACCAAGCGATTAAAAGTCGCTGGTGCATTCGAAAGCCCCTGTGGCATAACGAGCCACTCCCACAGCATGCCACTAGGCGTGCTGACCGCTGTAAGCGTAAAATCGGATGCTCGCATGAGCACCTGATAATACCCGTCCACCAGATCTAAGGCACTGTACACAGTACAGCCCGCCATATTGTTCTGGAGGACATCCTTCCGAGGAACCGGAGTTTACATGGGTACGGTAGCTGCATTCAGCTTGTTATACGCATGCACAATGCGCCACTTTCCGTTCGTTTTACCAACACAAAAAGTGGGAGAGGAGTGGGGAGACTTGCTCTCCCGTACCATCCCTGCCTCTTCTTTCCCCTTGAAGAATTCGTCGATAACGTCGCATTGCTTCTTGGGGAGAGGCCACTGCCTAGTGACGCAGTATTTGGTTCCAGGAACCAAATCAATTTCATTTCGGACTCCCCGATCCCGTGGTAATCCCATCGGCGGGTTGTCACTAATGACATCTCGGAATTCCTTAAGTAAGAAATGGTAAGGGCCTCAGGATCCGCGAGGATCTTGAGACCGCTTCGTGCATTTAATGCCTGTTTGGTTTTCACCAAAAATGACTCGTCCATCGTGGATGAGGAGTTCAACTCCTCTTCCGGAAGCAACACGACGTCCTCGTCGATTTCATATGCTTTCAAAGCAGTCTCAAACTCGTTGAAGGACATCTCCTCCAACGACAACAGTTCGCCTACCCCAGGCAACCGTTCCAGGCTTACGCCTTCTGTGACAACACCTCTCACGCTATTCAGCATCCGATAGGACTGCTGACTACTGGCCTCGGGACTCTTCCCGTGACCCAGATGGGGGGAGTCAATTGCCCCATCTATTAGAAGCGCATCGCGCCTATCCACAGAGGTCTTTACCTCTACCACCGGTGACTCGCCGGTATCACATAATAAGGCGTGGTCGGAATCAAATCCGACGTGCGAAATAGACGAACTACGGGTCTCTTCGCTTGGAAGCGCCTCACGCTTAGCAACAGGGGTCTCTACCCCTACCACTGGAGTCGCAACTTTTTCGCCGAACATGGCGTGGTCGGGAGCCCCGACCTGCAGAAGAGACAAACTACGTGTCTCTTCTCTAGGAAGCGCCTCGCGATTAACCTCAGAGGAATTCACCTATACCAAGGCGACTCACCAGTCTCGCCTCGGGGATTAACCGCCGAGTCCCCCTTGTCAAGGAACACTTCCTTGAACGCATTGGGACTGATCATTTCAGACATCCCAATCTCTGGCATCTCACTCCAGAATCGCTTTTGCGATCGAGCAAAGGTGGGTTCATGACTTGCCAATGCTTCACCCGATCGCGGGTGCGTTGAGCCAATGGACTTAGACTTCCAGTCTATCCATGGTTCGTGGCGTTCCAGCCACTTCATGCCCAGAATGAGGTCATACCTCTAGTCCAAATCCAGGACTAGGCAAAGTTCTAAGCTGTCGAAGTCTGCAAACTTCAGCTTAAGGTCAATCGAGACCTTGGGTACAGAAACCGGTACGCCCTCGCTAGACGGACCGTGACAACGTCACGATAACGTGCCTCTAGGGCCTCGGCATACAGCCGACTCTTCTCAACAGAATCCCGTCTGACATAATTGTCAGACTCTCCAGAGTCTAACAAGACTCTCCAAGGCTTATCAAAGACTTTCACGTCCGCAAGGACGACCATCAAACCTGGCTGGTACACCAACTTGGTGCTAGAAAGCACCGTTTCCCTCGGGGCTTTGTGCTGTCGTCCCCTACCCTGGGATTTAACAGCACTGAGGGATCCCCCAGTAGGGCGCCCCGCATAGGGCGCCCCGCACGACGGCTTGGTCGAGGGCTTTTTACCCACCCTTGGCCCCTTAAAGCGAGAGTCTCGCTGGGGGTTTCTCGGACATCTGTTCCGCAGATGATCCGTGCTTCCACACAGGAAACATCTCAGCGGTGCATTCCGCTGCAGCATGGCCAGGAGCTCCGCTTCAGAACCCAGCGAAGAAGAGTCAGCGTGACTCTTAGCGGAAGTTTTCTCTTCCGCTTCGACCTGACTCAGGTCCATGGGTTCAGGACCCACCTTAGAGGAACGAAAGTTCCTCTCGACGTTGAACTCCATCTTGAAGCCTCCCCCAGGGATTGGGGTCGGCATCGGAAGAGCTCCGAACGTGCTGGCCCTTCTCTCAGGCCTCCCATGAAGACGGGGATGGACACATCGTCCGAATACGCTTTCGTGGACATCCCTGCCAACAGGGTCTTAAGTTCTTGGATATATTTTTCCAAGTCCCTAGTGCCCTGACGGCACCTCAGAAACGCCAGCTGATCCTGGAAAACCAGATCAGGCGTGGCATACATGTCCATAAGCTTTTGTTTAAGGACTTCCCAGGTTGGGAACACGTCCGTGACCGATTCCGAACACGTGAACGCCCATGCACGGGCTTTACCCGTGAGATGGGTCAGTGCAAGTCCCACTTGCAAGTGATCAGCGATCACATTCGCTGTGGCGAAGGCCGTTTCAACCTCTCGAAGCCACACATAAAGGTTATCACCTTTTTTACCAGTGAATTCCTTTATCTTAAAGGACAACGGAGGGCGCATCCCCGTGGACGTGGAATGACTTCCACGAAAATTCGCCTCATGGGCGATGAGGGCGTTGACCCTCGCCTTTACGGCATCAAGGCCCTGCTCCGTTAGGAGCTGCATGCCTTCGTCACCCAGTATGGATAACAGCCTGTTAAATGCTTCCTGCTGGACGAGGGTTAGCCTATCCCAATCGTCCTGATTCATCCTTTTCAGAGGATGTTGTCTACCAACGCAGGTGTTGGATTGACGACTAGTGCTACCAGATGTAGCCGGTGGGTACACGCACGGTGTGGCTAGCGCACAGAGTAAGACTTTCTTAAAGCGGCGATATGCCGCTACTTAGCCGATACGCCCTTATAAAAAGGCTTAGTAATAGATTGATCTCTTACTCGAGGCCAAGATTTCCCTTAGTTTACCAGTTAGAATTAACTAACGCTTTGAAACAAGGCTTCCCTTAGAAAGGGAGTAGCTAATGGAGGTATTTCCTTTACAAATAACACTAATCCAGCTAGACGCACGACCTCGACCGGTCGCGCGTGCTGTGAGTGTTTGTAGCCAAACTTAATGTATATTTAATATGTAATTAGCCTAAATTAATTTAAACTAATGTAAACTATATGTAATACTAAGTAGAACTTACTAAATTTGTACCTAGCCAAAATGTAATGTACACCACCTGTGTACTAACACGTGGCAGGCTGCCACGCCTCCACCAAGGGCTCCTGCCCTGATTGGTTAAAATAACCAATAGGTCCGAACTTTTCGGACCGGTCAATACTGACCCCAACCGTAGTGTACTTACGTACACAACATTACTAAATGTAACCAGAATGTAACCCTTACATCCTCCCCCATCAAATACTATTGCTTACGCAATAAATCAATTATAGTTGGAGAACTCCAACTGCCAGAACTTCTAGCTAACTATGAGCACCTTTAGTGGTGCTGAGGATTCACCTCGGGAAGAGGATGAAAACTATTCCGATAACGCGGAAGCGGATGCCCTTGGGGATATCTCTTCAAAGGCTGACCGCTCCGACAACGCCTAACGGCGATGTCGGCAGTCCAATCCGTTCCCCACACGTGTGGAAAATGCACTAACTCGTGCGCCACCTCTACCAACTGCGGATGATGCATCCGGGTCGCCGAAGGCGACCATCACCGATGAGCCAGACACGGCTCAGGAAGCCCGACGTGCCGTACCGGCACGGAAGGGTCCTCCTGACCCTCAAAAGAAGGCCAAAAATGAGGTGAAGAGAGGTTTCGCCTCCCATATCACCGGCCCTGAGGCTGTACTGCCGCGTGATCTCGCGCGCCGGAAACAACTCCGGGCAAGACTGCTAACACCGAAGCAGTTCACCGTCAAATCATACCGAGCACGCCTCGGGAAACAGACACGGGGTGCCGTCGTTGAGCCCCTCCACGAGGTTCCCTACATCCTCATTCAAGACGAGGATGTCGGTAAGGCCGAGCGGGCATTCCGCGCTTGGGCGGAAGGGGAGAAGCGACTCCCTAGCTTTGACGAGCTTTACAACAGCTATTCTGAACGCGACGTTCTGATAGAGAGGGCGTTGCGCTTGGCGTATGCCCAGGACAAAGCTCTGGGGCAATTATCTGCCTCCTACTACACGCGCCCTGCGCTCGGTGTGGTGCCGGAGAGCAATGCAAACTCTGCATCTGCCTCGGGCAAACTCCCAGCTACTGGGAGTGAAGGGGATTCTTCCGCCCTGTTGGTCATTGACTCGCAGCGGGATTCTCCCGCTCGAAAGCGTCAACGACGTCACGGCAATCCTGCCGCAGGGGAGTCTCTGACGACCAAGAACTCTGTGAATGTGGATATCCTTGCCACTTCGCCAGATATTGGATCTCACCCCGATGATGGCGTCGCGCCATCAGGCGCTCCACATGGTAATGTGGAGTACCCTCCGTATCGAGAACTGGCGGAGGAGGTCGCACTATTGCGACGTGAGTTCCACGAGCGCTGTGATCGACACAGCCGTCGCATCCAGGATGTCCAGGAGGGACTCCGCGACGAGGGGAGTGCGAATGAACGCATCGAGAAGCGGCTTGCCTCTCTCGAGTCCATCGTTGCGGAGTTTCATGGTCGCATTTCAACCCTGTCGGCACTATTCCGACCTGTCGTGCCTTTCGGCTACCCGACTTCCCAACCTCCTCCAAGAGGGTACCCGCCTCCGGGTTCTGGTATGGTTTGAGCATACCCACATAAAAGGTTGGATGCGTACGCATCGCCTTCGGGATATCCAAGGTATATGCCAAGCCCTTTCGGGCTAGCACCTTGAAAGGCCCCACAAACCTGTGGCGCAGTTTGTTCCGTAACACGTTAGAAACTGCATGTGTAGAAGGTTTTTAGCGTTTAATAAAACACTTTCTCCTACTTTATACGCCTTTCTGTTGCTCCGACCCTTGCGTTCGGCCTGTTCCTTTTGCTTGTCTTGGATTTCCGCCATGGCATCGCAAACGTGTCGTAAGACACTGAGGCGCGTCGATAAAACCTTATCGATGTGCTTTCGCACAGATACAGGGCTGACACCAGGGAATCCTCCCCCCTTAATCCCTGGGCCACACACACGTGGCGTCAACGGAACCCTCGGATTCACTAATCCGCCCACGTAAAAACGGGGTAAACCCCGTAGATGCATGGACCGAATTGTTTATAGCAAATTCGGCCATAGGAAGCATCTCACTCCAACTCCTTGCAGAATCCGGACATAAACTCCGGAGAATATCCTCCACAACGCGATTAACGCGTTCCGTCTGACTGTACGTCTGCGGATGATCCGCAGTGGACATGAGAAGCTTGGTGCCTAGCTCCTTAAACAGCGCGCCCCAAAACTGTCCCGTAAAACGGGGATCCCGATCCGACACAACGGAATCGGGTAGACCATGTTGTCGAAAGACACGGTCTAGGAACACTTTTGCTGTTCCTTGTCCATCAATGGACTCTGGCACCGCCTCTGTGGTGGAGTCATGTTCGAAATCGAAAACATTAGCATCGATAACCTGACTACCACCATCGCGCCCAGCCTTCCAACTTTCGGAGGGGGTACTCCGCGGACCACCACTCGAGATCTGGTCCGATCGTCCGCTGCAAGCAGACGACCGGTCGTCATCAGAACCCACTTGGTCCGATTGTTTAGTGTCCATCTCACCTTGTGTACCCGATGGAATGGGCTAGTTACACACTCGGTGGATCGGGATCGCAGATTGGATTGAAGCGGTCTTGAATATAGAAGACCGATCTGGGTAGGTATATCTGGGGCGGAACTCTTCACCCCAGACATAAACAGACCAAAAACACTTCCAAGAGATAACTTCCAATAGGTCGATCGTTCAAACGATCAAGACCTGACCAATACGAAATAATAGAGGGTAGACCGACCGTTCCGGTCTAGCCCCTGACCAATACGAAATAAGACCAAAACCGGTCTAGTTTCCAACCAATATTAAAACAAGCCAATATGTCCGCGTAAAGACCCAATATGCTCGTGAAACTCCACAAACGATATCTCCACGCCAAGACCAATCCAGTGAATAGCACGTTCCAAACGTACTTGAGTTGAGGTGTTGAGATCGCCAAATCGTACTCCCGTCGAGGGACTTCCGGTGGGCCAAAGTGCGCGTGCGGCGCGTCCAGACCGGGTATAATGGGCTAGAGGGGATAATTCGACCCTTTTCCCCCAAACACTCCGCGGCGGGAGGAGGCTACTAGTGTACGAAAAGGGAAGAACGGCGACCCCTAGCTGTGGTGTGAACCAAGACCAGAAGAGGTTTCAGACACTTATCCGAAAGCTAAAATATTTCCTTACTTAAAGGTATAACCTCTGTCCTAAAAGGTAAAACCACAACTAAAATACTACTACCCTATAGTCCCTAAATGTACCCCCACAAAAATATGTAAAATACCCAAAGTCGGGTGACTCACCAAAACTTGCGTTCTTGACACTTCTTGAGTTTGATAGGCTGAAAATCCCCCCTTGTTTAAACCAATCCGAAATTAGACCAAATGCCTTGACAAAACTTGACCAGAAGTGTGCCAAATTTTGGGCACGCTTCTCCACAGCCGCCCCTGAGTCCATCAAATTCAGTTGAACCTTAGTCATTCAGACTTTTCCGACATGGAGCAACCATCTTCTTCATCATTTCCAGGTACTTGCACTGCTGGACTTGACCTTCTTATATTTCCTTAACGACCATTCTTGTAGGCACCTCGCATACCACGTCATCGCATGTCACTTCGCCCGTCCGGTCGGTCCGGTCTGGCAGCTCCCATCGTTCTACTGCACCTCAGACATCGGCAGGGAATCAGACAGGTACCGACGCGCAGTTGCAAGACGCACTTGAAGATATCGCACGTCCAGGATCAGATTGCTCAACAGGCGACACAACGTAAGCATGCATGTCCGGTCTTCACCTTGGACCTGTTCTAACCTTCGTTTGTCTTCAGCCCGTATACCTCCTGGCATCAGCAAGGCGATCAATGCCCTGCTTGGCGCCGATCGGCAGTCGAACAAGCATGAACTCCAGCTGCGTCAGATTTTGACCGGACTAATAAACGCGCGCAATAGGTTGACCCGCTTGGAGGCTCATCAGCTTCATCTTCGGGAGCAGCTTGTGCTGGTACAACAGCAGCAAGCAGAAGACCTGCTTGACCAGACCACGTTGAGCATTCAAAGCGACGATCTCGAGAGACGTCTCACCGAGCTCCGAATTTCGATTCAAGACCAGACCGAGGAGGTCCGGTCTTGTGAACGCAAGTCGAACGATTGGACGCAGGCAGCGAACGGTCGTCGGGCGGTATTAAAAGAATGTCATCAGCGCTTGGTTGACCTGTTGCGTCCTCGTCGGCATCCGGTTTCTGCCTTCAGCGTTGACCGGTCTGCGTCGGCCGCCTTGGTGGACCTACACCGGGACCAAGACCAAGGCCGTTCATTGGCCGAAATTCTCCAGCCCGAAATTGCACACAAATCAAAGAAGCGCGGACGCGCCGGGTAGCTCGAGGGCGCGGGGCATAGCATGCGACCCCGAACTAGGTGGGAAGCTTGCGGTGCCTCGTAAGCGAGCCAAGACGCAGGCGCTTCTCGTGGACCCAAGCTTGGACGAGGATGACGACAGTAACATCTCCAAAAATCAAGCGCCCTCGACCGCCGGTGCTGACCGTGACAAGTATTCAGAGGTCTCGTTCTGGGGTGACTCCGGCGAATACTCCGGTGATTAGGAGTTTGCTGTCCACATCCCAACCAAGTCGCGAACAAGTCCACATTAAAGTTTTGTTCAAGTTGCATCGACTTCGGAGCAGACCAAGAAGACCGGCCCGCTTGGTGGTGTTCCACCACCTCATGTGTCGACAAAGTCAACACCTACGGTCTTGACTGGGACGTCCAAGCTCCACAAAGATGCTTTGTTGGCCAACGTGGCAATTGACAGTTCTTCCCTTCCGCCACGCACGCGTGAGGATACTTTGCCGTGGTCGCCAGGGCAGATCGGTTGTTTACGCCGGTCCACCCTGACCAAGCAGCTCCTGGCCCGGTCTTTCTCTCGTCCATACCATTAGCTTTTCCCGCCGGCGAATAAAGTTCCTGCCGCGTCGGAATGGCGGCCGGACTTGATCACGTCGGCACAGATCTCCTGCTTGTACGCTGACGAGACGTGGAAGATTTTCGAGCATCCCAAGCTGGGGTTCATCTTCCACTCGACTCCTTGGGCCAATGCTTTCATGAGTCGGGTGAAATATTTTAACAAGACTCACGCCCAAGCCATCTGGGAGGCATCCCACTATCTGGTGCTTCCCCCGGAACGAGTTCGGCAAGACCCTGGCTTGGCGACCATCCAGAACAAGCGCAAGCGGCGTCGGATCAGAGCGGGTGAGGCCTGGCAGTCCCTGTGACAATATGTTTTGGACGGGATGCTGGCCCACGAGTGCGACATCGATGAGTTCTTATATCCAGTTGTACTTCATATGCCGCGGCGTCGCGTCGAGAGGACCCGGCTGCTGGCTGACGGTGGCACATGGTACCCCGGTCTTGGGTGCATTACACCGGTCTTGGACCTCAAGGATGCTTTGGTCCAACTAGACCAACAAGAACCTTGGCGTAACCAGTACCAGGACCAAGTTGAAAAGCATCCTCGTTGACCGTCGGCCGTCTGTGGGGTGATGGCGAGTGAGGTCGTAAGTAGTCAACCAGATAACACTTAATATATATCATCGTTCTTTTTCACATGTTCGGTCATCAAATCACTTGAGCTAATTCCACCACTTTCTCCAGAGTTGCACTAGACACGTTATCACCAACCGTTCCACTTACATAGCGAAAAACAATCCACGTTCGTCACTCCACTATTCCAATTCGTCACATATTCACAATACACAGTACACAAGACACAAGACCTTCCACCTCTTCACATAGGTCGGGAAGACCGATGCTACTGCATGTCTTGGTCTTGATCTTCATGGGTCTGCATCACTGCGAAACGGTTCCGACTGACTCGGTCCCGCTCGAATTCTCGTAGTAGTGCTCCACAGTTCAGGTCGGACTCATCGATCCAAGTTGTTTCATCATGGTCCTTCCATCGGACCAGATATTCTCGGTGGGTCCGGACGAACCTGGTCTTCTTGACCGATCGGACATCTAAGACCTTTTCCACTTCAAATTCGTTCTTCTCCAGCGGTCGTTCCCAACTGTCCTCCGGCAGTAATGCTTCATCGAAATCAAACCGTTCTGCCTCTTCTACTAGACAGGGCATCTTGGGACGATCAGGAAATTCTCGGACCAATTTTAACTTGGACACATGTACGATCAGGAAGACCTTGTAGTCCGTGCCGGTTGTTACTAGACGGGCAGCGTGTTCACCAATCAGCTCGGCAACACGGAAAGGACCGTGCCACATGTGAGCCAGCTTCTTCGCATAGCCCTCCTTCACTCGGTCTAGGTACAACCATACCCTCGCCCCTGGTTCTATGCCGTGGGGTTGGACCTGGTCGTTGCTCCGGTCTGCCCGGTCTTGTGTAGCTTGACGTAACTTTTCGTTGACAATTTCTCTTGCATGCTGGTAATGTTTCTGGGCCTGCATGCGCCAACGTCGAGCATCACGATCGCGGGTCCGAGTGCAGCGAATAGGTATAGCGGCTTCAAGAGTGGACCGGGGGTCCCATCCATACGCAAGATAAAAAGGCGTTTCTCCTCGGACCCGATCGGTTGACGAGTTGAGTGAAAACACCAGCCTTTCTGCGTATTCGTCCCAATCGCGCTGGTCTGGATCGGCAACGTACATCTTGATTGCTCTTGTAATAGTTTGTACCATACGTTCTGCCGATCCATTCGCTTGCGGACGATATGCCATCGTCGCGCTCTGTTTCAGGCCCAGAATATTGTTAAACGACCGGAACACATCGGCCATGAAACCGGGTTCTCGGTCGTGTCTGATGACCTCGCTGGCGGCGAACCTTCGGAACACGCATTCCTCGTAACTTTTAGCGATCTGCTCGGCATACCGGGACGCACTTGCCTTCGCAATAACTAGACCGGTGAACAGGTCTACCCAGATCAACAACTCAGTATTGCCATATGTCGATTTAGGCAGCGACGATATATGGTCCAAAGCTATGACCTGGAAAGGGTAGGTAGCTTCGATATTTCCGGGCGATCGCCCCTTGATTACCGGTCTACCCTTTCCGGTCTCGCAATCCGTACAACAACCCACATATTTCTGTACACTTCGGAAAAGACCTCTCCAGTTAAAGTGGGACCTGATCTTGTGATACGTTCTGCCTATGCCCTGATGTCCCCCTTCTAGCCTCACATGGTAGTGATGGAGGACATCCGGCTGCAGCAACTCAGGTATCACCAATTTCGCCAATCGGTACCGGTCTGCACTGTCTTGGTCGGCATCGCAGCAGTAATATAGTAAACCATCCTCATCCACTTCGTAACTGTCTGCGATCTTGGCACATTCTTTCGCTTGACCATTCGTCAACTTATACAATTCACCGCGCAGGTAGGTCTTCAAATCCACAATCCATTTTTCTTCGTCCTGCGCCTTGAGGATCCGTTCTGCCCTTAGTCGTTGTACAGCAGATTCACTCAACCGTTCCTTTGAGAACGGTTGGTGGGACTTCCGAGCTTTCGGTCTAGTCGCGACCATCACATGCACCTGGTCCGGAGCGTTCTTGGGTCCGATCACCTCGGGGAGCCTGTTTATATTCATCAATTCATCCAGAACGGCCTTCTCGGTGATAGTAGCCCCGGTCTGGTCTTGCATGGCCTTGGTCGCGAGGTAGTCGGCACTTCTGTTCCAGTCCCGTTTCACGTGCAACAGCTCGTGGTTGGGATGGTCTTTCAATGCCTTCATTACCCGATCATTTATCGTCCTTAGTCGTGGGGCCTTGCAGCCGATCTCTCCGGTGATCTGCCTGATCACTAGGTTGGAGTCACCACATATGATGACTCGCCCCTTCTCTTGCGACGACAGCATGTCCAGACATAGAAGTAGACCTCGGTACTCCGCCTCGTTAACAGTAATATCCGTCGTGAAATCGGCAGCGTCTGCAACTATAGACCATTGTGGCAACTTCCACAATATGGCACTATAGGCGCCGACCTTCTTCTTCACGCTTGCTGATCCGTCAAAATTTAAGACCAAGAGCTCTTCGTCATAAACGACAGTCGGTGGCGGTCTCGAAACTGACTGCCGAGGTTGCTTCCTCTGGGAAATCGCTATTAATGCCTCGTCCACTTCAGACCGAGGGGTGATACTGGCAGCTAATGTGCCCAATATCTCTTCCTCGCCCCTGGTGCACTTAACGACCTCGAGGGTCCACTGCGACAAGACCGCCGACCATCTGCCTAGACGTCCGTCCACCCGATTGGCTGTTGGCTGATAATAGCCAGGCCAAAGTAGACCGCCTTGACAGGACCTTTATAGGTCGGCCGACCAGCAGGTTGTAACACACATCCAGAATTCGCAGCAACGCCAGAACTTCTTTCTCGACAATTCCATAGTTCAATTTATTTGGCTTCAGCGTTCTGCTCGTGAACGTGACCGGATGGTACACACCATCATGATCTTGTACTAGAGTGGCTGAAATGGCCCACTGACTAGCATATACAATAATGGTCGGGACCTTTTCGGGATCGAAATGCTTCAAAATCGGTGCCGTCGCCATCTTAACCTTCAACATACCAAAAGCAAACTTTGCACGCTTCATATGGTCTTCGGCCTCCACTTGCGGACAATCTGCAGCAAGACCAGAGTCGGCGCCCCCATGTAAAGTTTCCCGGTCTTCTTTGCGCAACATATGGTAGTCCCGGAGCTCATACAACACAGCCGCGTAGATAGTAAAATCTTCGATGAAGCGGCTGTAGTAGTTTAAACTTCCTAGGAAGGACTGCATTGCCTTCAGAGACTTGGGAAACGGGAGGTTGCTTAACGAATCCAGGTCCTTAGGATTATCCTCTAGACCATTGTTCGAAACCATATAACCTAAATAGGCGACCTTGGACATTCCCCAAAAACTTTTTATGGCGCTGATAGATAGGTCCAGCGGTCGCATGTCTCCAACAATCGTTCAACCTTCTCGCACAGATCGTTCCATGACGAGGCAGGTATCAGAATGTCGTCGATGTACGACCGCCTCCCTAGAACGGACGGTCTTCTTTCCCGATCGGATTCACCCTCTGTAAACACATCATAACTTTCGGCAGGGTCCCGATCGGTCTTGTTTTTAAAGTGTCCATACAGTGCGTTGTCTATAAACCTTTGATAGATCTGGGGTGCGTTCTTCAGACCGAACGGCATACGGTTCCACTCGAAAAGACCAAACGGTGTCACAAATGCGGAAATCTCACGGGCTCGATCAGTCATCGAGACCACCCAAAAGCCACTTGCCATGTCCAGCGAACAATACCACAAGGTCTTGTCCAGGTCTTCCAACAAATCATTAATCAGCGGCATCGGGTACACCATAAGTTTAGTTAACCGATTTACCAGCCGATAGTCGATGCACAACCTAATGTCGACGCCGTTCTTCTTGATAACAATTACGATCGGCGAGGCCCATGGCGAGGTCGACGGTCTAATAATCTTTGTAGCCAACAGTCCTTTTATAAGATTAGAAAGCTTTTCCCGGTACTGTGGCGCCACGCGTCGACATCGCTGAGCAATCGGCTTGGCATCTCCAACGTCAATATCGCAAATCGCACCACGGGCTGCAGGTGGTAAGGCGTTGCCCTTTCCGATCAGCAGATGTCTTTTCTTCCATATGATATTCTTCAACTGCTCGATCTGGTCTGGACTGTTAAGGTCTTGATCACCCACTTGTAAATAATCCATTGTAACTTCGGGAGAGTCGGCAGACACTTCAGGGAGGACTTCCATTTGGCTTTCCAGCTCCTGAATGTACTGTTACCCGCCTTAATGTATACAGACTTGTTCATCTTCTGGGTTGATATCACCTAGACCATCTGGGCCGGCTGAACGCCCCTGGTCTTGATCGACGGGATGTCCTTCACTGATATCGGTCTGATTAGGAATACCGTCATGGTCCGACCTAGAAACTTCATGTTCCCCTTCTTCCGTTTCTTGCTCCGCTGTCGCCTGGTCTTGTGCTGACACTACGTTGACTAGCCTCGCCTCGTCGACTTGATGGTCCACCGTTCCTGGTGACTGCGGCGCCTTTCTTCGGACCAACATCTTTTTTAAGGTGACATAACTTGGCCTTTCCACTAAAGGTGAGGTATCCTCTTCGACCGACCCATCATCGCTGATAAGATCGGTGGTCGATTGGTACGCCAGGTTTTGCCACTCGACATACCGCCTCGACCCAATCGAGACGAACCCCATCTTCCTTGGTACCTTCCCTTCTGCTAACCACATGCCGACAATAGTGTTATTGTCCAGTGTCAGCGGCTTGTCACCGATATTGGTAACACGGAAAAAATCACGTCGACCAGCACTCTTTACGAAGGTCGAGACCCACCGATCGCCCCTGGTCAACCACAACTTCCTCGAACGAAAACCTTTCTCAACCGGGGTATCGGCAGACCGACCAACTGGGATAATGAGGTCTTGGTCCCACCGGACCAGATCGGTATACGAACCATACAGAGGTCTTCGACCAGCCAACTGGACCTGTACCTCATCCGGGAGCGTAAGCACTCCATGTGACAGGTCTAGGCGAATACCAGCTGGTACCATGAAATCCATTCCTAGTAAAGCGTCTTGACCAGCCAACTTGCCAACCCAAGCGCTGAAAAGTAGACCAGCGATCCCGACAAAGTAATTTTCACACGCGTTCTTCCTTCAGTCATATAAGAGTTTTCGCCGATACCGACGCATTCTTGTCTCTGGGTATCGTCTATACGACATCCGACCTTACGAGCAAAGGCGGAGTCGATTATCGATACTTCAGCTCCAGAGTCGAACAACATCGTCGCCTTCTGGTTATTAATCTTGCCACAGGCTTTCGCCTGCTTGAACCATTTATCAGGCGCGTGATACTTCCAGTATCCGCGGGATTCTCCAGGCAGCAAGTCCAACTGCATAACCACCTTAGTCCGGGAGTATTCATCGGTCTTCAGACTGTATACCGGATGGTCTCGGTCGACGCAATTTGGAATAGAACGTGTATTGTCGGTCTTATCCTCCTTGCCGACATATGCATAGATGTGAACCGTAGAACGCTCGGCTCGATCCAGATTCCAGCCTGGCGAGCGTTCTAGTTTAACATCTTTTCTGCGTCCGGCGGCAGCATCCCCGCGTGCTTTTCCGGCACGTACCACTTGCGCATCATGTTAAAAATTCTTCAATCTTGCAGTGGCCGGCCTCGTGGATCTCTCTACAGGACTTGCATACGAAGAGGCAGTGGTCCGTTGGGTGGCCGCGTCTCTCGCACTTCTTGCACACCATCTTCTTCCAGCAGTTTGGACCATCATGTTTGCTCGACCCACAGTGGGAGCACTTCTGACGAGGTCGGTATGGATCGGACTTGCTTCCGTTCCTTCCCTTCCGGTCCACCTGGTCGGACTTCGACTTGGTCTTCGGGGCAGGTCCTGCAACATAGACGTAACGATACTGGTCTTCATCCGATGACTCCTGGCTGGATGGACTTCCACTTTCCCCTTCTGACCCCGTGCTGTCATCAGCTACAATTGCCTTGACCGCTCGGGTCGTTCTGGTCCAAGGTCTCTTGACCGGATCGGTCTGGGTCTTGGAACGATAGCGACCTGATCCACCAGCGGTCTCATACTACGCGACTGTTGTAACGTCCGCAGGGTCTGTTCGACTTCGCCCGCATCCTTAAGACGCAGTAGAGTAAGCTGGTCCGCCAGTTCTTGATCGTCAAGGGTACTAATATAGTGACCCACATGTTCTAAGGCGGCACCGTGTGGCCGGTTATTCTCTTTGATTGCTATGCCGGCGCGAAGTGCAGCCACGTTCAACCGATGAAAATACTCGATCGGTGTTTCTTCGGCCCGCTTCTGCATATGGTGGTACTTACGGGCGCTTGAAAATCCGGAGTTACAATTTTGACCTTCAATATCCGCACATAACAGGTCCCAGTCGGACCGGACGCCCCGACCCAACTGTTGAATCCAGTTCGCAGCCGGTCCTTTTAACAAATCCCGGAAGATTAAACAACGTTCGCTTTTTGGGGTCTGGTCTCGCAGGAAAGCAGACTTGACCCGACTGAACCAAGACCAGGCCTGGTCTTCATCAGCATCCTTGCCGGTGAAGTCCTTGAGGTCGGTCGTCGCGGCCATACGGATGCGCGGAATCGCAGCAGATCCAAAGTCGTAGGCAGTAGTGGAGGCTAGGTTAGCCTTGCGCACCTTGCCTGCGCCTGTACCATCTGACCCACCATGGTCGTCAAGACCGCCGACCGACTCCATATCACAGTCACTTGTCTTGATTGGTCTACGCGGTCTTGCCGGTTGCGGCTTGCGCCTTCCATTGCCGGTTGGCTTATCACTTCTAATAGGCTTATCCATAGATGTTACCGATTCCATATCCACATCTTTGCAAACATTGACACCTTGACAGGTAGACTGGTCTTGGACATGTGGGCGCATAGGTGGTCTAACCCGTTCTTCCATGAAACGTTGCATCATCGTCTCAAACATGGCTTGGACGTTGGATGGCGTCATGGGCAACGTGTTGATACCCTCCTTTTGCGGAACTGAGGCCTGTGGGGCTTGCTGTAGCCCCGACTGGCAAACAGCCCCTTGCTGCCGCATGTCCCTTTTTTGTTCAGAACGGGCATGGTCCACCCCTATGGTCATCCGCTCGACACCGGTCTCCAACTCTGATGAGCTGTTAGAAGCCGGTGGAGACTGGTAGATCGATTCATCATCGTAACCAATGTCAACAAGCTCTGTGGAGGCTTCGGCGACCTTCATTGCCGAGGTGGGAGTTGGGCGGCGAAACCGCCCCCACCAGTGGCACCAAACGGTCGTGGAGGTCCGACATCGACGCCTCCAGTCTCCAAGCATCAAATTCAAACAATTTATTGACACCGGCGGGGTTCTGCATTTTAATGCCAACCTCCGCCAACATCGCCACCAAATTCTTGACGAGCAGTAATGGTCGATCACTCTGGATCGGCTCGGTAGTGGGACCGAGAAGACGGTCGGGGATATAGAGGTCCAACACCGGAAAGACCTGGTTTTGGCGAACAAATCGCTTCAATTCAAAAACATAATACATCTTGTCCAGGTCTTGTTCGGTGATAGCCTCATCCCCGACCTTAGACTTTTCTTCGAAGTCGTCTACGTCGGGTGGCATTCCCAGCCCTTTTCTGGGCACCTTGGGGACTTTAGGGAGGTAGACCGGATCGTTCCAGTCAGCCTCCAAGTAATTTTCATCTTTTAGTTTTCCATCAATTTTTTCATTCATACACATAGGATCAGGACCAAGGTCCTGATCCTTTCCGGAACTATAGCAAGACCTGCTATAGTCCCGATCGGCTCCGGTGGGAGCATTTTGGGGAGGAAAACACTTATTAATCCCGATCTGGTCCTCCGCCAGGCCAGATCGGACATCGCCATCTTTATCAACAACGAGAACGTAAGGCGATAGCCTTTCCTTACGTCCTCTCCAGAACGACTCCATATTCAAATTATTCAAATCTTCTAATCCAATTTTTGATGGAATATCAGCACGGTGATATCCACGATCACCAAGTGATCCGGGCACGCGCACCATTGTGGTGGAGTCAAGTTTGAAATCGAAAACATTAGCATCGATAACCTGACTACCACCATCGCGCCCAGCCTTCCAACTTTCGGAGGGGGTACTCCGCGGACCACCACTCGAGATCTGGTCCGATCGTCCGCTGCAAGCAGACGACTGGTCGTCATCAGAAACCACTTGGTCCGATTGTTTAGTGTCCATCTCACTTTGTGTACCCGATGGAATGGGCTAGTTACACACTCGGTGGATCGGGATCGCAGATTGGATCGAAGCGGTCTTGAATATAGAAGACCGATCTGGGTAGGTATCTCTGGGGTGGAACTCTTCACCCCAGACACAAACAGACCAAAAACACTTCCAAGAGATAACTTCCAATAGGTCTTGATCGTTTGGACGATCGACCTATTGGA
>CM047581.1:10795526-10844953 GCA_026184515.1 Peronosclerospora sorghi | reverse complement strand
TACTCCCGTCGAGGGACTTCCGGTGGGCCAAAGTGCGCGTGCGGCGCGTCCAGACCGGGTATAATGGGCGAGAGGGGATAATTCGACCCACCGCCCCCAAATACTCCGCGGCGGGTGGAGGCGACTAGTGTACGAATAGGGGAAGAACTGCGACCCCTAGCTGTGGTGTGAACCAAGACCAGAAGAGGTTTCAGACACTTATCCGAAAGCTAAAAGATTTCCTTACTTAAAGGTATAACCTCTGTCCTAAAAGGTAAAACCACAACTAAAATACTACTACCCTATAGTCCCTAAATGTACCCCCACAAAAATATGTAAAATACCCAAAGCCGGGTGACTCACCAAAACTTGCGTTCTTGACACTTCTTGAGTCTGATACGCTGAAAAGCCCCCCTTGTTTAAACCAATCCTAAATTAGACCAAATGCCTTGACAAAACTTGACCAGAAGTGTGCCAAATTTTGGGCACGCTTCTCCACACCGCCAGGTGAGCCATCTTGCTCAAACGGTCTACAAAGACCAATATGCCGGTGTTCCCGGCCTTATCCTTCGAAAAACCGAAGATAAAATCCATACTAATGGATTTACAACACTCCGTCGAAACGGATAAGCTCGACAAAGGCGCAACTGACTCGGCAGAGGGTTTGACCCTCTGACACGTTTCACAGGTGCGAATATACGCACCGACCCACTTATACATCTTGGGCCACCAATACAAAGCGCTTAAAGCGCTGTAGGTCTTATCCCGACCTCAATGACCCCCGGTAGGGGCGTCATGTGCCTCAAAGAGGACTCTGTACTTTATTTCCTCATCATGAGGAACAACAACCCGCGGAGTGTCTTCCTCGCTTGTCCTATAATATAGCAAACCGTCACAGTAACTGTAACGGTGTAACCGAGCTCTAGCTCGACTTGACAGGGTAGGCTCAGACCGAGCCAAGTCCCTTGTCACCCAAAGCGCTGATAAGCGCCGTACATTGTGTGTCTTTCCCATACGCCTGGCGTATGAGGTCCACCACAGACGAGGTGATGAATGTCGCGTGAGCGAGCTCGTAATCGGGACGACGCGACAACGTGTCTGCAAGCACATTCTGCTTGAAAGGTTTATACTTTACCTCAAAATCATACTCCACAAAGAAGGTGAGCCAACGGGCCATCCGTTGGGAGAGGTGAGGCGTCTTTGTCGCTGTCCGTAAGGACGCGTGGTCTGTATAAACCACGAACGGCTTTGAGCCGAGTAGGTGAATCCTAAATTTTACAAGGGCATACTTCATAGCAAGTAGCTCCTTATCATGAACGGGATAATTCCGTTCCGCATCTTTAAGCTTCCTCGACTCAAACGCAATCACGCGTTCCCGTCCCGAATCGTCTGCTTCTAACAAAGCACATCCGATTGCAAAATGGGAGGCGTCGCAGACGACGCTAAACGGTTTTCCAGAATCTGGGAGAGCAATAACGGGGGATTTCAACAAGCTCCCCTTAACCGCTTCGAAAGCGGTTTGGTGTTTGGTTTCCCAACACCAATCTACGTCCTTCTTAGGAAAGTCTGTTAATGGTTTCACCATCTCCGCGTAGTTCTCGCTGTATTTGTGGAGATAATTGGCTAATCCAAGCCACTTCCGTAAATCTCTAAGATTTACAGTCGAAGGCCACTCCACAATGGCTTTCACCTTCGCGGGATCCGCCCGCACTCCATCCTTAACGATGAAGCATCCGAGGAAAGGAATTTCCTCAGCACCAAAGAAACACTTGGATTCGTTTGCATATAACTTGTGCTCTCGCATACATTCGATCACAGCTCGAAGGTGTATTAGGTGCGTCTGACTATCCGACGAGTAGCATTCCGCGCGACTATGAACGAATATATCGTCGAAGTACGTCTGAGCGTACTTCCTATGAGGGCGGAAGAGTTGTGTCACCAAGCGATTAAAACTCGCTGGTGCATTCAAAAGCCCCTGTGGCATAACAAGCCACTCCCACAGCATGCCACTAGGCGTGCTGACCGCTGTAAGCGGAATATCGGATGCTCGCATGAGCACCTGATAATACCCGTCCACCAGATCTAAGGCACTGTACACAGTACACCCCACCATACTGTTCTGGAGGACATCCTTCTGAGGAAACGGAGTTTACATGGGTACGGTAGCTGCATTCAGCTTGTTGTACGCATGCACAATGCGCCACTTTCCGTTCGGTTTACGAACACAAAAAGTGGGAGATGAATGGGGAGACTTGCTCTCCCGTACCATACCTGCCTCTTCTTTCCCCTTGAAGAATGCGTCGATAACGTCGCATTGCTCCTTGGGGAGAGGCCACTGCCTAGTGACGCAGTATTTGGTTCCAGGAACCAAATCAATTTCATTTCGGACTCCCCGATCCGGTGGTAACCCCATCGGCGGGTTGTCACTAATGACATCTCCGAATTCCTTAAGTAAGGAATGGTAAGGGTCCTCAGGATCCGCAAGGATCTTGGGACCGCTTCGTGCATTCAATGCCTGTTTGGTTTGCACCAAAACTGACTCGTCCATCGTGGATGAGGAGTTCAACTCCTCTTCCGGACGCAACACGACAACTTCGTCGATTTCATCTGCTTTCACAGCAGTTTCAAACTCGTTGAAGGACATCTCCTCCAACGACAACAGTTTGCCTACCCCAGGCAACCGTTCTAGGCTTACGCCTTCTGTGACAACACTTGTCACACTATTCAGCATCCGATACGACTGCTGACTACTGGCCTCGGGACTCATCTCGAGACCCAGATGGGGGGAGTCAATTGCCCCATCTATTGGAAGCGCCTCGCGCCTATCCACAGAGGTCTCTACCTCTACCACCGGTGACTCGCCTGTCTCACCTATAACGGCGTAGTCGGAATCATTCCGACGTGCGAAAGAGACAAACTTCGGGTCTCTTCGCTTGGGAGCGCCTCGCGCTTAACCACAGGGGTCTCCACCCCTACCACTGGAGTCGCAACTTGTTCGCCGAACACGGCGTGGTCGGAATCAGTTCCAACCTTCAGAAGAGACGAACTTCGGGTCTCTTCTCTAAGCGCCTTGCGCTTAACCTCAGAGGAATCCACCTCTATCACTGGAGACTCACCAGTCTCGCCTATATCGGCGCGGGGATTAACTGCCGAATCCCCCTCGTCAAGGAACACTTGCTTGATCTCATTGGGACTGATCATTTCAGACATCCCAATCTCTGGCATCTCACTCCAGAATCGCTTTTGCGATCGAGAAAAGGTGGGTTCATGACTCGCCAATGCTTCCCCGATCGCGGGTGCGTTGAGCCAATGGACTTAGACTTCCAGTCTATCCATGGTTCGTGGCGTTCCAGCCACTTCATGCCCAGAATGAGGTCATACCTCGAGTCCAAATCCAGGACTAGGCAAAGTTCTAAGCTGTCGAAGTCTGCAAACTTCAGCTTAAGGTCAATCGAGACCTTGGGTACAGAAACCGGTACGCCCTCGCTAGACGGACCGTGACAACGTCACGATAACGTGCCTCTAGGGCCTCGGTATACAGCCGACTCTTCTCAACAGAATCCCGTCTGACATAATTGTCAGACGCTCCAGAGTCTAACAAAACTCTCCAAGGCTTATCAAAGCATTTCACGTCCGCAAGGACGACCATCAAACCTGGCTGGTACACCAACTTGGTGCTAGAAAGCACCGCTTCCCTCGGGGCTTTGTGCTGTCGTCCCCTTCCCTGGGGCTTACAGCACTGAGGGGTCCCCCAGTAGGGCGCCCCGCACCTACTGGGAGCCGTCGTTTCTCGACGGCTTGGACAAGGGCTTTTTCCCCACCCTTGGTCCCTTGTAGCGAGTGTCTTGCTGGGGATTTTTCGGACATCTGTTCCTCAGATGATCCGTGCTTCCACACAGGAAACATCTCAGCGGCCCATGCCGCTGCAACATAGCTAAGATCTCTGCCTCGAAGCTCTGTGGAAAGAGTCAGAATGACTCTTAGCGGGAGGTTTCTCCTCCTCTTCGACCTAACTCAGTTCCATGGGTTCGGGGCCTACCTTAGAGGAACGGAAATTCCTCTCGGCGTTAACCGCCATCTTGAACGCCTCCTCCAGGGATTGGGGTCGGCATCGGAACAATTCCGAACGTGCTGGCCCTTCTCTCAGGCCTCCCATAAGACGGGGATGGACACATCGTCCGAATACGCTTTCGCGTACATCCCTGCCAACAGGGTCTTAAGCTCCTGGATATAAATATTCAGGTCCTTAGTGCCTTGACGGCACATCAGGAACACCAGTTGATTATGGAAAACCAGATCAGGCGTTGCGTACATGTCCATGAGCTTCTGCTTAAGGACCTTCCATGTTGGGAACACGTCCGTGACTGACTCCGAACACGTAAACGCCCATGTACGGGCTTTGCCCGTACGATGGGTCAATGCAAGTCCCACTTGCAAGTGATCAGCGGTAATATTCGCTGTGGCGAAGGCCGTTTCGACCTCTCGCAACCACACATAAATGTTGTAACCCTTTTCACCGGTGAAATCCTTTATCTTAAACGATAATGGAGGGCGTACCCCCGTGGAATGACCTCCACCGAAACTCGCCCCATGAGCGATGAGGGCATTTACCCTTGTCTTTACGGCCTCAAGGCCCTGCTCCACTAGGAGCTTCATGCCTTCTTCCCCCGTTAAGGGAACAGCCTTTTAAAGGCTTCCTGTTGGACGAGAGTCAAACTATCCCAATCGTCCTGATTCATCTTTTGCAGAGGATGTCTAGTCTACCAACACAGGTGTTGGATTGACTACAAGTGCTACCAGATGTAGCCGGTGCGTATACGCACGGTGCAGCTAGCGCACAGAGGAAGACTCTTCCTTAAAGCGGTAGCTACCGCTACTTAGCCGATACGCCTTGTAAAGGGCTTAGTAGGACAGTTCTCCTACTCGGGGCCAAGATTCCCGGGTTAGTTTACGACTTAGCCTTAACGGCTGTATTCCCTTTACGGGATGTAAGTAAAGGGAGGACTCATTCTTATCTACGACACTCACTGCGCGCGCGACCGGTCGAGGTCGCACGTCCGCAAAATAGATTGAAATGTAAACTGAATATATTTAATATGTAGTTAGCCTAAATTAATTTAAATTAATATAAACTATATGTAATACTAAGTAGAATATTCCTAATTCTTACCTAGCTAAAATGTAGTGTACACACCTGTGTACTGATACGTCGATGGCTGACACACCACCACACTAAGGTCCCCTGCCCTGATTGGTTAAAATAACCAAATGTTCAAAACCTTTCAAACCGGCCAATACTGACCTCAACCGTGGTGTACTCATGTACACCAACACTAAATGTAACCCGAATGTAACCCCGTTACAGCGCACCCCCGTGGACGTGTAATGAATTCCACGAAAATTTGCCTCATGGGCGATGAGGGCGTTGACCCTTGCCTTTACGGCATCAAGGCCCTGCTCCGTTAGGAGCTTCATGCCTTCGTCACCCAGTATGGATAACAGCCTGTTAAAAGCTTCCTGCTGGACGAGGGTTAGCCTATCCCAATCGTCCTGATTCATCCTTTGGAGAGGATGTTGTCTGCCTACGCAGGTGTTGGATTGATGACTAGTGCTACCAGGTGTAGCCGGTGGGTACACGCACGGTGCGGCTGGAGCACAGAGGAAGACTTTCCTAAAGCGGCGATATGCCGCTACTTAGCCGATACGCCCTTATAAAAGGGCTTAGTAAGAGATTGATCTCTTACTCGGGGCCAATATTTCCCTTGGTTTACCAGTTAGAATTAACTAACGCCTTGCAAAAAGGCTTCCCTTAGAAAGGGAGTAGCTAAAGGAGGTATTCCTTTTGGCTACAAACACTCACAGCACGCGCAACCGGTCGAGGTCGTGCGTCTAGCTGGATTAGTGTTATTTGTAAACTGAATGTATATTCAATATGTAATTAGCCTAAATTAATTTAAACTAATGTAAACTATATGTAATACTAAGTAGAACTTACTAAATTCGTACCTAGCCAAAATGTAATGTACACCACCTGTTTACTAACACGTGGCAGGCTGCCACGCCTCCACCAAGGGCTCCTGCCCTGATTGGTTAAAATAACCAATAGGTCCGAACCTTTCGGATCGGTCAATACCGACCCCAACCGTAGTGTACTTACGTACACAACATAACTAAATGTAACCATAATGTAACCCTGTTACACACTGGGGGTTTCGCGGACATCTGTTCCGAAGATGATCCTCACTTCCACACAGGAGGCATCTTAGCGGCCCACACCGCTGCAACATTGCAAGAAGCTCCTCTTCGAAGCTCTGCGAGAAGGAGTCAGAGTGACTCTTAAAGGAATGTTTCTCCTCCGCTTCGACCTGACTAAGGTCCATGGGTTCAGGACCCAACTTAGAGGAACGAAAGTTCCTTTCGGCGTTAAACGCCATCTTAAACGCCTCCTCCAGGGATTGGGGTCGGCATCGGAAGAGCTCCGAACGTGCTGGCCCTTCTTTCAGGCCTCCCATGAACACGGTAATCGACACATCTTTCGAGTACGCTTTCGCGTATATCCCTGCCAACAGGGTCTTCAGTTCTTGGACGTATGTCTCCAAGTCCTAGTGCCCTGACGGCACCTCAAAAACGCAAGCTGATTCTGGAAAACCAGATCAGGCGTAGCGTACATGTCCATAAGCTTTCGCTTAAGGACTTCCGAGGTCTGGAACACGTTTGTGACCGAATCCGGACACGTAAACGCCCATGTACGGGCTCTGACCGTAAGATGGGTTAATGCAAGTCCCACTTGCAAGTGATATTCGATCACATTCGCTGTGGCGAAGGCCGTTTCGACCTCGCGAAGGCACACATAAAGGTTATCACCTTTCTCACCGGTGAATTCCGTCACCTTAAAGGATAACGGGGGGCGCACCCCCGTAGACGCGGAGTAACTTCCGCGAAAACTCGCCTCATGGGCGATGAAGGCGTTCACCCTCTCACGCACGGTATTAAGACCCTGCTCCACTAGGAGGCGCATGCCATCCTGACCCAATATGGGTACCAGCCTCTTAAAGGCTTTTTGTTGGACGTGGGTTAGCTGACCACACTCGTCCTGG
This sequence comes from Peronosclerospora sorghi, assembly GCA_026184515.1. Taxonomy (NCBI): domain Eukaryota; phylum Oomycota; class Peronosporomycetes; order Peronosporales; family Peronosporaceae; genus Peronosclerospora; species Peronosclerospora sorghi. The sequence continues at coordinate 10,837,877 of CM047581.1, read as the reverse complement.
TCCATCCTTTGCAGAGGATGCCGTCTACCAACACAGGTGTAGGATTGACTACAAGTGCTACCAGATGTAGCCGGTGCGTAAACGCACGGTGCGGCTAGCGCACAGAGGAAGACTTTCATTAAGCGGCGATACGCCGCTACTTAGCCGATACGCCCTATGAAAGGGCTTAGCGTGAGATTACTCTCTCGATCGGGGCCAAGATTCCCCCAGTTTCCCGTTAGCGTACTCTAACGCTTTAGCCTTAGGCTTCCCTTAGTAGGGAGTAGCTAGGGGAGGTACTCCCCCGCTACGACACTCACAGCACGCCCCCCTCTCAACGTTCCCGGTCAGACGCCTAGCTAGATCTAGTGTAATTGGAAACTGATTTATTTAATATATAATTAGCCTAAATTAATATCTAATGTAAACCCTATGTAATACTAAGTACAACTTATTTAATTCGTACCTAGCCGAAAATGTAATGTACACCACCTGTGTACCAACACGTTGCAGGCTGCCACGCCTTCACCAAGGGCTCCCGCCCTGATTGGCTAAAACAGCCAATAGGTCCGAACCTTTCGGACCGGCCAATACTTGATCTTAACCGTTGTGTATTTACATACACCAATTTAACTAAATGCAACCCCGTTACAGAACTCCTCTTGAAATCTGTCCATATTTCCGATTTGATCGTTGGGCTTTTAACCTCAAGCATTGTTTTCATCTCAGGGCCTTCGCTCCTAATCATCTGCACCAGCGCGCTGAAAAGATGAGAGAACTCCTAATGAGTAACACCATGTGGGCGCTAGGTTAGGAACATCCTAACCAAGGACTCATTCTTGCCACAGCAGAACGTTCCGGTTGTCGTTAAGACAGACCGCAAAGTATTACCAGGTGTAAAAGGGTGATGTTACAGGCTTACACTGTATAATTGCGTGAAGAAGAGCGCAATAGGTAGAAATAAATGTAAACTACTTTCAACGATAAACCTTTTATTAGATACAGTTCAGCATTTGTGATTGCCTATCTTATTACTAAAATAATTGACTTAAGTGCTAGACGGAAGATTAAAGAGTAATTTGATAGAAATGGTTTCGATTTACTAAGTATTAATAAATCAAAGCAAATATACAAACATGCAGTAAGCTCACTGATTTAATAATTAAATCAAATTCCTTCAGGATTCGGTTAAGTGAACCGATTCTATTTACAAATGGATTATAACAATTTATAATCCAAAAATACCTTTCTGGAAAATCCTAAATATTCCAATTAGAACAACGATATTTCAACTTAATATCGTTGGTTCCTATAGAATGGAGTGCCATTGCACTTTTTTCAACCAAATACGCGAATCCATAGCGTGCAATTTTTTGCTGATGTTGTCCTTTAAACTTGCTGATTTGTTTGAATAATTTTTTTTCCTGATTGTAGTATTGCATGATGACCAGTTATATTTCTACTTTGTCTTCTTCGGAATCGTAAGGTTTCTTTTAAGGCCTATTTACAGGAACGTCATTTTCGTCCTAGTACCTAGCCTTACTGAGTTTTAAAAGCACAACTCTCTGTTTTCTAACCTTTCTGAAATCCTACATAACATTCGACCAGGTGCACCCTTTACTAAGACCGACCGTCGTCGAGTGGTTCGGTGCTCACTACGGGGCCGGGTTGTCCCGGGTTCGGTCCCGGTGTCGACACAACTTGGTTTCAAACGTATAATGTAAAGAATTCACCCAAGTGCGCCCCTTCGGCACAGATATCTGTTCTTTTGCCTTTCTTCAGATTCACATCGCTAGCGTTGTCGTAGCCCTTTGGAATTTGGTATTAGATTGTGGTTAACTACGCATCTTTTCTGAGATCGTAGGCCGAACGTATCAACGCTAGCTATTAACGCCCATACGACAATGAGTTGCAATACTATACGGAAATCGCTATTCCCCCCCCATTTTGGCTATTTTCCCCCCCTCTCCGCCCCTCAAAAAATTTTCCATGGATCAGCCAATCAACTTTTACTCCGATCCACTAACGCCTGTCATGGATCACCCCTCTGCTCTCGATGCGAATCAGCCCTCAACTCCGACCGCTCTAAACATCAATGAGTCCCCCTCTTCAATCATGGGCAGAACATTCACTCTCAGTGAATGTATATATATGTGGTAAAGTGTGCTACAAAATTTAGCCTAATTAAGGGCTTAATTTTGCGGCTAATTAGGTTCCTGACTGCGGACACAAATTGGGTACGTAATCGTGTACGATTATGTGTACCACGGTGTACAGTGCTCCCTCTCTTAAGTTATCCCCTGTTAAGTTATACCCTCTCATAAGTTATCGGATTTTATGTCCACCGACCTCGTTATATGGCCGATAAGTTATAAGTTATAAGTTATAACTTGACCGGGAAATATAACTTTACAGAGGGAAACATCTTTCTTATATTTGAGAGGAGGATATCTACTGGAACCACCCATCCAGGGTGGACTGCGTGGTGTTCGCACTACGAACATTAAGTTTAATATTGCGAAGAACTTTATAGGCAGGCAGCCTGGTGGATTTCCTGAGACAGATCGAGCAAAGAACAGGAATTACCAAGAATGGCAAGTTTTTCAGCCTTGCTGAACTTGTTGCCAATGGGCTCCGCTTCGCCAACCTCCCCACGTTCGTCGTTTTCCTCCTCCACCTCCTGAACCTTCGCCAGAATCTCCTCATCCGTCAGCTCCGGCTGCGCGCTCTCATTCTCTTCAATAGGATTGAGGAGCTCCGAGATTGACATCGGATTGCGAATGCGCAGCTGCTTGAGTTTCGCTTCCAGATCCTGCTCCAGTGCACTCTCAATCTCCTCCACCGTCTCCACCCTGTTGTTAACCGCCACCTTCACCGCCGGCACCGGTGCTTGGTTGAAAGGGGCCTTTGCATGTGGTTGAAGCAGTTGGTGATAGTGCTGGCCGAAATTTCGTTCCAGGCGGCAGTTGACCAGCGCATGGCAGTGAGTTGGTCGACTTTGTAGATGTTGCCGATCTCCCCACGCTCGTCGCAGTCGATTGCATTCTGCAGATGGAACCGGCGATAGCGGCGTTTGAATGCCGCAATGATGCCCGCATACATCGGCTGAATCTTGGATGTGGTGTTCGGTGGGAGTGGCTGAACATTGACATTGGTGAGGTGCAGGTCCTCCGTGGTGTGAGATGGAGCATTGTCGATCAAGAGAAGGATTCTTCTGTTTGCGTTCTGCAGTGATGTTAAGCTAAATGACAGCCTCAAAATTTGAGTTTCCAGCTTTTGACACACCTTCATCATTTTGTCCACATTGACAAGCCATTCCTGGAAAAACACACCAGTCATCCACGCCTTGGTGTTGTTTCTGTAGAGGAATCCGAGTTCCTGGACAGACTTCTTGTTGAAACAGCGTGGCTTGTTGGCTTTGCCGATGAAAAACGGCTGAAGTTAGTCGGATCCATCTGCATTTGCCGTGAATGCAATGGTAATCCGCGTCTGAACCGATGCCAGGTGAAGTCAGTCTTCCCAAAAGTGTCATGATTTGATTTGAGCTGAACTTTACTCACTCTGTCTTTCTTCTTCCCTTCAATCTCCCGCTGGGCAATGATTCTGTCCGGAGTCATGCTGTAGAAGAGTCCTGAAATTGATCAAGTTAGAGTTCAGACTTTTGTTTCCAGCGCCAGTTTCAAATCAAAACCTACCAGTCTCATCCATGTTGTAGACATCCCGAGGGGCGTATTCGGCGATGATCTTCTCCAAATTCGGTAGAGCCTCGTTCATGGCCTCCACATCCGCTGAACCGCTTTCGCCATAGATGCGAATGGCACGGAGCTTATGGCGCTGTTGAACTTCTGGAGCCATCCGTGGGAAAAGCTGATCACCTCCGCCGGAATATCCAGCGACTCAGCAAACCGCTGGGCCTTTGCACAAATGAGGTCACCGGTGATGATGACGCCACGGTGCTGACACCAGAACCCAAACGGTCACAGCTTCTTCAACGGCGGGATGTGTTGAACAAGCCGCTGACGCTTTGCATCCAATATGCTTGGATCCATCTCCTCCAGACTAGCCATCTCGCTCATGATCTTGCTGATTTAAGCCTGCGACAGCGTCTTGGTCAGGCAAAACTCTGTCTTAGCCCACTTGGCCAGGGCTGTCTGGGACATGCTGCTGTTCTGCTCCTTGTGCTTGCAGATTTGGAGGCGCTGAGCGTTGGTAAGGCGGACTTGGGACATCTGCAATTTCCAACAGCGTCACGATCAATAAGTACGTCTGTCCACCCACCCCTACCAATCGGAATGCAGCATTAAATCTGTAGTTACAAGGCAATAAGGTCCCTCCCTAACCACTGCAGAAGTACTTCTGCCCCTGGAACTCAAAGCGAACAGGAAAAAAACAGTTGAAGACGTGTCTTATACTTCTAGACACGTTCTAAACCTAGCCAGGGTGCTAGAACTGGAGTACCTTGTCAGCAGTGTGAAGATCAGTGGCTCTAGGTCTGGTTTCCTCTGTTGTTCTGGAAGTTTTTGGTTTGGAGTGGGTGTGGTGGTGTCCCTTTGATTCCCTTGTGGCGCTTTTTTTATTCTTTAACTAATTGATTTTTCTTATGTATGATGCCACTATAATCCGAAAAGTTATAACTCCGATAGGTTATACTGTTATGCGTCCACCGGAGCCATAAATTATCAGAGGGAGCACTGTATACAGTTGCGTGTACAACCGTGGTGCACATAGACAGAACATAGACGAGACACGGGGAGATGGGACGATTACATACAGGTACTCAACGAACATCGAAGAACGACGGATAAATCTGGTCGACTGGTCGACGGAGGACGCTGGAATGGGTAGTTTTGATTGGTGGATATTAGGTAATTGGTAGTTCTTAGGATTTAAGTCATAATAAAGTTCTCCGTTTGCGTGCGATCTAGAAGATCGTTTAAGGGACGGCAGCTTTGCGCCTCCCTCTATAATATTACCTCTACGTCCCGGCCGGGAGCACTGAGTGCGTTTTTGACCCACCGGTAGGCGTAGAGGGTTAGAACTCGCCGCAACTCCGCCCGCTGTGTAAGCGGTTCTTCTTTTTAAAGGTTTTTTGGTTTCGGGAACGTGATCGAGCAGTGCTCTCACCTCTTCTTCGTTTGGTTCACGTTTGGCCCCTAGAGTTCGGCTGCTGTAAGCGCCCCACGGGAACTCTAGGTGGATTTAGTGAAATTTACCCCACCCCTCGTAGGTCTAGGCTAGTAATACATATATTTGGGTGTTCCTTTAGCTGTTTAAGACTCCAGAGTCTCCGCGATCAGGCAGTGAAGACTTCCGCTGCCTGATCAACTACACCCTTCGCCGATCAACATCTGATCGACACTCTGCAACTCGCGACCCGCGTTCATCTGCTCGCAACTCGCGCCAACTAACTGATCAGCGACTTTTAGCACCTGATCAAGCCTGATCAAGCCTGATCAAGTCTGATCACAGCTGATCAACGACTTTTAGCACCTGATCAAGCCTGATCAATTCTGTTCACAGCTGATCAACGAGTTTTAGCACCTGATCAAGCCTGATCAAGTCTGATCACAGCCGATCAACGACTTCTAGCACCTGATCAAGCCTGATCAAGTCTGATCACAGCTGATCAACGACTTTTAGCGCCTGCCCAAGCCTGATCACTGCTGATCAAACCTGATCGCACTTGATTCAAGCTGATTGCTCCTGATCAAACCTGATCGCAGAGTCGCTTCATCACAAGTTAACTCAATCTTGAAACAAGGAATTGCAGCGTGCCATCCCCGCCACCAGGAGAGCGACCCACGCCCAAGCCGTCGGGTACACAAGGTGAGCAGGAACACAAGCAGTCAAGAGACAACCGGAGGACCCCCTTCGTTAGTCGGTAGTCCGGGCGCCGTGGTAACGCCTGATCAAGCGTCAAAAACTTTGATCAGCCGCTCCACCACATATATATATATATATATATTATAAGAGGGTAGAATTTATGTAGCGATCCTCCTTATATAATGCCCAACAATGTACGACTTCGCACCTACCACGATTTTTAGTGCTTTACGGAAGCGAGACAGGCACCGCACAAGATGTGGCTGAGTTTATACCGCAACGAGCTTTCAATCGGCACCTTTTATATACTCAGGTTTTAGTTATGGATGCATTTTCAGTGACAGAGCTGCTTCCTAAATGCTCCACCGTCGTCTTCGTGGTATCAACGACTGGCGATGGCGAAGCGCCTGAAAATATGCGCAACAGCCAGCGTAGTCTATTGCTAAAACACTGGGACCTCAGTGGTTGGCCGGTGTTCGATTCGCTGTCTTTGGATTAGGTGACTCCAGCTACGCCAAGTATAACGCAGTAGCCAGACGTCTACAGGCGCGTCTGCTGTAGCTTGGGGTCTCCGAGCTCATCAATCGTGGACTAGGAGATGATCAGCATGCGTACGGGTATTTTGGAGCGCTGAATCCGTGGTTAGTGAAGCTATGGACGGCACTACTTCAAATGTATCCGCTTCCGGCTGCTGATCCATGGAAATAATTTTTGAGGGGCGGAGAGGGGGGGGGGCAAATAGCCAAAATGGAGGGGGGCAAATAGCCAAAATGGAGGGGGCAAATAGCCAAAATGGGGGGGGGGGCGAATAGCGCTTTCCTAACTAAAAGAATATCTTCATCTGTAAAAATAAAAATAATTATTTTGCATCATAAAAGGGATAGGGCATAAATTCATTATTTAAGCTAAAAATGAGTAATATATCGAAAAGAATAAAAATATTCAGTCCCTTGTTGTCTATATTATATAAAAAAATTGCCACTTCCTGTCCGTGGGTTCGAAAATTAGTGATTGTCTGGATTTCGTGTCACGAAAATTAGTGATTGGCTGGATTTTTTCACTTACAAGACTGTCATTGGCTGCATTTTCGCTCCCTCGCTCCCATTTTTTCTGTCCGTCGGAGGCCGTACCTAATCGAATTCCAACTGGACTATAAATCGGACCTAATTTAAGTCGACTTTAGAAATAGCCTTTTACACTGAAGTGAAAAACTCACAAAAAACATAAAATACAATTTTGGCTTCAAAAATCGCACTAATCCGTCGTAGTACTATTCACATGAACATCAGTATTAAAGCGTAAATAATTGGTTAAAAATGGCGCTTTTTACATTTATTTAAAAGTTTTCCTCCCTCTGACGTTCCCGGTTACGTACTTGCTTCTATGAGCTTACCTTATATACCCTCCGCCCCGTCTGTACGACGGGGTACTACACTGATTGAAAGTCTATCGACGTCATCAGGTAACCTGCCAAATGGCCTTAAACTCGTTTTATTATAAAACAACAAGGGACTGGATATTTTATGAGTGTGAAGAAATTAGTTGGTAACCAACTAATACCAACTCACGCAGTTATACACCAATAAAATGACACGTACCAACTCAAAGAAATGACACGTACCAACTAATACCAACTCAAGAAATGACACGTACGAACTCAAGTACCGGTACAAGAAATGACACGTACCAACTCAAGTACCAGTATAAAAAATGACACGTACAACATAGCCAGGGCAATGACTTAGCTGCATCTTGGCATTAGTAGAGTCATAGCTCCGGATGATCATGGACCTACAGGTTAGTCAACTACTGTATATACACTGGGTGACTGCATGATAGGACACAACCGCTATGCATTTCGTTGGTAAAGTACTAGCTATACCCGTGTTATTATCCCTTTAATTAGTACGTGTCATTTCTTGAGTTGGTATTAGTTGGCTACCAACTAATTTCGATATTGCCATATTTTATATATTATCACTAGCTTTAACAATATTTAAATGAAAATTAACTTCATATAAAGAAGAGAAAGTTTACAGAATAGGACACTTTTTGAGAGTATTTCACAGAATAGGACGCTTTATTTTAAATTCACAAAAAAGGACACTTTTTTTACAAAGACTGTCCACCTCCTTGAAGAATTTATTAAAAGGAAAATGATATTCGCCGACACGTTCGGATCGTTGATGGATTCCTGCAAAACCCACACAATGGATGCTTCGCTAATCATGATGCACATGGAGGTATGATTTGTTGTGTTTGAATGCATACACAGAAGTGTGTTGGAAGAGTGTGTAGCCATTTTTGTTTTTGCACTCTTCCGGAATGGTGGAATCCCATTGGCTGTTTGGATCGGTATACATTTTTCATGTTTACGGCGGTTACTGATTTAAGTCGCGTTAGGTACCGGATAGCTACTTAAGTAACCTTAAATAATATACTTACTTTTCCTTTTGCTTTTATATAGTGAGTACGCCTACTGAACTCTTCTACGGCTACGGCGCGCGCGCACCAGTTTGACACCTTCCACTGATCCTCCCACGCTGAAATTTTATCAGCAGGTGAGTCTTGATCGTGTGAAGTGAACGCAACGTTTTCTGTGCCATTTTAACAGGTTATGAGCCCAAGTTGTGCCAAGTAGTCAAGTGAATTGTTCTTGGTTTTTCAAGTGTACTTACGTGGATTTTTTCGTGGTTACGTTACGTGGATCTGGTGGAAAGTCCCCTGTCGACAGGGCCAGTTGAATTACGTGACTGATTGAAGTGTTTGAAATTGATTGGAGATGGTTGGCTCCGATGGAGAAAATGTGCCCTCCGCCAGTGATTTTAAGGCGTTGGTGCAGAGTCTGAAGGAAGTGGCGACCCGCCTGACTGCTATTGAGGATGTGCAGGCCCGGCAGTCACTTCCGAGTGTGTCCTCCGGGTCCAGGAAAGGGTCACCAGTACGGGTGCAGGACGCCGGGTTCAGGGACAGCCTACAAAACTACCGTCCGTTCGGCCATCAGATGACTCTGAACGACCTGGCCGAGGACGAAGGGGTGGAGGTCGGTGCTAGGCCACACCCGCAAGTGAACGCAGCACCTCGCGGAGTGCCGGTCGGCATGCAAGGTGTGGGCGGGGCTGGTGCACCCATAGGGCAAGCAAATATGCCGGTGCACCAAGCCGGGTACAAAATACCCAAACTAAGTATTGAGAAGTTTTCGGGGCGCGAGGTGTATCCCGGCCTCGGTGCAGGGTACCGCCAATGGGCGTACCTGTTCATGGAAGCGGTTGAAATCGGCGAGTTGACGTCCGGCTTTCAATGGAGCGAGCGACTCAAGGTCAACAAATTTGGCGAACATCTTGAAGGCACTGCCGCGGAATATTTTCGCTCGAACATTGGTTCGTGGTGGCAGGTGCGGCCGCAGCTGACTTACGTCATGGAGCAGATGTGGTTGGGATTCAAGGTTAACATATCCCACCACCAAGCTGCGGCCTGGTTTGCTACGGAAAAGGATGCGAGACGCTCCTGGACCGAACATTATCTATACCTAGTAGCTCTGGCTCGCGAAAGAGGGTCGAGCGAAAAGTTAATTGTTGAAAATATCGTCAAGTTCGCTGCGCCCCGATTGAAGGTGATGCTGATGGCCAGGTATGATCCTGGCAGACAGGACTACCTGGGCCACGCTCAAGAACTGATCGCCTGGGCGCAGGAACTGGAAGATGATGAGTTCAAGGGCAGACAGGCTGTTAAGTTGCAGGCGCATGCCGCAACATCGGTTAAGGGTCGCCGGGCATGCTATACATGCGGTGACGAGGGGCATATACAAAAGTATTGCCCCGAAAAGCGTCGCAAAGGTGACGGAAATGGGAACCAAGCGATGAAGCGTGGCGGAAACGACAAGGCGTCGAAGCGTTTCGTGTTATCTACTGTGGATTCCAGCATCGACGCGGATATTAATGCATGTGGAACCGATGACGATAACGAGAATATATGGATCATTGACAGCGGTGCGAGCAGGCACCTGGTTTCAAATGTTGATTTGCTAGATGATGCAAAGGAGTGCGGTCCTAGTGACACGTTCACATTGCCTAATGGTGGCACCCTGAAAGCTGCTATGGTCGGCAGCCTTACGCTGCGGGCGTGCGATGCAAGTGAAACGGTCGTTGTTTTGACCGAAGTATACTTCGCACCGAAACTCGCGAAAAATCTGATATCGCTTGGTAGATTACGCGAAAAGGGCTGTGCAATTGTCGATGACGGTCACAAGCTGCGTGTTATGGTCAAAGAACAGAAGTTGTTCGATGTGGTGACGCACGGGTCAGTTTTTGTGGCAAAATTGAAGGCCGAAAAAACAGATGGAATTTCAAAAGGTTTTGAAAGCATGGTTGTAAACAGTGTGCTGGAGGATGTCGATTCCGACGCACACACTGGGAGTCTGCATCACTTCCACGTGCGGCTGGGTCACCTGGCCTACGACACTGTCGAAAGGCTGGCGAAAGACCCCAGGTCAGGCATCGTGCTCAACGACATGAGCAGGCCGAATTGCCTGACCTGTGCTGAAGGCAAGGGCACAAGGAAAGCGCAACCGAAGACAGACTCGGGAGCTAACGCACCGATTGATCGCATCGGGGGTGTAATATGCAGTGACCTCAAAGGTCCTATCACCCCCCGCGATAGGCGCGGCAACCGATATTTGGTTGTTTTTGTCGACCATTTCTCGAATTATGTGCGCGTTTTTGCGGCGCGCACCAAGGACAAGGCCGCACGAATGTTTGGACACTTCATTGCATGGTTTGAGAACGAGTTCTCATGCAGAGTGCACGTCCTGCGCACCGACGGTGGTGGCGAGTACCAGAATGTTGATCTGTTTTGCAAACAGACTGGTATTCGTCGCCAGGTTACCGAACCCGGCACACCGGCGTCAAATGGCAAGGCGGAGCGCATGAACCGAACCATTTTTAACATGGTTCGGTGCATGATATTCGGATCGGGTGTTCCATTGACGTATTGGTCGGAGGCGGCAGAGTATGCGGCATATATACTCAACCGCACCCCGACAAGGTCAAACACCGGTCGAATTTCGCCCCTAGAAGTACTCACCGGCAAGCGGCCGGCGGTGAATGATATCGTGGTTTTCGGGTACCCGTGCATGGTTTGGCGGGACCCGAAGAAGAAGGCGTTGTCGAAGCACGCAGAACGCGCACTTATCCTTGGCAAGAGCGACGAAACCAAGGGGTATAAAGTGTTGCTGATTAAGGACAGAGTGGTCGCAGTGACCAGGAACGTCACAGCGATCGAGACGCTAAGCGATGAGGCTAGCAACAAGATCACCAAGGTATTGGAAGGGGAATGCAGCCAAGAGCTCGAAGATTTGGCGGAATCTCGTGCCAGGGTCAACGTTTCAAATGTACCAACTCCAGGGCAATCAAGTGATGTAATGCCGGAGACTGGAGCCGCGCCAAAGGGCACGGAAACCGATGGTCAGGGCGCAAGGAAGTCGCGCCGAAAGACTAAGAAGACGCCTAAAGGACGTGATTATGAAGCGTCGAAGTTAAAAGGGACGGTTGCAAGAAGTGATGTTTCGAAAGCAGCCGATGAAAATGGCAAAAATACGGGAAACGCTCTATGCGTCTATGCTGTTTGCGAGCCAGATGTTGGGTCGTCAAGTGCGTTACCAATGCAGCCGGACCCCAAGAATTATCGAGAGGCGCATGGTGGCCCTCATTCGGTGATGTGGAAACACGCCGAAATGGAGGAGATCAAGTCACTCGAAGAGCTAGACACGTGGGACATCGTGTGCCGACCCGCCGGCAAGGTGCCTCTCCTGACCAAGTGGGTGTACAAGACGAAAGTCTGTGCAGACGGTTCGGTCGAGAGGTACAAGGCCAGGCTAGTTGCCAGAGGTGACAATCAAGTATTTGGAGACGATTACTTGTTCACGTTTTCAACCGTCATGGAGTTGAACAACGTAAAGTTGCTCTTGGTGCTGGCACAAGTATGGGGGGTAGCGGCACGCCATGGCGACGTGCCAAGTGCCTACCCCAAAGCGATGTCCGAAAGCAATGTGGAGATATACCTGCAAGTGCCACAAGGTATGGAAATCACGGACAAGAAATTACGTGATTATGGCGTGAAATCGCCAAAGGAGCTCGCGCTCAAATTGAAACGAAATCTGTATGGTTTGAAGCAAGCTGGACGCCTGTGGCATCAATGTCTGTGCGAGACATTGATGAAGTTTGATTTCGTGCAGTGTGTCACGGACACATGCATTTTCGTAAAGCATGTTGGAAACGAAACTGCTGTGGTCGGAGCGTACGTTGACGACCTCCTGATCACCGGCACTAGTGATCAAATGGTTGATGAATTTTTCAAGGACATGCAAGTGTTAGAACTAAAGGATTTGGGACGTGTCACGAAGTTTCTCGGTATTCGGATCGATGGGAATCCGAGGGATGGATATACACTGGACCAAGAGTCGACGATCAAAGAAATTCTGATCACACATAATCTGGAGAAAATAAATCCGGCACGCACGCCGGTGCTAATGCTCGATGATGACAAGGATTTTCAAGAGCGATTGCCATTGCAACCAAGGGGCAACCTGCCCAGTATCAAGCACTTTCAATCGCTGGTGGGCAGTCTGCTGTGGGTCGCGAGGTGCACACGTCCTGACGTTTCGTTCGCTGTGCACCGCGCCACAAGAAAGACCCACGCACCCACCATAGGTGATTACAAGATTGCAAAAAGGGTGCTCAAGTACCTCAAGGGAACGAGCAACCTGAAACTGGTTTTGAAGCACGACGAGGATCTGCCGATGCCGCTACGCATCATGGTGTACAGCGATGCGGATTTTGCGGCGGACAAGGCAGACAGAAAGAGTGTTTCAGCGATGGTGCTTTTCGTTAATGGTATGCTTGTGAGCTGGGCCTGCAAGAAGCAGACAGCGGTGGCATTGTCAACAGCAGAAGCGGAATTTGTTGCTGCTGCAGTAGCTGGCAAGGAGGCGCTGGGTCTGAGAGAGTTGCTTGCGGAAATTGGTATGCACTCGAAGACACCATTAGTGTTCAAGATGGACAACCAAGCCGCCATCAAGCAATTGGAGGACGAGTCGAGCGCTGCTAGCACGAAGCACGTCGACATCAAGCTCAAATTTCTAAAGGACTTCACGAGGAAGGGCATTGTTTCAGCTAGTCACGTGCCAAGTGTGGATATGCTAGCTGATCTACTGACCAAGGACCTCAATGCGCCAAGGATTCAAGTGTTGCGTGCAGCGCTAGGATTGCAGTGACGATGGTGCAGCCTCCGGTCTTCCAGGAGGAGTGTTGGAAGAGTGTGTAGCCATTTTTGTTTTTGCACTCTTCCGGAATGGTGGAATCCCATTGGCTGTTTGGATCGGTATACATTTTTCATGTTTACGGCGGTTACTGATTTAAGTCGCGTTAGGTACCGGATAGCTACTTAAGTAACCTTAAATAATATACTTACTTTTCCTTTTGCTTTTATATAGTGAGTACGCCTACTGAACTCTTCTACGGCTACGGCGCGCGCGCACCAGTTTGACACCTTCCACTGATCCTCCCACGCTGAAATTTTATCAGCAGGTGAGTCTTGATCGTGTGAAGTGAACGCAACGTTTTCTGTGCCATTTTAACAAAGTGAAGTTATCATTAAGGTGTATGTTTAAGTCAGGTCGTTCTGTGTATACGTATCTGCAGCAGATGCAGCACGAGAACATCGCCATCGAGTTGCAGCTAACGGATGATGAAAGCACTGTAGAAGAGCGAATTGTACGGTAAGCACTATAATCGATTTAAAATACTCAAAGCTTTCCTGAGATAATATTACTGTTGATGAATCTGCAAGTGGCTAATTGATGTCAGACATTGAGTGCTGTCAACGGTCAATGGGCTCGACGGCGGTTACTGCATTGGTATAAGAGTTAAAGGGTATCAAGACGCTCTATGTTGTTAATGCTCGTGATAAAGTAAGTGATACTTTGCAGCGTGAAATAAACAGTTCGAGTATTGATGAATATGTAGTCGTGATATGGCTAGCTACAAAGAAAGCAATCCGGCTCTCACGTAGGAATTAGCTCCGCGGTCTACGTGAAAAGTTTTACAACCTAATTAGCTTCTTCACTCACTCAGTATTGCTGGATCAATCTTTCGCTCATTGTCCAAAATTCCTCACTGCTGCCTTCAAAAAATTTTGGGCCGTGTCTCAGTCTCAATATGGCTGATCGTTCTTTCAAACCAGAATATCGGGGATTAAGATCTGATTAGCGTCGTTCGCGTTACACTAACACAAGGCTAGTGATCCCAACGACGTGGAGTGGATTACTTAGCGGGGTATCTTCGTAATTCATCACCGAGAGTTGGGTTTGTTGGCGGTCTTGCGATAACTTGTAACGCCTACTTCTTTTGAATTTTTGGCGCAATATTGTAACATGAAAACTATCGCAGAAGCTTTCGGGACTGGGAGCTCAAGCAGTTTGTTATCGCACGACCCCACATCAGCACAACACGGTAGAAACTTTTTTAAATCGTTTGCCACATTAATCTCACAAACGCTGCGCTTGTCTCAAAATCAATGCTCCAGATTGAATCCATCAACTGACTATCCGTTCTTTGTCCTTAGACGCGACGATATTTTGGATACACTGAATGACCAAAAAGTTGTAGACTAGGTAAAGTCCTTAACTTTTGACAGTCCCAAGATGCGCAATTCTTGTCCACGAAGCGCTTGAAAGGGATAGTGATGATAACGTCACAGCCATTGTGGTATTTCTTTTGCTTTGGGGGGATCCGACAGCACGGCTAAACGTCGCAACACATATAAGGTGAGTAAGGTGCCTTTAAACTGTGAAAAGGGCAGTTTACGAACTGGAAGTACGTTTTCTCCCTTTCGTAACCTCACCCAAAAACATCCAGAAACAAAAGTTTCTCTCGAGTATACTAGCGTATAAAGTGTGGCGGCAAATAGCCAAAAGTGTGGCGCCAATATCATTTCCCTTTTAATTAATTTTTCAGGAGGTGGACAGTCTGTGAAAAAAGTGTCATATTCTGTGAATTAAAAAAGCGTCCTATTCTGTGAAATTCTGCTAAAAAGTGTCCTATTCTATATAAAATGGTTTTTTATAAATTAATTTTATATAAATAAAAGTTTTATATATGAAATTAATTTTTATTTAAATATTGTTAAAGCTAGTGATAATATTTTTTTAAAAAATGTAGACCATTTTAAAGGTGATTGATTACCTCAAAGTGTCGAGCTATTTATTGGTTAGAATAGCGACCCTTGATTCTAGATCGTCGACTTCTCATAAGCATCGCCACGCTCCATATCCCGCAGGCCTTCGAGACAAACATATGGATATGTGGCAGAATTTCAAATTTAAAATTTCGATGGAAGTAAAGATGATTACCTAATTTCGGTCCTGATACTATCTATTTTACACACGTCGCAGAAAAAAGTAACATTACGGGTTTGGTGTCACCAACTACCGCAGCAACTGCCTTTTACCGATACCGGTACCGGTATTATTATTCTTGCTTTTAGTAACACACACTCCTACTTCAACCCCGCATCAGCAAGATCAAGTGCAGTCACGGACTGTAGGTTGCATGCCTCGAAGAACAGGATGGATTCGAAGGTATGTCCCATCGGTTGCGGCTTACCATTTTATGTTGATGCCCTAGGCGAATTTTTTGTCGCGCAACATGTGGTTGTAGTTTGTATGAGCAGCCGATGGATGCTTTAAAAGCTGCGAGGGAGAGTCACAACGATGCCGAGCAAACAAAGACATTTATGAACGGGACAGCGTGTGTGAATGCGTTGTCTCTTCTTGTCCATTGGTCCATCATCTGGACGCTTCTTTCTTGAATTTAATGGCTGAGAGCTGGATCTTTTTATTGGAGTCTACAGTGGTGGTGAAGTCTTCACGCCGAAACCTTATGTGACTCGACTACTGTATAGTGTGTGTCCAAACTTCACACAGTTGAACCACTGAACGATTTAATTTTGCTCTTTTGGACGCCATAGACGAGGCATGTGATATACGTTAATTATCCCATGTGCGAACGGATGGGCCGAAGCCTCTGATACTATTTGTTCTGTAAACGTGAATACGTTTTTTTCACGCCCTCGAATGAGTGGGAGATTGAAAAGCTCCTGCCGTACGCAATAGAACTGGCGCCAGAACTGGATGCTGTCTCGATGCTGCTCAAGTGTTATCATGCTTCTATTTCAACTGTTTTCATTTTCTTCCGCCACTTTAAGCGGGTTGAGCATTGTTAAGGATCGCTGCACGACTATTAGTTGGACTCCTTCGAGGGAGCGACAGCTACGAACGTAGAGAGCAAGTTTTGCTGTGTTGCCGCGTGTTAGAAACGAAAATGTTTGCTGTTTGTGGATGAAAAGAAAAGCGTTTTGACAATTGACGTGAAGGGAGTGCTGGGGACTATGATGTGAGGGGCAGAGGGACGTGATATGAATTTCAATAAGCTGGTGGATAATTGCACGACGGTTCTTGATCGCTACAATTAGAAACGATCGCGTGCTTCACGAGCACGCTATCAACCAAACTGTTGCGTAAGACACTTCGAATTTTCTACTTCTAACCGTCGAACAAACAAGTCGGTTGATTTGGTTGAATAGACTACTGCTTATATACGCATCTCTGAATTTCAAACGGCAGCAAATTGTTTTAAAGAGTTGATATCGTTTGTGAATGAAGAACTAACGTCAGGAAACTTTCCTAACGGCACATGTCATGGACCATCAACAACTTCATTTCTCTGCAAGTTGTTATTAATAAAATCGGTTCATCATTCGCAAGCGGAAGTCAACTGCTGAAGAACCATGTCTTGCACGAAAAGTTTGGGGAATGCAGTGGTGTCGGAAAAATGTTTTCGTCTTCTTTATTTGAAGCACGAGATTCAGACTGACGTGAAAGTTCTAAAGGCAGTTGTGGATGAAGTGGACGTGCTACGCTTGTGCCATTCCTTCGGCATGACCTTATCTCAAAGCAGTACAGCGTCGATGCATGAGTTTGAGTTGGGTATGTTCGATCCCGAGGACTATGACGCCGACTTCGCTCGTTTCATGCGCGAAAGTGTACTTGCTGGGTATTGTCGTAAGAACCAGAAAACCGCGCAAGATGATAACGACCTGAAGATATGTTGCTTGTTTGGCAAGCAGCTAGAGGTGAAGGCTGAACTCGGTCGAATGGGATTCTGGGACGGCGAATGTGAAGAGGGACTTTCATTTCAAGATCAAGGCGTCTTCTGCATGAAGAGTGATGTCGATTGCCGTCAGTTAGTTGCGTTCGCATGGCTGGGCTCTAACTTGTTTGAGTCGGAGACTATTCGAGATACACCCGCATACGTGCTTCGGTTCCTTTTAACGCTGAGTCCCAACATCACATGCTGCTTATCAGAAAGAGATTTTCAACGAATGAAAAGTGAGGTGGATGCGTTGTCTGAGATCTCAACTGGTCGGAGGAATTCTTACTCTGTTGCTTTTCGAGTTCAAAAGCAAGTGGAGCAGACAGATAGCGTGACACGCGGCCCAGTATCTAAAAGGATGATTCCAAAGATAAAATGTGCCAAATCTGTTTGGTTAGCTGGTGGAGTCGTTCCAGCCATAGCTGTTGAAGGATCGACCCCGTTAACAACTGAGTGGGTAGAACAAAATGCTGTGGTGTCGCGTGACAGTTTCGCACAGTGGATGTGGGAGAAGCATCAAAATCACGCAATAAAGCTTCCATTTGGGCGGATTCAAGCTGTGAACGCACTCGACGATTTACTCATGAAATTTCATCGATTTCCAGAAAAGGAGCTGCGCGCCGTACGGAGTAAGTACAACGGGAAAGTGGAGGAAGGCAAAGGTCAGGTTACTAGTCAAACTCTCGAGAACGTATCCGAGATCTATCGGAATGTTGTTGAGAGTGCGAAATTTTTGTTCGCTGTGAAAGGATATACAAATACAGCAGCAATCGATTCTGCTCAAACAGATTTTGGGAGCTTTCTCGAGCAGCATGAGAACAGCGGAGTATTGAACAGATTGGGATCGCAGGCGCTCCAAACGCTTCTTTTGCCCCAAAGGATTCAGCACCACATGAAGATATTGAGTGACGCGTACCAAAGCGGGCAATCTGTTTTTGAAGTGGTGCTGGAAATGGTTGTTTCTGATAACCCCATTACTGCTGACGTCATTTACACGAAGTGGTATCGTTCGCTTATGTTCTGGAAAGGTTATAGTGCCGAATTTCAGCTTGCGATGGAACAACAGCAACCC
Organism: Peronosclerospora sorghi; assembly: GCA_026184515.1. Lineage (NCBI taxonomy): Eukaryota > Oomycota > Peronosporomycetes > Peronosporales > Peronosporaceae > Peronosclerospora > Peronosclerospora sorghi. The sequence goes on along the minus strand of CM047581.1, from coordinate 10,819,796 downwards.
CGACTGACGCATATGTGGTCAGAGGCCATTGAACTACTTATGCAAGTATTGTACCATGACATAGTTGAGGAAAAAATGTACGATATTAAGAAAAGATATGAATATCTCTCAAATGAGGAAGAAGAAAATGTAAAGCGGAACGCATTTGGGCGGTTGCGTCAATACCTGGAAACCGAAAATGGGCGATTGAAGATCAGGATTAAAAGAATTGTGTGTACTGCAAACGGCGATGTTGTCAGGATCACATGGAGCGAAGAAGTAAAGAAGGAGCCGACGAAAATAATTTCTATGTATCAGCTAGTAATTGACGGCACTGCTCAAATTTCGCCAATGGGAGCGTTAGAAGTTGAACCAGGCTTTGAAGTGTGCAAGTTGGCAGCGGTAAAATATGGACTAATTATTGCAATCCTCGTGAATGAACACAAAACAATTGTTCGTCGATATCTGCTGCAACCAGACTTAAAAGCTGAAGTCCTTCCTGTGCGAACATTCCCACATGCATGCTCGCTTTGCTCAATTCGAGCAAATGATCGAAGAGCTGCTTTTCTATTTGGAGTTAGCGCAGATAGGTTGGGAAAGGTGGCTTTTTGCAGATTTAACGAGGCTTTTACTCGAGTCGAGGTAACGTTAAACATCGACATAAATGCTTCGTTTGGCCTGGCAGGGCCCCTCACTGATATCCTGCTTACAGAGAAATCGTTGTGTCTTGTGGATGAAAGTGGAGATATCCAGTCTTTTGATGTACGAACTCAGCGAACCTCGAAGAAAGCTTCATTTGGCAAAAAAGACATCCAAGATGACGGTATAAAGGTGGGCGGCTTGCTTAGTTTCGCCGATGAGCTTGTTATTGGTCAGGTCAAAATCCATGAAAAGAAGAAGCAGTTGTACATGCGCTTTATTTCTAACGAGGATCATCGACCGCTTCCTTCTGCAATCTTCGATATGCCATCCACAAAGCTCGCAATTGGCAGTATGGATGACGTGCTATACGTGGTCAATACTTGTGATGGCTCCATCTACTCGCCCAAGCTTAGTGTTACTGTTCGAAGTGATTCGTTTCGCGTTCAGCGGTCTGGCAATGGCGCGAAATGTAGCTTACGAGCTCATGAGGATGGTAAAAGGACCGCTAGCGAACCTTGGTTAGGTGTCTTTTACCACGTGTTTGAAAAGTTTCCGGTGCAAAGTCTTGTCGACATGTCCATGAGCTGGAACACTCCTTTTTCACTGGCGTTGGAGATTACTGTCAACAATGATAGCAACGGGGGGAATTTTTGTGCGAGTGATGCCTTAGGTGTATGTGTCAAATATCTCAACACCGTCATGATCAACCTGCGTCGTCTTAACAAGCCTCTGTCTGGGTTGAGTTTAGTGAAAAATCTTACGTACCGGAACAGTGGACAAACAAAGAGACCATGTGATCTGCAAGGGACATCGGTGGAGCGCTTTTTGCTTGCAGTTGTGTCGTTTGTTCCTGTTCAAATATGTCGAGCTGAAGACAACATGCTCAAGCTGTTGCAGAACGGTCAAAATGTTCCAAACCGTGCGAAAGGGTCTACATCTACAAGTTCGGGTGGACGTGGAGCTGACGCATTGGAGATTGCACAAACTATTCGTTTTGGCTTGCTTTCACCCCTTTTGAGTGCATGGAACGGTCGATGCGTGGTCGTGACGTCGATGGGAAAGCAATCCACAGGAAAAAGTTATTTTCTGAACCACCTCGTCGGTACGTCGTTTGCAATCTCCGGCTCCCGTTGTACAGACGGTGCTTGGATGTCGCTTCGATATGTATCGTCCGATGTACTGCTAGTTGTGCTAGACTTTGAGGGTTTGGGATCGTTTGAACGATCGGAGCAGGAAGATGTTTTCTTGTCAGTTTTAAATGCGTCCGTGTCGTTGTTTACGGTCTTTCGAATGGAGAGTCGGTTTGACAAGGACATCGATAGTTTGTTTTCTCGTTTCCAAAAGGGTGTGCAGCTCATTAAGAACGACGCGCGGCTGTTTCGTGGATTATTGTACATGAGTGTTAAAGACGTGAATACGAATGATCGGCAAGGCGTTATCGACGAACTTGTGGGTAAATTGGACGTGATTTTCGAAGCCAATCGAAATCAAAACTTCCTGACGGACATGTACGATGGACAGTTAGAAATTAACTGCTCCCCGCCGTTTGGTACGGTAGATTACTATCAGTGTATGGAAAACGATGCGGCGAAAACTTTGTGCAATATTTTGTCGCCTTCCGATGGTGTACAAGCAGGTTTTGTGACTGGAAAAGCCTTTCTGGATTGCTTGCGGATTGTCTTGGCGAAAATCTCGATCTTAGATTGGACAAGTATGGACAAATGCACGCAAAATCTGATCGTCGCCGACATCGAACAGAAGCTCCCCGGAATACTTCGAACGGGCTGTCATGTCCCGCTGGCGCTGGTAAAAGATAAATATATTCCTGCGCACTTGAAGGAAGGAGTTTTGCAGGTGGGCTGCCTTGAAAAACTGGTCGTCCCTTTGGAAGTGATGTGCGAAGCGTATTCTGGATGCAAGGCGAAGTGGTTGGCGCTGAATAAAGTTATTCTGCTCGATAGCGTTCAAGATGAGGACATTGATTTGGAATTCGATGTGACTTGTTCACTCAGGAGCACGAAACTGCAAATGGTACAGAAGGCGATTAGTTCGCTTTTTAAGCTCTTTCTTAATCTGCGTGGCAAACCTTATGGTAGCTGCAGGATTGCAACGACCGATCAAAGTGAGTTTGACGACTTTGTAGCGTTTGTAATCCGTCGACGAGCTAAGAAGATGTCTCTTTGGCTGCATGACTCGCTCGGTAGTCAGCTATCAGAAGTGCGGACACGGTTGGAACAACGCTATGTAGACCCGCTCATTGTTTTCATGTGCAGGTGCCGACAGAAATGCATGCATTGTCATCTTGGGTGCATGAATTCGGTGACACACTTAATGGAGACGGCGCATGACTGCTGCACAGAGCACAAATGCCCTGGGCGATGTGAGTACGGTGAATGTCAAAGAGGTTTTGATGCTGGACAGGTTCCTCCGTGCTCTCGGAGTGCAGGACACGAGGGAAAATGTGAGTGTGAGAAAGGGGAACACACGTGTGGACAGCCATGTGTACTCAATCGCTCATCTAATTGCAATCATACGTGCTCTAAACGAGCGGAGCACCCGGGGGAGCACTTTTGTTCCGTTCAAGTTCATGTATGTGGACGCAAGTGTTCTGCCACGAACTGTTCTGCCACCTGTTTGCTTGATATTCAACGAGAACATTCTGTACACAAGTGTGCTGAGACGCAATGCTTAGAACCTTGTTTAATGGATGGATGCAAGAACACGTGTGGTGAAAATAATCATTTTCATGGACAGCACGCGGTGTCACATGCCTTTGAAAGGGAAAGCGGATTGGGTCGCGTGACGGACGCGAGCAATGATTATGAAGTAGATGGAGTCGTAAGACACATGTGCAGTCACAGTCACGCGTGTGGAGAAATGTGTTCGGTGGATGGCATTTGCGAACAAAAGGTTCACTTGAAGAAATCTGCGCGTACGTACACGGGCGCACGCGGATCATTCGAATATATTTATCAAGAAATGAACGGCTGCAAAAGGCACTGCGCTTACTTAATACCTAGTGGCGAGGTGGAACATGAAGGTTCACATACTTGTGTGGTCCGAACATGTGGTGAAGGTGAAGACACCGAGCAGAATAGCGTTCACTATTGCGACGCACGATGTCCGTCTTGCAATTATTACTGCAATAAACACTTTGGCCATATGGAATTGCATGCCACTTCCCACGGGAATATGCATCAGACATACTTTATAGCGAAAGGAAATGAGGTGGACGTCGAAGATCGAAAATACAAAGTGGGAGAGCAGGGAATTGCAGAAATGTGCAATCTCTTTTGCGCCAAAATGGGACGAGGACATGTCCACTATTTACCTTGTGAAAGCCATGACGATGAAAAGTGTGTCTATTACACATCAGATGCGAGTAAAGACCATCGACGCCATTGTATGGATGAGTTGTTTCCTCGTCCAAGTCAAGACATGGATGAGCTGCTCCATGCTCAGTTTTGGACAGCTATTGGCTGGGAAGATCCGTGCAGTGACGAAGAGCGTGCTGCGTTTTCCAAGTGTCCGTTTGAGTGCAATGCACCCGAGCACGATCGTGCCGATGGAGAAGCTTCGTACTGTGCCTTGGATGCTTGGCATATGCCTGAACTAAAACCCGACGAAGCCGATAGTAGTTTTGGTTATGTGGATGGACACAAGTTTAAGTGCGTGCATTTTGTCGATACAGACAAATTCCACATCGTTTTTGTCTTGGATAGCTCGGGGTCAATGAGTGGTCGACCATGGAAGAACTTACTATGTGCGTGCCACGATTTCGGTCTTAGCCGTCTAAGTGACGGAGGAGAGAACGATTTAATTACGTACATTACGTTTGACCGTAAGAGTCATATCGTTTGCGAGGGTGAACCTTTGCCGAAAGCTTGGAATACGTTCTTGCCATTTTTGGGGAGAGGAACTAGCTTTAGCAGAGGTTTACGAGCGGCCAGTGAAGTATTATCACGCAATAACTTTGAAGAGTATAAGAGCGTGTTGATCTTCTTTTCGGATGGCCATCCTAGGGACGTCGATTTGGGCATTTCGCTTGCCACACATATTCGCTCTCGCTATGGCAAGTACGACCTGAAAGCTTTTGTTGTTGGTTTTTTTGGACGCGTGAATGTTTCGGTGCTGGAGCGTATCGCATCCGAATTGGGTGGAAAGTATCGTCAGGTGTTGGAAACGAGTGAGTTAAGAACAGAATTTCAGCGGATTGCCGCGGTTTTGTCCAAAACAAGTGCGGCAAGTCTCGCGCTGCTAAACGGCAGCAAAGTTAGTCTAACTCGCGTGAATGTTTCGGTGCTGGAGCGTATCGCATCCGAGTAGCCCGTCCCGTAAAAGATATACTAATTATAAATGCGTACCTAAGAACCTCACCTAACAAGTTACGTGTGTTCAAGTAGTACGCGACCATTGTGGCCATCTTTGCATTTTTGCATACTGTGGTACTTTAGGACTTTATCTTTATATTAAGTTTTAGGTTAGGTTCTTAGGTACGCATTTATAATTAGTATATCTTTTACGGGACGGGCTAAACGGCAGCAAATGAAAGACTAACTAGCAGCAAGTGAGGCAAACAAAAAAAGTACCAAATAGGATATACTTTTTTACCTTTTTGGGGCTTTTATGCGCGGATCAAGGCATTTAAAGTTCGACATATTCGTACAAGACCAAAAAAGGTATACTCAATGTTTGTGTATTTGTGTCAGACTATAATTTAGTTATAGTCAAATATATTATTGTATTGTGCCTCAAGCATGTCGGAGAGCTACTCCAACACGTTCGGGCCTGTGACACCACCTACAAGCGTAACGGTCCTCTCCGAGATGCGCGTAGCAGGAAACTTGCCACCAATGACAGCAATACCCGTACACATGGAGTGACCGAGAATGGCGCCCAGGGTGACGCCGAATGCGTCCTTCGTTGCTGACAGTGTCACTGTCGCAATCTGCGAGCGATCACCCCACTCCGCCCGGAACGTCATGATGAACGTCTGGGAAAACACCTGAATCATACCGTCCGTCACGTAATCTGCTTTTTTCTTGCTTTCTTCCACTTGTCTGCAATAACATCAAATACAGGTAGCAACAACCACCTTTTTAGTACACTAGGATCTCACTAGAAGAGCCAAAACTCCTCCGTACTCATCCTGGATCGCATCTTCATCTTTCTTCCCATCAGTTCTTCTTCCTCCTCTGTCAATTCCTCCGACGGGTCTCTTTAAATCAAATCATAGCAGTAACTATAAAAGCCAACGTTAGTGCAAACCTCCACTCTTCCCATCATTTGTTTGCCTCGTCATCTGCTTACGCTGCATTTATCTCCCTCGCATCGTATAACATCTTGACTCCAAAGACCACAAACTGAAACGTGACACAATTTAATTCTGTAGTCAGTATTATCAGGAGCTTCAAGATACTTTTCTCCCACTTACCAGCATTGCACCCATAATGCGTCAAACTAGGCGGCAGGAATTTTGTATCCACGACACCCATGACCACCGATAGTACCGTCATCACAATTAAGGCACCAATAGCACCCGCAAAAACTACGACACGGTCTTTTTTCATACTCAAAATATCTGCAATAAAGAACGTCTTGTCCCCAATTTCCGTGGCCCAAATTGTCAGCAGACCACTTGTAAAGCCCGACCAGAATTTCTGGGGTCCACGTTACGTAATTTCGGTCGTGCTCCACCAAAAACGATTCCCCATCCAGTCGCAGCTTCAGCTGGAAATGTACCTAAAAAAGGATTCAGCGCCTGGTTGACCGAATCCGTGAAGGGGCATTTTAGGATTTTTGAGGAAGAGGGGCATTTTAGAATTTTTGGGCCAAACCCGGACGTTATCTCACAAGTATATCCTTTTTTGTACTTTTTTGATTTTTTCCTCGTTGCTGCCTCACTTGCTGCTGGTTAGTCTTTCACTTGCTGCCGTTTAGCCCGTCCCATCTTTTACCTTTTAAGTCGCATTACATCCTGCCCTGGTGCGCACCTTCCCTGATCAGGTAGGGCGCGCTTCTTTCTGAGAAACTTCAATCCCAACGGCAGTCAGGCGCTAACGGTCTGAACTGCCATTACGGAAAGTTACACGTGCCCCCAACGTGTCAACTTCCGACAGGTTATGAGCCCAAGGGACACGGGGGCACGTAAGCACATACAAATTTAAAGATATTACTCAAGTTTGTCCTTTGGGGAGGACACTCCGCGGGTGGTTGTTCCTCATGATGAGGAACTGAATTATAGAGTCCTCTTTGAGGCACATGACGCCCCTACCGGGGGTCATTTAGGTCGGGATAAGACCTACAGCGCTTTAAGCGCTTTGTATTGGTGGCCCAAGATGTATAAGTGGGTCGGTGCGTATATTCGCACCTGTGAGACGTGTCAGAGGGTCAAACTTGACGATTACTTCTGGACGGTCTCCTGGTACATTGGAGTTGTTTTTTAACTTAAGTCGACTGTTGCGCTGGCGATTGCACTGTTGTCGTGTTAAATTGGTTTTTAACTGAAGTCGACTGTTGCGCTGGCGATTGCGCTGTTGTCGCGGTAAATTGTTTGTTTTAACGTCTGTTCATCATGGACGAGGACGACGTGTTTTATCCGGAGAGCGCGTTGAAAACGCTGCTATTACAAGTTGGAAAAATGAACGATCGTTTGAATAAAATGGAGTTGGAGGGAGAGATGCTCCAAGGCCTCGGGCGAAGGAATTTGCCGGCTACGGTCCAGAATACACCGGTTGGGGGGGATTTCGCCCTTTCAAGAAAGTATTAAGAATTTCGCGCCGTTTGGACAGCGGATTACGATCGATGACTTGTCATCAGATGAAGGCATCGAGAGAGGAGGTGCGCCTCGCGCGGGAATGCCGCGAGAGCGACCTGGAGTGCCTGGTGGTATGCCAGAGTATGGGCATGCGGCTGTAATTTATGGAAATCAGGGCATTCAGCCGCGCCCTTACAAGATTCCGAAGTTAACGGTGCAAAAATTTACGGGAGACGAGATTTACCTGGTTTAAGACCCGGATTCAAGGACTGGGCATATTTGTTTATGGAATCCCTGGATATAGCGGAGATTTCGTCTGGATTTTCGTGGACGGAAAGACTAAAAGTGAACAAGCTTGGTGAGCATCTGAACGGTGCAGCATCAAGGTATTTTCGTTCAAATATGGCGTTTGGTGGCAGATTTCGCAGACTCTACATTTCGTGCTGGATCAGATGTGGCGCGCGTACAAGGTCACGATTTCGCATCAACAGGCGGCGCAGCTATTTGCTTGCGAGGAGGACTCAAGGCGATTGTGGAACGATCATCTACTTTACCGGACAGCGTTGGCGCGAGAAAGAGAGTCCAGTGAAAAGCTGATAGTGGAGAATCTCGTCAAGTATGCAGTGCCAAGTTTAAAGTATGCTATGATGACGCGTTATAATCCGTCGCGGACTTACTACATTATGCATGCACAAGAGCTGGTGGCGTGGGCGCAGGAAGTCGAGATGGACCATTTGAGAAGTAGGAAAGGACCGAAGATGAGTGTGAACGCGATGCAAGAGAGCAAAAAGGCGGTTACGTGTTACGGTTGTGGCAGTAAAGGGCATATCCGCCGGGATTGCAGCAAGAGACCTGATAGGAAGCAAGCTCACCGTAGTACGCAAGATGTTCCAGAGAAAGAGTATGGATTGGATACTACAGAGGCGAGCGCAGAGTGGCGCAGTGCATTGAACTCAAGTGACTTAAACGTAAGTGACGCATGGATACCGGACAGAGGAGCGAGCCGTCATCTCGTCGGAGATGAAGCATTGCTGGAAGATGTCAAGACAATTGCGAATGGAATGAAGATGACTTTACAAGATGGAAATTTCATACAAGTGACTAAGGTTGGCAAGATGCGTCTACGAAGTGTTGATGACCCGAGTACAGTGATAGCATTACAAGAAGTATATTATTCGCCAAAGCTAGCAAGAAATCTAATTTCGCTGGACAAGTTGATGCGGAAGGGTTGTAATTTCGTACATCGAAATGACAAGATGGAAGTTCGTTCACGTGGAGATCTGCTGTTCACTGTGGAAGTTCATGGATCAATTTTGGCGGCAAATGTTGTTACGACTACGAGAAACATCAGTCAAATCGAGACGCTGGATACCGAGGCAAGAAGACAAGTGACAAGAGCGTTGGCAGGTGATGGCCTCACGTTGTATGAAGCGGATATGAATTCTGGAAATCAAGAAGAAGATAGCATGGAACAGAGAGATGAAAACGAGACAGAACGCGTTGATGATACGGTGGAACAGATACCAAGTATATCAAGAAAGGATAGCTCGAAGACAAAACTTGTGACGCAAGAAACGGCGAAGTTCAGAGAATACAAGGAAACACTTAATCGGAAGAAGGCGAAGAAGAAGCCTGGGACGGAAGGAGACGTCACTGAAGTGAGTCAAGAAAACGAAAGGAGCGCAGATGTACAAGAACACGCGTTATCTGTATACGCTGTGATGTGGAAATCAAGTCGAGATTATCTCGCTTGTGCGCCTCGTTATAGTGGATACCCGAAGGATCCACTATAACGAGGCGCACAAGCGAGATGATTCATGCAAGTGGAAGGAGGCTGAAGAGGCATAATTGAAAGCTTTACAGGACATGGATACTTGGGAAGTCGTGAAGTGCCAAGATAAGCGATCTGTCTTCGAAATGGGTATACAAGACGAAGACCAAGGCAGATGGGACCATAGAGAGATACAAAGCAAGACTCGTAGAGCGTGGAGATAAACAAGTTTACGGACGCGATTTTATTTTTACGTTTTCGACTGTGATAGATTTGAGAAATGTCAAGGTATTGCTGGCGATGGCTCAGGTGTGGAATCTGCCGGCACGGCACGGAGATGTCCCCAGCGCGTACCCGAAGGCCCTACGGAGCAAAAATTTGACATTTTGTTGAAGATACCCCAAGGCATGGCAATAAAGGATGAAGTTTTACGAAATTTCGAAGTGGATTCTACTAAGTGTTTGCCTTTACGTTTGAAGAGGATCCTATACGGATTAAAACAAGCTGTACGCATGTGGTACGCGCTGTTGCGTAAGACACTAATCTATTTGAAGTTTGAGCAATGCATGACGGACACATGCATATTTTCAAGAAGAGATGTTGAAGGATTTGTGATTGTTGGAGCTTACGTTGATGACTTACTGGTGACAGGAACGACGGTGCAGCCGGTTGATAAGCTTTTCGAGATGATGCAGATATTGGAGTTGAAAGATCTCGGACCGGTAGAAAAGTTTCTTGGTATACGTATCGGTGGAAGTCAAGACAGTGGATATACTATGTACCCAAGAACAGATGATCGATGAATTATTAATCAAGTACAACATGGAGCACGCTAACACCGTGCAACTACCTATTGTGGATGTAAACGATGAAGGTGAAGATGATAATTTTGCCCAAGACAGCAGCGGAAGGTGTTCCGACACAGAGAGTTTTCCAATCGACAGCTGGAAGTTTACTATGGATTTCAAGGTGTACAAGACCGGACATTTCATTTGCAGTACATAGAGTTACAAGACGCATGCACGCACCAAGGCAGGCAGATTATAAGTTGGACAAGCAAATTATGCGGTACCTAAAAGGTTCGAAGGAGCTCAAGTTATGTTTGGATTGCAAAGCAAGGAGAGAAGACAGTTTTCAGTTGGTTGGTTACACAGATTCGGATTTCGCAGGTGACAAACAAGACAGGAAGGGTGTAAGCGGTTGTGTGGTTTCTTCAACGACATGTTTGTTTGTTGGAAGTGCAGAAAACAGGGTGCATTCGCGTTATCAACAGCGGAGGCGGAGTTTGTTGCAGCCGCAGTTGGCGGAAAGGAGATATTAGGCTTGAAGGAGTTGCTGGAGGAGATTGGACTCAAGGTGGAGATGCCGATGCTTTTGCGCATGGACAATCAAGCGACAATTCGGCAGCTGGAGGACGAAGCAAGTGGTGCAGCATCTAAACATGTGGATGTGAAGCTCAAGTTCCTGAAGGACTACGTCAAGCGCGAAGCGGTGAGACCGCTGCACGTGGCCAGTGATAGCATGATCGCAGATCTTCTGACGAAGCAACTGTATGAAGTGCGGGTCTCACGCTTACGCAGCAAGATTGGATTGGGCTAATGATGGTTTGCACAAGAAGTGGCACGATGATAGCGGAAGGAGTGTTGGAAATTTTCTATGCTACGCGTGTGTGCAGCCTGGTGTTAAGCTGAACAAAAATTTCAAGTACTACGCGACCATTGTAGCCATCTTTGCATTCATGCATATTTTGGTACTTTAGGGTTTTATCTTTATATTAAGTTCTAGGGTAGGTTCTTAGGTACGCATTTATAATTAGTATATCTTTTACCTTTTAAGTCGCATTAAATCCTGCCCTCGTGCGCACCTACCCTGATCAGATAGGGTGCGCTTCTTTCTGAGAAACTTCAATCCCAACGGAAGTCAGGCTCTAACGGTCTAAACTGCCATTACGGAAAGTTACACGCGCCCCCAACGCGTGTCAATTTCCGACAAGAAGGAACTATGGCAGCACTATATAATACTCTATGGCTATAACAGGTCTAGATGTTGCAGGAGCTTAACATCCGCGTCACTAGGTACTTCGAAGTACATCTTATCATTTTCTTGACGTAATTACCGAAACAGTCTGGTGACCATTAACAAATTGATAAAACTTGTGCTGGGAGATGAGTATTAAAGGCATGTTAGAGGGTGAATTATGTGAGATAAATCACATCAACCATGCGCTGGTACCTTTTTGTATGAAAACAATGAGATGTGTGGACGTCGTTATAAAAGATGCATTACATGTTGTTCTAACGTAGTCTGTTGATTGAGCCGTAAACTGACCCCCCGGTGTAAAAAAATCCAGCTTGAAGTCATCAATGGGCAAGCAACCCAAAGTTCATCACTTGGATGGTGATGCTGACCATTCCATACAAGCCAGCTCGTCGGTGGCGCCATCTTATTGACATAATCTCCAATAAACACGTCAGTGAATCATAGCAGCACAATCAAAATGGTTGATATAAGATCATCCAAACAAACTGTTCCGCTAGTAGTGGAAAGGATGTCTGGAAAGGGTGCAAAACATTGTCACGACCGGATGCATCCTGCGCTATAAGCGCACAAAAAATTGACTTCACCCTTCGAACCATGTTATATACTTTATGTAGATGTGGAGCTTGATATTATCGGCGAGTTTGGGGTCAGTATACGCTGACCCGTGTTGAATCAACATGAAGTGATGGTTTGAAGGATCGATGTTAGCATTTCGTGGATTGCGTTGGATTATACCCTTTTTCAGTGTTTACGTTGCCATTTACAGTGATTACATCCATCGGAAGAAAAATAGCTTCGATCGATTGGAAGGTAAGCTTAGCTGCAACGCGGGAGCTGAATGATACGTATTGATTCCGACGCGCAGAATCGCCAGATTGATATTGTTTCTGCAGTCTACGGACCAAATGGTACTGTACTCCATATAGATACAGGGTACTACCCCCTAACTTTGATCGTATACCGGTATGTCACCCTGATTTTTTGTTCAGTTAACATGGCCCCCTATTACCTGCATTTCCAACCTCTGCTCGACCTAGGAAATGACCAGGAGAACCGGACTCGCCATTGCCCAGCAGTTGACGGCTGTTTCGGAAGGATTTTCTCGACTGTATTTATTCCATCACGGCCAGACAGGTGGACTTTCGAGGGAAAAAAAACAAAAACGCGGTCCGTCTAACTCACTGAACCTTGGCGTTGCATAGGTAGCATAAGCCCACTTGATCTTCTATGTCAGATATATGGCTAATACGATCTGCGATCTGTGAAGAATATTCCGATGCAAACTGCTGCACACCTAAAGTAGCGATCGACACAGTGCGAGAGTCGGAGGCGAGTGGTTGGTACAGTTGGCAGTGAGTGAATGTGGAGCACTGAGTACTTTTCATCAGACTTCAACCGGCAGCGTAACTTCAAGGGCGCGGAGTCAACATGCAATTAAATGCGGAAGGTCTTGATCAAGCCAAGTATCTAAGGGACGCCATGAAAGATGTACCTCTAAGCGATATTTAATGTAGTTCATTAAAACGTGCCTATGAAACGGCAGACGCCGTCGCTCAGTTTCATCCATAGATTGACGTCCAACTTTTTGGTGAGGTTGACGAGATGGATTTCGGTGAGCTTGAAGGGCTCTCGATGGAGGCGCATGCAGCTCAAATACGCTCAATGTATAAGAAATCGGAACAGGGGGATTTCCATGCTGCATGACTTGGTGGCGAAAGTCCAATGGATGTCGTGAACCGCGGCGTGAAGAAGATAACCGACGTCATGAGCAATACTTCGCCCAAAGAACAGGTGCTATGGTGACCCATGGACGCTTCAACAAAATTATTTTGGCCCAGGTACTGCACGGCGCGTTGACTCACATGGCAGAGATTCGTCAGGATAACACGTGTGTGAGCATCATCGACTTTAATCACGCAACGCAGACATATCACGCCATAAAAAAAATGCTTAACCACATTGTTAAAAATAGTCTGTATACTTAATTATTATAATTAGGTAGGACTATTTGTTTTTAGTTAGCAATCTGTATTTCTTACCTTTTAGGTGCTAAAAATAAGGTATTCGTACTCGGTTCTGAGTACTGCCTATTTTTGCACTGATAATGTATGGGTACGTAACACAACAGCTGTTGGTGGTATAGTATACCTTCAACTGGTCATGTATATTCATGTTAGGCGAGCTAATCACTTCTCAATAAAGTTTTCATTAGATAACTATCTACTTGCATTCACTTCGTCGGACGCTTAACTATCTCTCAACTGGTGTCACTCTCTCAACCTAGCTGTAATTGGTTGTCGAGATATAGACAAGAGACGATTTGGTATTATTACCTACATTATACGACTTTCACGACCCGAGTTTCCTACACTACTGTGCTGCGATGGAGGGAAACACCTTTCAACAAACATTAATCACTTACCCTCACCGCCTTCGGTGTATACTGATTCTCCTGGTATTACGAATCTGAAACAGGTGAACCCTCTTGGCTTTACTATATACAGTCGTCCCTCGGATAACTCATTTCCTGATAACTCATAACCTCAGATAACTCGTAGGATTTGCGTTCCACCGTGCCAGTTCTATGGCCTATAAATAATAACTCATAACTCATAGACTGTAAATAATGAGCTATCTGAGGGAGAATTTTTTAATTTTGGGTCTGCCTAAACCAATGATCGAGGGTGCCTTGAGTGGTGAAAGCAATGCCAAGGGACATCTGAAGTTCACGTATGCGCCTGTGGAACGCCCGATCAGCTGGTCTGGACAAATCATGAAGAGAGGCAGTAGTGGCAAGGGCCTTCAGCTTTTCTTCCTTTCTTATCTCCACCATCTCCACCTGCTCCTGTTCCTCTTCGACCTTATCTGTCTGCTGCACCGTAAGATGATTTCCGCATCAGTAAGCTCCACATGGGCAGTGTCAACCCCTCTTCCGGATTCAGTAGGTCGTTGATGTCGATTGGGTTCTTCGGACGAAGCTGTGGTGAAGTGTACCACAAATTTGGCCACTTTTGGTCAAGGCAGTTGGTCGAGTTTCTGATTGGTCTAAACAAGGGGGGCTTTTTAGCCTATCAGATTCAAGGAGTATCAAGAACGCCGGTCTTGGGTGAGTCACCTGACATTGGGTATTTTACATAATTTTGTGTGGGTACATTAGGGACCATAGGGAGGTAGTATTATTGGTTAGTTGCGGTTTTTCCGAGTAGAAGTATTTTGGTTACGGATTTTCCGGTAAAGGTTTTTGGTCTAGGAATAAGTGGCAAAAACCTCTTCTGGTCTTGGTCTACACCACAGCAAGGGGTCGCCGTTCTTCTTTTCACGTACACTAGTCGCCTCCGCCCGCCGCGGAGTGTTTGGGGGCAGAGGGTTGAATTATCCCCTCTCGCCTATTATACCCGGTCTGGACGCGCCGCACGCGCACTATGGCCACCGGAAGTCCCTCGACGGGAGTACGATTTGGCGATCTCGACACCTCAACTCAAGTACGTTTGGAACGTGCTATTCACTGGATTGGTCTTTACGTGGAGATATCGTTTGTGGAGTTTCACGGGCATATTGGGTCTTTACGTGGACATATTGGCTTATTTTAACATTGGTTGGAGTTTAGACCGGTTTTGGTCTGCTCTCATATTGGTTAGGGGCTATACCGGTTGATTGGTCTACCCTCTATTATTTCGTATTGGTCCGGTCTAGATCGTTTGGACGATCGACCTATTGAAATTTATCTTTTGGAAGTGTTTCTGGTCTGTACGTACCTGGGGTGAAGAGTTCCGCCTTGGGTACACCTAGCCAGCACGGTCTCCGATATTCAAGACAAAATCAGATCGATCTGCGATCCCGATCCACCGAGTGTGTAACTAGCCCATTCCATCGGGTACACAAGGTAAGATGAACTTAAGTGAATCGGACCAAGTGTCTTTGGATGATGACCGGTCGTCTGCCAGCAGCGGACGATCGGACCAGATTTCGAGTGGAGGTCCACGGGGTACCCCCCCGTAAGTTGGAAGGCTGGGCACGATGGTGGTAGTCAGGTTGTCAATACAAATGTATTCGATTTCGAACTTGACTCCACCACAAAGCCTCTGAATGACATCAAGCAGCTCTTGCTCAACACCACACTCCTCATCACTGAACTCCAGCTGAGGTGTCTCTTCAAACAGGTTGGTGTGGCGAAAACAGTTTGCCACTGTTGCTGCTGAGATTTCCTGTTACGCATCTTTTCTCCACTGCATAGCAGTAAATTGGGAAACCTTGTAGATCTCACGCTCACCCCGCTCATCACGATCCACAGCATTTAGAAGATAAAATGGCGGTAGTGCCGTTTAAATTCCGAGATTATTCCTGCATCCACTGGCTGTATCTTTGACGTGCAGTTGGACGGGAGAAACTGGACAAAGACATGCTCCAGCTCAATACCGTTGGTGACATGAGAGGATGCATTATCCAGGATCTTCCTGTTTTTGGCCTAGCAATGTAATACCTTTAGCTCCCAAGAGAGCTGTTGAGAAACAAATCAAAATTCTGCTTATTTTCATATCTGCTTCAAGCTGCTTCAGCCACTCCTGAAAAAGGATACCCGTCATCCACGCTTTCTTATTGTGGCGATAATAGAAGCCCAATTGCTCCCCAGACTTGCGCTTAAAGAAGCGAAGTTTGTTGGCTTTACCAATGAAAAACGTCTTCAGATTCTCAGAGCCGTCTGCATTTGCAGTTAAGGAGATTGTGATACTGGTCTATTATAAATTAAGTTTGTCATTAGTGAAATATAGAAGGTCAAAAACTGTGAATAATGGTTTAACTTATCTTTCTTGATTCCCTCAATGCTCTGCTGCGAAACTGTCTTTTCAGGAACCATGCTGTATAACAATCCTTAAATCAAAGATTAGCACGCTTCCAAGACTTTCAAATTCAACTGCACTTGTCAAACCATCCACATACCAGTTTCATCCATGTTGAAAAAATCTTTCAGTAGATACTGAGCTATGGTTGCTCTCAATCCTGGTAAGGCAGCATCAATTGCCTCCTGGTCTGCTGCACCACTATCCCCATTATCTTAATGCTGTGTAGCTTGTTCCGCTCTTGGAAGCGCTGCAACCAGCCATTGGAGAATTTGATTGTGTCTTCAGGAATGCCAAGGTTCTCAGCAAAAGTTTTCGCTTTAACTTTTATGAGCTCTCCACTAAGAGCAACCCGCCTTGTCTGGCACATGTGGTGAAGTGGCTGAAGTTTATGGTGAAGTGTATACGGAAAGTATACATAAAGAGTATACGGTGTCGTAGTCGGCCATGAAGTGAGTTTTCGGTATTGAAGCCAGTGCTGAAGTAACCAAGAAGTAACAGGTAAACAGATACTGGAGGTAGATATAAGATTTCTTAATACTTTTAATATAATCAAATTTCCCCCTAGTGACCAGTCGACCTCCACCTAACAAAACCTTCTCTCTAAACCTATACAAAAACTAAGTACAACCCGAGGACAACTTTAAGTGAACGAGTATTAAAGCGTGATAAAGATCCTCTGCGATTACCTAAGTTAAGGGGCAGCCTGAGTGCTATCAGGAAGTGTCCATTTTCAGTAACTTTGTATTAAGGTTCGGACGTAAGTATCAAGAGCCTGGGAAGTTTAAGCAAGAGAGGTGTATTGTATCGCTTCCTTGTGTTTTTTTTGAGTGGAAACCTCGAAAATTTAAGTTCCTTCACGACAACTGGTGCCGCGACCCGGGACCTCACGTCTACTTAATACAATTTCACACACAAAATGGCTTTAGTGACTACTGAGGGAGAGAAAGAGCTGGTCTTTAAGTTACAGCGCTCTCAGGAGGAACACGAGATAACATACACTTTCTCTGAGGCCTGTGCAAGAATGGCACGGTATCAACGGCATGTACTGAAGCTACCTGGGGACTCACATAGTTGGTTTTTATTATATGAGATTCGCAAGGTGGCAAGAGCTGCCCCTAATTTTAGAGTTAAAGAAGATCTTACTTCTTTTGGGGGATTAAAAGAGTCAATTGAAGCTATTGAAACGCTGCTTCGAAATTGTGGCTATGAGTTCGTACGACGAGAAGAATTCGATAATGCATGTGACTTCAATCTGGATCGTACCGCGAAAGATATTGGTCTGATGGTGTCACTATTATTAGCGGAAAACCAGTGGGAAACATCCTTGATGTTTTACCGGAAAGAGGCTACGGATGTCAGTCCAAGTTATTATATTGTGGCAGACACCACTCACACACCAGTGAAAGAGTCTAAACCACCGGGTATGCAGGAGCTGTGTAATGACGATGAGTTGGAGGACACTGTGGATTGGAGACCAAAACCTGACCGTCGAGTACAGAAGAATTTTCCTCGGATGAGGACGAGATCATGTCACCACCACGACCAGTGTCGCAACAACAGGACCCAGTGGTGGCAAATTTAGTCCAAATGATGCAAGACGGACGCTTAAGTTTGGAGGAGTTGACTAAAATTACAGCATCTCTATCAGCTAGTCGCACGCCTGATACTACGAGAGGGGCGACTAGTGCAGCATATCGAAGAGCGGCGGTTCCGGAAAAGGCATATCCCAACCCGCCGAAACCATCAAGACACAGCATGTCAAGTGAAAGACACAAATCGTGGGCATCATCAGGTCAGCCTGTCACACCTATCATTCAGAATACAGAGATCAAGACATTTGACGGGAATAGACAAGACTCGGGGAGTGCAAGGGCATGGGTAACAAGATTTTTCCATGTGGCAAACATCTCACGTTGGGATGACGATCAACGGCTAGGAATGTTTGTGGATAGTTTGACGAACACGGCGTCTTGGTGGTATGAACAATTGGCGGATACCGTGAAGTATAACTGGAATGCGGTGATAGATTTATTTCAACGGAAGTTTTGTGTGGACAAAGTGTCGCCTAGGGTCATGTATTCAAAATTGACCCATAAGCAAGACGAGTTAGCGACCACTTATCTATACCGGCTGAATGCCGCGGCGTTACGAGCTGGAATGGATTTCAGGGATGTCTATAACGCCTCATTGTTGGAGGAGCACATCCAACAATTCTTTGACACCATTCATGATCGTGTCATACAAATGCAATGCCAGCATATGACATTCAATAATATTGAGGAATTGGAAAGGGTATTGACAAAGCATGAGGCACGCTGACCAGGCCAGGGAAGAAAATGGCTGCACGCAAAAGTGCCGAAGTGATATATGAGAATGCGCAACCCAGTGTACACGTGATGGGCGGAGAAGTACATACCATGCAGCGGTCACGCTCTAATTATGATGACAAAGGTGCGCGGACGAGTGCGCATAATAACAATGACGGGGGCGTGGTATGTGAACATTGCAATCGAAGAGGACATGATAAAGACAAATGTTGGAAATTGAAAACGTGTGAGCATTACAAAGCAGTCGGACATGATGTGAAGTATTGTCGGAAGTTCATCGAAGAGAAGGCCGAGATGCGGAGCAAGCTGAAGTCTGGAGAACTAACCCAGGATCAGGTGGCCGAACAGTTAAATGCCTAACCCCACAGTGCGTTGCGACCACTGTCGAGAGAAAAGGGGGGGGCATTGTCAAGCAATGTGAGAGCAACACCGCGTTCACCCTTCAGTATAAAAGAAACAAAAAAACGATACATTTTGCATGGAAGGATCACTCACAATGGACGAGGATCAAGAAAAGAAGAAGTTACAAGGAAAAAAAAGAAACAAGTTACATTTAAAGAAAAAGAAGAAGAGAAAGAAGACGCATCAGCGACTACCGAAACAAAAGATGTCTCGGCTTACGTCACGCTGGTGGATAAAAAAGAGGGAGAACGGGAAGGATGGCAACAATTGACCGAGACGACGCAGCCGGAACTGCCGTTAATGTTGGATTCTGGCGCGAACATTTCAGTATTGCATACCAATGTGGCGAAGATGTTACATATAGCAGTCCGGATGTTTGATACCCCGACTAGTTTTTGTGGCGTAACGGAAAGTACCATTGGCGCAATTGGTTTGGCCACTGTCGAGGTTCGGATGGGCCCATCTGTTATTTTTAATTGTGAGATGTGGGTGGCCAACATTGATTCAAAAGCTTTAGCGATACTTGGAACATATTTCCTGGTGAAGGCGGGAGTAATTCTGAATATGAAGGATCAGTGTTGTCAGATTCCCAATTAAAATCCGCTACCGTTGATGACTCAGGAAGATCAAATCTCCAAGGAATATGTGCAAGTACATGAGCGAATTACGGGGAGTGATGGCATGATAATTAATTGGACCAGTGTACATGCGGTACAGATGGTCGGAGATAAACCCCCGCTGTATATGTGATGGATGCTATAGACCCATTGAAGGTAGATCAGACCAAATTGGAAAGGGAGGTTTACCTGCATGAAGGGGTGGAAATGTCGGCTGAAGCTATGGAAGAACAGTTGGCGCTTATACCTGAAGTGGAACAGGGGCCGATAACGCCACCTGATATGGCAAACGCGGACATAGTAGAGCCTGGGATTACCACCAAGGAACAAGAGGACCAGTTACGATCATTGCTATACAAGTATGCTGATGGATTCATAAGCTCTGGTAATGCGCTGCCACCACCAGCCAAGGGTGTGTTTTGCGATGTGGATGTTGGAGAGACTTCGCCTATAGCTCAGAAAGCGCGCAAGGTACCAGCGCATCTCCTACCAAAGTTGTACGAGTTGATACGAGGCCTGTTGCAAGCAGGATTAATTAAGTATTCGGAGTCATCTTGGGCCTCACCAATCGTGATCGTGTTAAAGAAAAATAAAACAGACATACGATTGTGCATTGATTATCGAGCTGTCAATCAAAAGACGAGACTGATGGTGTATGCCATGCCTTTGATAGATGATTTGCTAGATAACTTTGAAGGAGTTAAATGGCTATGTTCAATGGATAACGCGAGTGGGTATTGGGCTATACCTATGACAAAAAGGGCTCGGTTAATTACCGCTTTTATTTGCCCTCTAGGACACTTTAAGTGGCTTCGAATGCCACAAGGACTAAAGAATGCGCCGCAAATATATCAACGTATAGTGGAAAATGCCTTGTGGACAATGGTCCGACGCTCACAACAGATGAGGTTGATGTGCAAGATCATGAACGATGATACCACTATGGATATCGATGATGATGCCACATATGTTTTGGAGACGGACGTACCTCTGTCACAAGGTGTGTTTCATAATGGCCATGTGGTGGAAAATGAGGAGCGACCTATCATTGGGAGGCGCTCATACATTGATGGCATTACGTTAGGTGCGAGTAATTGGGATACACTGTGTTTAATGCTTAGGAACCTTTTGGAGTCATTCAAGTATTGGAGAGTAACCATAAGTCTACCCAAGAGTGCATTTGGGAAGCACAGTGTAGAGTTTCTGAGTCATCGCATATCTGCAAAGGGAATTGAAGCGTCACCACGAAACTTGGAATCAATTATTAAGATGGAATTTCCACAGACATTAAAGGGGGGTCAGAGATTTACTGGCAGTCTGTTTTATTATCTTAGGTTTATCAACAACTTCGCGACGTTAGCGGCATCACTATATGAATTGACATACCTGCAGTTAAGGGATGGAACTCAATTGGAACACGCTGAGAAGTCTTTTGCATTGTTGAAGGATCGGCTTGTGCACGCACCGTTGCTACGACATATCGAGCGTGCGAAACCATTAAGTGTAATTATATACACTAATACGTGGGCATTTGGAGCTACAGTGTGTCAAGAGAACGATGGGATCTTGCACTCAGTAAGATATGTCAGTAAAGTGTTCAAAGATGCGGAGACGCGATATACAGGAGCTGAACAGGAAGTGCTAGCTTTGCTGAAGACGTTACATGACGCTAATCATATTTTATTTGGACAGCATATAACAGTATACGCAAGGTATTCAACGATGCGATGGCTATTCACGTCCAAAAGTTTAACTGGGAGAGGAGTTCAATGGGCGGTGATGTTATCCCCATGGTCGTTAGAGATTATTAGAATGGACCATGAAGGTGTTGGCCTGCCCGCATTATTGACCACATCGATGCGCCTGTGGAAAGAATGAATGAAGTATTAGAAGACATTGCTCCACTAAAGACACTGAAGGACACGCCTATTATTAGACCAATTCCAGGATTGCGTCGCCAAAGTACTGGATATGTCTTATCGTTTGATGGTGCAGTACGGATGAAAAATAATCCCAAAGGCACGTTTGGCATGATAGTATGAGAGTTACCGACTTGGGAGGTGATAGCGGCTGAATACGGAATACAAGATAACCTCACAGTGAATGATAGTGAATATCATGGGTTGATCGGTGCATTACAGCTTGCGCAAGCACACCACATAAACAAGGCAATAGTGTGTGGGGATTCGAGATTGGTGATTGGACAAGTTAATGGAGATTTACGCTGTAACCATGCCTCGTTATTGGTCTGGCTAAATAGAGTGCACTCGCATGGTTGAAACTTTTGAGGCGATTAGCTTAGTGCATGTGGCACGCAAGTATAACCAAGCGGCAGACTTCCTCACGCAGTGCGCAATGAAAGAACATCGAGAGGGGAAAATTACAAGTGGTCAACAAATGACGGACCTGAAAATGTTGAATCGATTACCAGAGTTGTTGTATGCGAACGCAGATGGTCCTCCAGAAAGGGATAAAAGTGAGGACATCCCGGAGACGATTATTAAACCGTCTGACAGAGGTGGTGGTAATACAAGTGATGAGGCGGAAGTGGATATCACTGAAGTCAGTGTATGGGAGGATGGTGGACATCAGTCACCACAAGTATTCGTAATCACTCGCAGCATGGATAAACTGAAGAAAGGACATCGTCAACACCAAGGAAGTGAGACCGTAGAACAAGGGGCGGACATAGAAGAAGAGATGTACTCTGCGAAAGACGATACTGTTGAAGCTAAACAAAGCCGAGAAGGTGCAGAAGAGGACCCCTATGAAACGGCGCCCGCCATTAGACTAGAGCGAATGGCAGCGGCTCAGAATGATGAGGATTGGTGTGGGAAGGTTATAGCGTATTTGAAAGGGGAAGATGACAAGATAAATTCCGCCAGCGAATGGAAAAGGGTAGCTCGGCATGCGATGATGTATTTATTGTACAGTAAAAATGTTCTATATTACGTCGCCTGCATACGAAGCAGAACCGAAGACCAAGTGTGGAGATTGGTCGTACCATCTATATTGCAAGAGGATGTGTTACATGCCTACCATGTTGAGATTGGTAGTGGGGCGCATTAAGGGGTTGGAAAAGTCTATGCTCGTTTGAGGTCTAAGTATTATTGGAGAGGAATGTATGCCCATATCGAAAATTATATTGCAGCATGTGAAGATTGTGCCACGGCTAAAGGAAGGCCAAAATACCAGGGGCGTACTAGTGGAAATATTGTGGCATCAAGACCTTTTTAGATTCGGGCCATGGATTTTGCATTACCTCAGCCACAGACCACTATGGGTCATGAAGCTCTATTGTGCTTTATCTGTTTGTTTTCTGGGTATGTGATACTTATCCCAATGAGCACCACTACAGCCCAGGATGTGGCAGAATTTTACATGGTGGGAGTCTACAAAAGATTTGGAGCGCAAGAAACGCTAAGGAATGACCGAGACCCAAGGTTTATGAGCTCGGTGTTCAGGAGATTCAATCGAATGTTGAAGCAGAAACAAAGACCTACATTGGCATATCGACCGCAAGCCAACGGCAAACAGGAGAGATCGGTGCAGACAGTGATCAAGGCAATAAAGTGCTATATAACGGACCCAGAACAAAGAGACTGGGATGAATATGTAGCGCCATTGGAGTTTCCTTTAAACACTTCAGTGGATTTACAACATCATCAAACTCCGTTCTATTTGGTACATGGATGGGAACCCCGAACCACGATGGAAGCAATGGTACCACCAAAGGATCAGTCTGTCACGGAAAAAGATGCACTATATTGGAGAATAGCTATGAATAAAAAGCACATGGAAGCTCAAGCGCAGGCCATCATTCGGGAGCAAGTGGGTAAAGAAAGAACCCAACGTCATAACGAGAAAGTCAAGTCAAAGCTGTGGTCGACTACAAAAAACCGCTTACCGCCGTGGAGAGTTAGTTTGGCCGTATCACGATTTGGTCAAGCCAGGGTTGGTGAGAAAGTTGGCTCACTTGTGGCATGGCCCATACGTGGTGGATGAACGGGTGAATGATATGGTGTATCGGTTGGTGATACCAACAACTGAGATTCAGATATTCCCACTAGTGCATATTGCTAGGCTGAATCCCTATATCAGCAAGATGAGACGGCCCCGTGAAAAGATTCAGACTAAGGATGCGTTAGAATTAGATGAAGCATTACTTCCGGAAGATTCCTGGTATGAACCTGGCAGAGACGATAAATGGGAAGTGGAACGTATCGTGGATTGTCGAGTGAAACAGCGGACAAGAAACGGGCGTCGGGTGAAAGAATACCTTGTTAAGTGGAAGGATACCGAGGAGATGACGTGGGACCCCGAAGACAACCTTTCTTGTACCATACTCTTGTATGAGGTTGACGCGCAGCGATCTTGGGAGAATGGGCATTACGCAGCCCAGACGGCAGAAGAGGACATCACTGAAAGGGAAGTGTAAAAGCCTCAACAGAAGGGAAGAGCAAAGATGAAAGACGACGGAAAAGATAACAAGAAATCGAAACAAACAAGAAAAAGAAGCCCCAGAAGATTTAGCACATCCCTATCACGGACCCATGTTGGTTGTGATGAGTAGAATGCGGACCCGAGTTGGCAGCATTAGGGAAAATCAGAAGAGACAAACACAAACAAAGAATAAAAGAAAGACGCATGTTTGAACATAATTGGAAAATGTTGGAATATGTGGATACATTACGTGATTAGCTATATAGCTAAATAATGAAAATGATGTGGTGAGCGTGCGAAGAGATGCCTGTCATGGTCCAAGAGGTGAAAAAACCTGTACCTCTCACACAAAACAAGACAAAACAACAATAAACCAGCGCAAGATCGTACGAAGAGATACTTCACGAGGTCCTAAGGGTGCAAAACCTGTACGGCGGCAACAAGATGATAC
>CM047581.1:10781806-10794574 GCA_026184515.1 Peronosclerospora sorghi | reverse complement strand
ATAATTAAAGTAAATATATTAATATTCACTTGTTATCTAGAACGCAAAATTAAGAGTGTTTATTTAATGGGTGGTTTAGAGGCTAATAGTATAGTAACTAACTAATTAATATAATAATATCAAGTCTTTAACTAACTGTACTATTAGTTAACCTGCAAGATTCGGTATTTATACCGAATCGACTTTTCCTTCTTAGATTATAATAACTTATAATCTCTTATTTAAATTTCAGACAACGCGTCTGAAATTAAAATGTGATATTCTAACTTGAATATCTATTATGTAATGGCACCCCATTACAGAAGTCATCCACTGAGTTCGTAATAACGGCAGATTTTCCATTTGAGGTCTTTCATTCGTAGAGAGCTTGTATATCCTACTCCAGGATGTCCTCGGCATCATCAAGAGAGTATAAATTCATCGAGATTGAACAGATCATCGAAATCTGGCACGCCTTGCTGGGCCGCTCGATGCTTCACTATCGCTCCAGTTTTGCTGAGACTTCCAGCCATAGACGTCATGACTCAAATAACCAGCGTGTTGGATCCCCGTGAGAGCCAGCAAGTTCAGTACCACATGTCTCGGTACGCTTGACTTATCCACCCCGCACAGTAGCAACGGGTAGTGGACGCGGATTGCCATTACGCGTGTACTCCACAGCATACGAACGCTTCCGCTCTTCGATAAGTCGTTCAAAGATGTCCTTGTATATTTTGTAAATAGCAGTGTCCCCAGCTTGAAAATATGGAATTGAGCCACGTACATCCGAATATCGCGCTGCGAGCACTTGGACCAAGTTTGTTGGACATGTGCGCGTCTGGAGTGCCACACGAGAGTCTTCCCCTCGACCAGCAATAAAGGAGGGACCATTTGCCAATCCACTTGAGTAGGAGCGAAGTTTCCACCCGGACCTTGGCCAGATGGATTACCCACAGCGTTTAACCATGAAAATCAAACGGTCGCCTTGATATGATTACAGTGTTGAAATTACGTATAGCCATTTGACTTTAGCGTCTTTTCATGGAGATGAAAAACCCATTACATGTCGCTATATTGTGTATATGCATTTCAGGTTAGAACTCAAGTTCAACTTTTTAATATTGTTATATTTGAGTTAAGTAACTTTACATAATACACTTTTCGTTTTGGTTCTTAAACAACAGACCAAACTAAATATTCCCCGCGTGACATTCGTCGCGCATAAGCTCTTCATCACAAGAGATCCCACCTGGTCAAAACTGTCAGACAAGGTAGTTTGATATCTGCGAATCAAGCACAGGTGTTTGTGTGCTTTTTTTCCTGCAGGCTATTGTGGTGGAGCGGCTGATCAAAGTTTTTGTCGCTTGATCAGGCGTTACCACGGCGCCCGGACTTTCGACTAACGAAGGGGGTCCTCTGGTTGTCTCTTGACTGCTTGTGTTCCTGCTCACCTTGTGTACTGACGGCTTGGGCGTCGGTCGCTCTCCAGGTGGCGGGGATGGCACGCTGCAATTCCTTGTTGCAAGATTGAGTTAACCTGTGATTAAGCGACTGCTGCGATCAGGCTTGATCAGGCGCTAAAAGTCGTTGATCAGCTGTGATCAAACTTTATCAGGATTGATCAGGTGCTAGAAGTCGTTGATCAGCTGTGATCAGACTTGATCAGGATTGATCAGGGGTTAAAAGGCGTTGATCAGCTGTGATCAGACTTGATCAGGCTTGATCAGGTGCTAAAAGTCGCTGATCAGCTAGTTGGCGCGAGTTGCGAGCAGATGAACGTGGGTCGCGAGTTGCAGAGTGTCGATCAGGTGTTGATCGGCGAAGGGGGTACTTTATCAGGCAGCGGAAGTCTTCACTGCCTGATCGCGGAGCCTCTGGAGTCTTAAACAGCTAAGTAACACCTAAATATATGTATTCCTAGCCTAAACCTACGAGGGGGGGGGGTAATTTCACTAAATCCACCTAGAGTTCCCGTGGGGCGCTTACAGCAGCCGAACTCTAGGGGCCAAACGCAAACCAAACGAGGTGAGAGCACTGCTCGATCACGTTCCCGAAACCAACAACCTTTAAAAAGAAGAACCGCTGACACAGCGGGCGGAGTTACGGCGAGTTCTCACACTCTACGCCTACCGGTGGGCCAAAAACTCACTCAGTGCTCCCTCCCGGGACATAGCGGTATTATTATAGAGGGAGGCGCAAAGGTGCCGTCCCTAAAACGATCTGCTAGATCTCACGGCAAAAGGAGAACTTTGTTATTGCTTAAATCCTAAGAACTACAAATTACCTAATATCCACCAATCAGAACCACCCATTCCAGCGTCCTCCGTCGACCAGTCGACCTGATTTATCCGTCGTTCTTCGATGTTCGTTGAGTACCTGTAGGTAATCGTCCCATCTTCCCATGCCCTGTTTATGTCCTGACTATGTGCACCACGGTTGTACACGCAACTGTATACACCGTGGTACACACAATCGTATACGATTACGTACCCAATTTGTGTCCGCAATCGGACCCCTAATTAGGCCCATAATTAGGCCCTCACTTAGGCCCATTATAGCACGCTTTACCACAGCCGCCCCTGAGCCTCGTCCCAGCCGTACAGCGGTTGGGGCGAGGGTCGACAATGCCGTTGGATATCGTAAACCATGCTACCGTTGATCGAGTTGTCCACACCCATCAATCATGACACTATCGACCAAGTAATCATCACCCATCACTCTGCCCCTTCTCCCGCCGATCAGGTCCCAATCGGTCAGGCCATTACCGTTAGTGGTATGCCCCTCTCGATCCAACGTTTATCGTCCACCAACCGTGGCATCTGCGATCAAGCTGTCTCGATCAGGAATTTCTGCATTTCCATCATGCAAGCGGTAACGGACGGCACCACGGCGAACGCCGCCAACGCTCCTGCCCTGGGTCGGGCCGCAGCTGATCAGGCGATCGCCGCCATCAATCAGTCCTACAGCTTACATGAGGCCCTCCACGCGCGCGATGAACAGATCACTATGTTATCCGACTCGCTCGCGATGAGCGAAGACACTATCGCGATGCTTCGACAGCAGCTCGCTCGTGCCAAACGTGCCGTGGTGGAATGAGATGCCGAGATCAAGCGGGCCGCCTTTAAACAGCTTAAGCCATTGCGTGACTTTGTTGACACTGCCGTCAACGATCTCCAGACTAAGTTGAAGACCGTCGAAAACGCTGTGGCCGATCAAGAAAATACCATGGTCGATCAACGCGCCCGGATCCGGGATCTGGAGAGCCGTCGTGACCGTGATCGCTATCTGCGATCGGTGCATGAGGATACTATCACTGATCGAGCGCAAGAGCTGAATCAGCTTCAGCAGCGCATGGCCAAGTTACAAGAGGAATACGATCAGGATGCTTCTAGGAATCAGCGCTTGGCCGAACAGGCGTTCAAGATCACCGCCGAGATTGATAGGCGCAAATATCAATACAATCGCCTCCGGAAGAAGAATAAGTCCAATCGCATGCAGATGGATGAATATACCGCCATCATGGCCCAGACGCAGGAAATATATGAGCAGGTCGAGGGAGTGTCTGACCTCCAAGCTGAGCTGGGTGATCTACACGCCGCATATTCTCAGCTACAGGAAGAGCTTCCCACCGTGAAATGCCGCTTCAATCAAGTTTCCGCATAACGCGACACGCTACGCAATCAACTGCAACAGGCTCAATACGAAGTCATGCAATTGCGCTCGTTTCACTCGGACCTTCAGTCCCAGTTGGCTGGTATGTCGTTGCGGATGCAGATAACACCAGCTGACCGTACCCCTCCGGCAGGTTCAGATCAGGCCACATCGCCGGCTGGCCTTCCCACTACTTCTCCAGACGGCTCAATCAGCAGCGCTTCTCTTTCGTCTAAAAGACGCATACAGCGTTCCCGATCTTCCTCTTGATAAGCGGCCACGCCTCCTTTCCCCTATTTCGTAGGCGAAGACGGAAGACGATGATCCCCCAAGTCCCGATCAGGACGATGTAGGTGGATACCCTGACACGATCGCTTCCATTCCCTCTACTCTAGAGAGTTCGGGAGCGAGGATTTACCTCGATCGCTTCCATTCCCTCAACTCTAGCGAGTTCGGGAGCGAGGATTTACCTCGATCGCTTCCATTCCCTCTACTCTAGCGAGTTCGGGAGCGAGGATTTACCTGATCAAGGCTCGGCCGGGTCTCTTTTTCCTCGTACGGGTGATTTCAAGACGTTGTTTGCGGTGCGTGATGATGCCAATGATACCGACAGCCTGCCGTGGACTCCAAATCAACTCAATGGGTTTGATCTGCGCAGCGTCACGGCTCAAGTGGTCTTTGACTACTTGACCCGCCCTGCAGGATGGTTGTTCCCGGCCGCCGTGCACGCCCCTCCGGCTGATTCGTGGTTCAGTCATTTGATTACCCAGCCGGAAGTGGAGCTGTTATACTCCCAAAGCCCTTGGGGCGTTTTCACGACTATGTTGCCGCCCATTTCTTTCCGCTCAGTCGGATGGTTCGCAGACTTTGAGACGAAGTACCGGTCGTTTCTTGACCATCACGCGCTGGCGATCTGGAAGTCAACGCATTACCTCCCCATCTCAAAAAGCCTTCGCGAGACAGATGAATTCTTCTGGGACTAATTCAACGATCGACGCCAACGCAGAAGTCGTGCCGGGGCGACATGGAAGAGGGTTGTGGACTTTGTCCTGCGGAGAGGTGTGATCTCAACATTTTCCTGGACCCGTCGATCACCCATTGTGCTCGAAACCGTCCTTTGAAGTATGCTCCGGCCGACGATGGGGCGTGGTACCCCGGGTTCTTATCGTACCCGCCACCTCGGACCCAATTGGACGCGTTGATGGAGGTTGATGACTTTGAACCTTGGAGGGTTCAATATCGTCTTTCCCCCGAAAACCATCCTGGCCGTAAAATTCCTCGTATTCGTCGCAAGTTATATGGTTCTGATTAGTCGGTTGATCATTTCTTCTTTAATCAATTAACACTCTTGATCATGCCAATTCCCGCTGTTGCTTCATTACTTTTCAATGCATAATATAAATCGGTATTCCGTCGGCTCATCTGCCGTACTCCATCACCATACCGCGCAATATCCATCGTAAACACACCACTTCAAGTTATTTATCATTTCTTCATCAATTGTGAGTTTCATTAATCATCTTCTTCAATCGGAGGTTCTTCGATCGTAATTCCATGATCAGTCCGCCGATCACGCATTAGTTCGACTCTTCATCCACTTGCATTACACAAACCGATGTCTGTTGACCATCTTCCTTTCGAAGTCCTTGATTAGAGCATCACAGTTCAGATCTGCTTCGTCTACCCACGACGGCTCAGCATAACCTTTCCAGTAGACTTGATATTCGCGTAACGTTCTTCCATACCTAGTCTTTCGACCAGATCGGACATCGACAATACGATAAACTTCAAATTCATCTGGATCCAGCGTCCTTTCCCAGCTGTCTTCGGGGAGCAAAGCCTCACCGAAGTCGAAACGATCTTCTACCCCAGCCGCTAACGCTGTATTAGGACGATCTGGAAATTCCTTGACCAATTTCAACTTGGACAGGTGCACCACGGGGAACATACGATAGTCGGTGCCGGCTGTAACCAATCTCGCCGCATGATTACCGATCACCTCATCGACTCTGAAGGG
Organism: Peronosclerospora sorghi; assembly: GCA_026184515.1. Lineage (NCBI taxonomy): Eukaryota > Oomycota > Peronosporomycetes > Peronosporales > Peronosporaceae > Peronosclerospora > Peronosclerospora sorghi. The sequence goes on along the minus strand of CM047581.1, from coordinate 10,788,927 downwards.
TCCATGCCACATATGCGCCAGTTTCTTCGCGAACCCTTCTTTCACCCGATCGAGATATAACCAGACCCTTGAGCCAGCCTCGATTTTGTGCGGTGTCACTCGATCGTTGTGCTTTTCAGCTCTCTCGGCTATCGCTTGATGCAATCGAGTGCTCACTTGGTCGCGGGCGTATCTGTAGTCTTTCTGCAACTTATATCTCCACCGACGAGCATCTCGGTCTTTACGCCGAATTCCACCCAGTAGTAATGTCGATTCCAAAGACTATCGCGGATCCCACCCATACGCCAAATAAAATGGTGTCTCTCCGCGAATGCGATCAGGGTTCGAGTTCAGCGCGAATACCAGACGCTCTGCATACAAGCTCCAATCTTTCTGGCAGACATCTGATACATACATCTTGATTGCCCGTGTAATCGTTTGCACCGTCCTTTACGCCTTGCCGTTCGCCTGTGGACGGTATGCCATAGTGGCACTCTGACGTTGTCCCACGATTTTGTTGAACGCACGAAATACTTCCGGTTCCCGATCATGCCGGATCACCTCACTAGCCCCAAATCGTCGAAATACACATTCTTCATAATTTTCGGCGACTTTCTGCGCTGTGCGGGACGATCCAGCTTTCGCGATCACCATAACCGTGAACAAATCAGTCCAAATCAGCAGTTCCGTAAGTCCATCAGTCGTTCAGGGCAGTGACGGGATATGATTCATGGCTATCACTTGGAATGGGTACGTAGCCTTGATATTCCCCGGCGACATGCCCTTGATCGTAGGCTGGCCCTTCCCCGTCTCGCATTCTACGCTTTGTCCAACAAACCTTTTTACACTTCGGAATAGACCACGCCAATGGAAGTATCGTCTGATCCGCTGATATGTACGCCCTATGCCTTGGTGCCTCCTCACATGATTATGGTGGAGGACATCCGCATGTAGGGTATCGGGTAAGACCAGCTTAATCGAAGAGTGTCGATCGTCTTGATCACCTTTGTCATCGCTGGCTTTTCCTTTAGCCATATTACCACAGTAAATCAGCAATCCTTGTTCGTCGATATCGTAGTTGTCGAAAATTTTCGCGCAATCCTTTAACTCGTCCGCGCTCAATTGTGAGACGTCACCATACAGATAGCTTCGCAAATCATGAATCCATTTCTCTTCGTCCTGCGCCTTTTTCACCCGTTCCGTCCTTATCCCGGCTATGGATATATCGGGCCACGTTGAGGGTCGCGGCCGACGGAGGTTACGTGATCGTGTCTTCACTAGCACTTGTGGGGAAGTGGGATCTTCATTCCACGTGATCACTTCCGACAATCTGTTGAGATCGGCCAATTCCTCCAGCTGTTTCTCGTCATCAATCTCAAATCTTGTTTCACCCTTCATGGCCATAGTGGTGATATGATCTGCACTCTTATTACACCTCTTTTAACATGCACCAGATCATGATCAGTCCATTCGCGAAGGAGGTTAAACGCACGCTGTTGCAACACTTGCAATCGCGGAGCTTTACACACTATTCACCGCGCATTTGCTGGATTACCAAATTCGAATCTACACACACGATCATCCTTCCTTTGGGATATCGCGACAGTAGGTCCAAACTTAAGAGAAATCCATGGTATTCAGCTTCGTTCACCGTGATATCAGGTGCATGATCAGCCACCGCGATCATAATCTTCCACTCCGGTAATTTCCACACGATAGCGCCAAACGCACCTACACGCCGCTTGACACTTGCAGATCCATCGAAACTAATCACGTAGAGTTCTTCTCCTTTCTCAACCGTAGGAGGTGGTACTTCAATCATCTGCCGTGGTTGCTTTTTCGGCGCGATTGCAATCAGTGCTTCATCGATTTCGGTGCGAGGGGTGATGCTTGCAGCTAACGCCCCTAGTACCTCCTCTTCTCCCTGTACACATTTATTGATCTCGAGGTCCCATTTGATAAGATCGCAGCCCATCTGACCAATCGTCCGTCCAGCCCGTTGGATGTTAGTAACCATTTCAACGTGTATAAACGTGACAAGACAGTAATCGTCTTTCCGACCAGCATCGTGAAGTAAGCATCCAAAACCCGTAGAAGCACCAGAACTTCCTTTTCGACGGGGCTGTAATTCAGCTCACCGTTCTATAATGTTCGTCTGTCGAATGCAACGGGACAATACACTTGATCATGTTGTTGTACCAGCGCGGCAGAACCGCCCATTTGCTGGCGTAAACCACGATCACCGGCGTTTCGCTCTGATAAAAGTGGCGCAGGTTTGGGGCTGACGCAATCTTCTCTTCAGCATGCTGAATGCTATTTTTGCCCTGATTAATCGACCGCCCTCATGATCCGAATTCTCCTTGCTCAATGATCGGCTCTTTAACTCTTGATAATCTATCTCCCTTAATTCGTAGAGTACAGCGGCATAGATCGCGAAATCTTCAATCAATCGACGGTAGTAGTTCAAGCTTCCCAAAAACGATTGCATAGCACGTAAAGGTGCCAGGAAAGGCAAATCGATCAGCTCATCCAAATTTTTTGGATTTGTTTCCAAGACGCGGCTAGAGAAATGATGCCCTAAATAAGGAACTTCACTTCGCCCCCAGTACGATTTAGCCACACTGATCGACAAGTTCCACTGATCGCACTTTTCCAACAGGTGCCGCACCTTGTCACACAGGGTAGCCCATGTAGGTGCAGGGATCAAAATACCATCTATATATGACCGCCTCTGCAGCACAGACGGGCCCGGTGTCTGGTCGGGCTCTCCCACAGTAAATACATCAGACGTTTTGTCAGCACCGTCCTTAACCTTGAGATACCCGCATGGTGCATTATCAGTCAGCCGCTGGTAGATTTGCGGAGCATTTTTTAGGCCAAAGGGCATCCTATTCCATTCAAACAATCCAAACGGAGTGACAAACGCCGAAATCTGAAGTGCTCGATCGGTCATAGACACGACCCAAAAACCGCTTTCCATATCCAAAGAGCAAAACCACAACGCTTTATCCAAATCTTCGAGTAGATCAGAGATCAGGGGCATTGGGTATACCATTAAACGTGTGAGTTGATTCACCGCGCGATAATCGATACATAAGCGAATATAAACCCCATTCTTTTTCACGATGATCACTATAGGTGATACCTAGGGTGACGTAGACGGCTGAATGATCTTAGTAGCCAATAGCTCCTTGATCAAAGCCGATAACTTCTCGCGAAATTGAGCCACCTTTCGACACTTTTGGGCGATCGGGCGCGCATTGCCTACATCGATATCAAACAACTCCACGTGCAGCAGGAGGTAGCGCGTTCCCTTTCCCGATCAACAGATGTTTCTTCGCCCAAATTATATCGCGAAGCTGATCAATTCTTTTCTGCCGTGTTGACCAAGGGGTCTCCGACTAGCAAATCATCTTTAGTCACCTCTTCGGTGCTTGCAGATACTTCGGGCAACGTAGCAAGCTGCTTCTCTAGTTCTTCCACATAAAAATCTCCACCTTCATGGTAGTAAACTTGATCATCAATAGGCATTAAACCAAATTCGCTAGGATCGGCTGAGACAGGGTGATCACGCGTATCTTGACTAGGCGTATCTCTTGTAACAGGTTTTTCAACTCCGTGACCCAAGGTCGGACCTTTCGTCCCCAGCTCCTGATTGCACCGCGCTTACACCTATTGCACCTTTTGCGACCCTCCGGTTACCAATGCCACAGATGTGACGATCGGGTTCGCAGGACGTACTAAAATACTTCGTGGAGTGGGATACTCCCTCTTCTCGACTAGGGGACATTGATCGACACTTTCTTGATCGTCATTCACAGAAACGGTAGACGCTTGATACGCGAGATTTTTCCACTCCTTGTAACGATTAGACCCTATCGAAACAAATCCAGGGCGACGGGGGACATCATCTTTGTTCATCCAGATACCTAAAATCGTATCGTCTTGCACAATGATCGGATGATCAACGACGTTCGTAACACGCAGATATCGCAAATTACCCACGCCCCTAGTGATAGTGGGGACCCAATCTTTTCCACGAGTAATCCACAATTTTCGAGATCGCTGGTCATAAATCCGAACCTCAGCAGATCGACCTACTGGGATCTGTTCGTACTGATTGAGTTTCATATAATTACCACTCGATCCGTACAGCTGCCAGCGTCCCTCCAATGGGATGATCACCTCATCAGGCAAACTTAGCGCTCCGTGGCCGATGTCTATCCGAACACCAGCTGGTATCATAAACTCCATACCCAGTATAGCATCTTGACCGACAAGTCTGCCCACCAATGCATGGAAATAATAAACCAACGATCCTGCTAACGTAATCTTGGTTTTTGCACTTTCTCCAATGCCGACACATTCTTGTGTTTGACTCGTGTCGATCTGACAACTCACCTCCGGTATATATATATAAAAAGTCCCGTTTACAGCACTCCCTGCTTACGACAATTGGCGGGTAGTAATATTGTCCAATCAGAGGTGGAACTTGCTGGTAATGGAAATTTCCAAACAGACACAACATAACGCTTTATCTTTAGACAGAATGAGCGACGAAAACGCCGGCGCCTCAAAAGCAGCTGTAAAATTCCTTAATTTCTTGAGCGACTTGTGCTAAAACTCGCGCGTAAACACATCTTCAACCTTTGAGCCAGGGGTGTAACAGGGTTACATTTGGTTACATTTATTTATGTTGTGTACGTATGTACACTGCAGTTGAGATCAGTATTGACCGGTACGAAAGGTTTGGACCTATTGGTTATTTTAACCAATCAGGGCAGGAGCACTTGGTGGAGGCGTGGCAGCCTGCCACGTGTCGGTACACAGGTGGTGTACATTACATTTCGGCTAGGTACGAGTTGAGTAAGTTCTACTTAGTATTGCATATAGTTTACATTTGTTTAATTAATTTAGGCTAATTACATAATCAATAAAAGTCAGTTTACAAAATACACTAATCCAGCTAGACGCACGACCTCGACCGGTCGCGCGTGCAGTGAGTGATTGTGGCCAAAGGTAATACCTCCCTTAGCTACTCCCTTTCTAAGGAAAGCCTTGTTTCAAGGCGTAGTTAATTCTAACAAGTAAACCAAGGGAAATCTGGCCCCGAGTAAGAGAGCATTCTCTTACTAAGCCCTTTATAAGGGCGTATCGGCTAAGTAGCGGAATATCGCCGCTTTAGGAAAGTCTTCCTCTGTGCGCTAGCCGCACCGTGCGTATACGCACCGCCTACATATGGTAGCAGTTGTAGTCAGTCCAACACCTGTGGTGGTAGACGACAACATCCTCTGCAAAGGATGAATCAGGACGATTGGGATAGGTTAAACCTCGTCCAGCAGGAAGCCTTTAACAGGCTGTTATCCATACTGGGTGAAGAAGGCATGCAGCTCCTAGTGGAGCGGGGCCTTGATGCCGTAAAGGCGAGGGTCAACGACCTCATCGCCCATGAGGCGAATTTTCGTGGAAGTCAGTCCACGTCCACGGGGGTGCGCCCTCCGTTGTCCTTTACGATAAAGGAATTCACCGGTAAAAAAGGTGATAACCTTAATGTGTGGCTTCGAGAGGTAGAAACGTCCTTCGCCACAGCAAATGTGATCGCGGATCACTTGCAAGTGGGACTTGCACTGACCCATCTTACGGGTAAAGCCCGCGCATGGGCGTTTACGTGTTCGGATTCGGTCACGTGTTCCCAACCTGGGAAGCCCTTAAGCAAAAGATTATGTACATGGATGCCTCGCCTGATCTGGTTTTCCAGAATCAGCTGGAGTTTCTGAGGTGCCTTCAGGGCACTAGGGACTTGGAAACATATATCCAAGGACTTAAGACCCTGTTGGCAGGGATGTACGCGAAAGCGTACTCGGACGATGTGTCCATTCCCGTGTTCATGGGAGGCCTGAGAGAAGGGACAGCACGTTTGGAGCTCTTCGGATGCCGACCTCAATCCCTCGGGGAGGCGTTTATGATGACGTTCAACGCCGAAAGGAACTTTCGTTTCCTCTAAGGTGGGTCCCGAACCCATGGACCTGAGTCAGGTCGAAGCGGAGGAGAAACCTTTCGCTAAGAGTCACGGTGACTCTTCCTCGCAAGGTCAAGATGCGGAGCTCCTGGCAATACTGCAGCGGAATGGACTGCTGAGATGCTTCCTGTGTGGAAGCACGGATCATCTGCGGAACAGATTTCCGAGAAATCCCCATCGAGACACTCGCTTTAAGGGACCGAGGGAAGGTAAAAAGCCCTTACCCAAGCCTTCAGGAAACGACGGCTCCCAGTAGGTGCGAGGCGCCCTACTGGGGGATCCCTCAGTGCTGTTAAACCCCAGGTTAGGGGCCGACAGCACAAAGCACCGAGGGAAACGGTGCTTTCTAGCACCGAGTTGGTGTACCAGCCGGGTTTTTTGGTCGTACTTGCGGACGTGAAAGGCTTTGATAAGCCTTGGAGAGTCTTGATAGACTCTGGAGCGTCTGACAATTATGTCAGACGGGCTTCTGTTGTGAAGAGTCGGCTGTATGCCGAGGACCTTGAGGCACGTTCTCGTGACGTTGTCACGGTCCGTCTAGCGACGGGCGTACAGGCTTCTGTATCCAAGGTCTAGGTTGACCTTAAGCTGAAGTTTGCAGACTTCGATAGCTTAGAACGTTGCCTAGTCCTGGATTTGGACTCGAGGTATGACCTCATTCTGGGCATGAAGTGGCTGGAACGCCACGAGCCATGGATAGACTGGATGTAATGGGGTGCCATTACATAATTGATATTCAAGTTAGAATATCACAGTTTAATTTCAGACGCGTTGTCTGAAATTTAAATAAGAGATTATAAGTTATTATAATCTAAGAAGGAAAAGTCGATTCGGTATAAATACCGAATCTTGCAGGTTAACTAATAGTACAGTTAGTTGAATACTTGATATTATTATATTAATTAGTTAGTTACTATACTATTAGCCTCTAAACCACCCATTAAATAAACACTCTTAATTTTGCGTTCTAGATAGCAAGTCAATATTTATATTCACTTTTAGTATAGGACTAGTTGTTATCAACTAATCCTACCCCTCTTGTATTGCGCGATTCCTCGCAATTACAGTGTAAGCCTGTAACAGGATCAGTCCTGTTACACCTGGTAGAACTTAGTGGTCCGTC
>CM047581.1:10701244-10781706 GCA_026184515.1 Peronosclerospora sorghi | reverse complement strand
GAGATACCTATCACGGTCCAAAAGGTGAAAAACCTGTACATCTAACACAACATGATATGATTATGCCTGTGCGTCAACGAATCCCCTACGAAGAGATACCCAATGAGGTTCAACAGGTGCAAAACCTGTACGGAGAGGCGCAAGGTGAGAAGAAAAAAATAAGCAAGCCACAGGGGCAGTAAATCTGAGTATCGATGGCGGTTATGCGAAGAAACACCTAGTTGGGGTCTTATCGGTGTGAATCCTGCATAAAAACCGCGAGAGACACAGAAGAAAAACAACGACTGAGCTTAAGCAGTAACAGCTGAGCCTCAGTATGATGGGGCAGGAGCCGAATGTGTAAACTCGCCTTCAGAAGTGTAACGAAGTGAGAGAACCACCTGTTACACTGAGAAAGGTGATACATATCAAGTGAAGAAGAAAAGATTAAATGCTATGATTGGTAAGGCACTTACCGGATGGAGCCATATATGACAAGTTGCTGGAGTTCGGAGTAGACATGTGGAAGTTTGAGGACGCGCGGAGCACCTGTGGAGGCTGAGCATGGCAATCTGATTTTGGATGAAATTATAATGGGATTTTCAATTGGATGGTCTTTGACCAATCACGTGATATGTGTTCGTCCACGACATGTTCGTTCACGACATGACCGCTCACGACAGTAAATCCCAGAGTGTGATTGGTCTATAAGGTGAGTATTATAAATAGATCACAGTGTTTGACTCGACAAAGTGCCGAGGATTCGCTTATGACGGGAACGTTCACGACAGCCAACGTCACGGATTTGGTCAACCAGACGAATAGTAGAAGCTTATATTATACCAGCGCTGGGCTAACTCAGTGACACTAGTCTCAGAGGAGCTAATTTTTGGAGAGCCATCAAGCGATTCAATTGGAACGGTATAAGATGGATAACGTGGATACGGTACACACATTGTTGAGTCTGAAAGCGTTAGGAGGTGCAGCCAGTGGAGTAGAACACAACGAGGAAGAGGCCGACATCTCAGGAGCCGCCCCTCATAGTATGGCCGCACTACAACCTATGACTGAGAAAGACTATGCACATATATATTACCCTCCTGCATGGACCAACCATGAGAAGGTAGAGTTGTTACGTATACAATGTGGGAGTAAGGATCGGACGAAGTCAGTTTCCGAGATAATTAACTTATACGATCAGCGATGTCAAGTAAACGGATGGACCAAGAGAACTGAAGCTAGTGTTGAGATTATGCTAAGGCGATTGGGATCTAGCGAAAACGAGATAATGAGTGGACTGAAGAAGAGGTGAAGTGGTTAACAAGTCTAGTGGAACAGAAGAACACGGCCATTCACATAGCTGAGCTATATCCGATACAGTTCCCGCAAGCTAAGAAGATGCGCACCAAATCATCTATAAAAAATAAGATACGAGCCTTGCGCCAGGAGAATGTGGGCAAAGCCCGAATAATATCGGATGGGGATGATAACCGAAGTGAATGCAGAAAAGGTGGTAGGAGGTGGACCCCACAAGAGGATCTCATACTGAAAGAAGCGATCGAATGTGGAGAAAAGGGTGTGAAACTAATTGCGAAGAAGCTACATGATACATTAAACACGGGTGGAGTTAATTATACGCCGGGATCGTATGACGGGATCAGGCAGAGACTCCGTCGATTAAAATGTAGTGTACAGAGTGTCGAGCATGCCGTTATAAGACCAGGTCCACAGTCGGAACAGGAAGTTTCTACGAACGTCGAGGAAGTTCAGAGTATTATAGATCATGCGATACCAGAGAGCCCGAGTCCATCATCAGGAGAAGAAGGAGAGTCATAAAGTGCGCAAGATGTTGTGTTGAATCAACTTGAATTACAGAAGATGGGTGCTGAAGATGTCAACATGTGTAAATATGTGGAGTTTGCAGGTACAGTGCAAGAAGTAAAAGATACCAACTCCGGTGAAATCTCCGAACAGCAGGAAATGGTGGACGAAAACACATTGGAACCAACGCTGAGTGAGGGACAAATTGACAGCACCTTAAACGATGATGGAGAATCAAAGCGAGACAACCCCATGGCCGTAGACTTCATAGTGTCGACGGAAGGTCCAAATTTAAGTCTTAGTGGAGGTAATGAAGAAGAGTCCGTGACCAATGACGATAAGCTGCCGTATAGACGAGATTTCGGTGTGTCACGCGAGGAGAATAAGTGCGTCTCGGGAGACATAGACCTTCCTACAAGCATAACGCACGCCTATGAAGAGGTGTGTGGAAAAGTTCCGAACAACCCTATTCCTACGCCACCAGGGGTGGAAAGGGAATCAGAAACGGCGGAAGATTTGGTGTTGAATCAATGTGAACTACAAAGAATGTCGGCTGAAGATATCAATATGTGCAAATTTTTGGATCTAGGAGAAGGTACATTGCAAGAAATAGAAGAGGCAAACTCCGGTGAAACCTGCGAAGGCCAAAGGTCGGTGGATGATAAACTAGTGGTACCAGCACTAAGCGAAGAACAAGTTGACAACATTCTACCCGATGATGGAGAGACAAAACGAACCAACCCCACAGTCATAGATTTAACAGAGTTGACGGAAGACTCAAATTCAAGCCTTTGCGAAGGTAATAAAGAAAAGCCAGTGACTACAGGAGATGAGCTACCATATAGACGAGATCTCAGTGAGCCAGAAGAGGCGAATAATTGCATCTCCAAAGAGATAAATCCCACCACAAGCACAGTGCAGGACCATGATGAAGTGTGTGGGGAAGTTCTGAACAACCTTACTCCGATGACTGATATGAATACAGAAACACTCAAGACGGTTGTGCAGCGGAAAGAAGAGTATCGAGGCTACACGTTTAAGGAAAGTTTGCTAACAGCAGAGTGTCGAGAGTTAGCGTGGCGCAGAGCACGTACGCAAGGCTCAACGACAAGGCGAGTAATAACGCGGATGTCAGAATTGGAAAGGAATTGGTGTCAGGAAGTCGAAAAGAGCACTATCAGCCCGGGAACTATCATTAGTGAGAGTTGATCACTGGAGTTACACACAGAAATTGGTATGAGACTACAAATCAAATCGATCACCCTGGAGGATGCAAGAAACGTATTGTTTGCTGTCACGTTATTATTACGAGATTCAGCGTCTCTGTTGGCTTTCTTACGCGAATGTTGGGGTGGTGGTTATGGACCTTGCAGGGATGACTTGTGTAGTATAAAATATGATGTGACAATACCACAATTTCATTACCAAGGAAGTTGCAGACATTGGTTATATGCAAAATATCGGGAGGTGTATGTGGATGATTTCATATCAGTAAGTGATTACCTCCTTACTATGTTCCTAGTGACACATCTAGATGAATATTGGGCCACCAACCCTGAGCAATACGACTGGATAATGGATGATGTTGATTCAACCATCAAGCTTCAGGTGTTATCATACGGCATTGGGCAATGTTTAGCGAAACGATGGAATACTTACACCAATGATAGCGGCACAACTCATTTCATGCCGTTAATGAGAGGTGTAATGTACCTTCAAGTAGCCGGAAATGATACGCATGAACATGTAAATACGAGTACAGAAGATTTACAACGATGGGATTATGGACAATTATGCGTTCCACGAGGAAGAAACCTGGAATTTTTAGGTTGGGGGATAATATGTTCTGTAGGACTCAGACATATCATCCTAACCACAGCCCTGGGAGGACGTATTACGAGAATATACATAAGTTAGGATGGATACCCAAAACCAACATTATGAACTACATCCGAAGATTCGGAGTGATAGATAATCTGACTAGAGATTCACCACCAGAGATTTTGAGACTGATAATTCGACGGGAAACTGTTCAATCGCTGAGAAGTTCATCAGTAATGGCTGATGCAGAACAAACACCAGTATATAAGACATTTCAGCGCAGCTTGGATAGAGATCAAATGAAAGTGATCCGTTCAGCAATAGAGACGAAAGGAATAGTGTTGGCTCGTGGCCCTTATGGATGTGGGAGGACATCCACAATTACGGCTGTTGTACTGTCTCTATTGGAAATTTTTCCTTCATATCGGATTGCCATCGTGTCCGAAACCAATGCAGCTATTGATGAAGATCTGAAAAGGTTGATGGATTCAAAGCAGCTGAACGATCAAGATATAGTTCGGCTGGGAGAAATAAATGGCAATATGTTAGCGCCAGATGCTGAGAAGTATCGACGAAGGTTCCTTTCGGAGATATTACGACGAGAGCGACAATCGTTGAGAGGGTATGTGAAAGGGAAAGAGATAGCTCCCAGATTGAAGTTAAAAGAGAGAGACACATTGGATGGGGCACGTGTGATTGTTGCTACTTTGGCTTAATTGGGGCGACCAGATCTCTCGAACTTGCTCTATGACATTATTATCAATGATGAGGGTGCACAAACAGCAGAAGTGGCATTACTACAAGCTATTAGACCGTTGGTAAAAGTGATTATCTCAGTGGGAGATCCGTACCAGCTTTTTGCATACTCCCCTATGGATGAAAAAATGAAGCATCGATTCCGTGATGGCGTACGTCGTCATAAGATTACGTGGGGGTTGATACATTCTATGGAACATTACCGAGCGATGAGGAAGATATCACCTGCATTCCGTGGAGTTACTATGACGGCAGAATTTAGGATCCATCCTATGATCACGAGATTGTTACAAACATTTTACCCATACACTATTCGAGATCGAGCCTATAAGTCATAAGATTATTTGGCACCAATGCACCTGAAGCATATGGAAACACTAAATTGGGCAAAGCCGGATGGCCGCTATCCTTCTCGGGTGAAGAAAATTTTGGGAGGACAGCGTGTTGTATGGATTAGCTCTCAAGAATGGGTTGAAGAACGCGAGCGCACCATGTATAAGCACAGAAACGTTATTGAATTGGCAATAGTGGTGCATGTATTGGATGAAGTATGGTCGGTTTTACGGGCTGAGGCACGAAGATTGGGTATAGTTGTACAAAAGTCAGTTTTGATAATTTCACCATATCAAGACCAAGTCTCGGCTATGAGGAGAGAGCTGCGATATTTGAATGGAGTGTATGAAGATCATTCAGATATCGAAGTAGCTACTACCGACTCTAGTCAAGGCAGAGAAGCAGAGATTACTATTGTTACGATGGTGCGTTCGCATACTATCGGATTTATGGAAGGAAACCCTTCGAGGTCGTTGGTATAACTCAGCATATCACGTGATTACTTATTCATTGTGGCTGCACGATATGTATTCGAGAAAGATATAGATTGGGATCGGATGATGGAAGTGTGCAGGGGATATGATACTCCTTGTTTTGTCTCCACTATGACGGACATTGACGCACTTCAATATTTGAAATGGGAGAAGAAAAAACATTGGTTTTGACAGGAGATATAAATGGATTGCTTGCTTTTGCTCGCTTACGCTGAAGCTGCGCAAGGGGCGGTTGTGGTGAAGTGGCTGAAGTTTATGGTGAAGTGTATACGGAAGGTATACATAAAGAGTATACGGTGTCGTAGTCGGCCATGAAGTGAGTTTTCGGTATTGAAGCCAGTGCTGAAGTAACCAAGAAGTAACAGGGTGAACAGATACTGGAGGTAGATATAAGATTTCTTAATACTTTTAATATAATCAAATTTCCCCCTAGTGACCAGTCGACCTCCACCTAACAAAACCTTCTCTCTAAACCTATACAAAAACTAAGTACAACCCGAGGACACCTTTAAGTGAACGCGTGTTAAATCGTGATAAAGATCCTCTGCGATTACCTAAGTTAAGGGGCAGCCTGAGTGTTACCAGGAAGTGTCCATTTTCCGTAACTTTGTATTAAGGTTCGGACGTAAGTATCAAGAGCCTGGGAAGTTTAAGCAAGAGAGGTGTATTTTATCGCTTCCTTGTGTTGTTTTTGAGTGGAAACCTCGAATATTTAAGTTCCTTCACGACACACTGAAGTACCCAGGTTTCCAATGCTTCTTCAAGCTTCGGGTTCTTGGCAGCACGTGGGCGCTTGGTGGCAAGCTCAGCCTCACCCAATGTCTCCAACTCGGGACGCTGCTTGAGGATGAGGGAAACACCAGATTGGGTGATCTTGATGACAAACTCCTTACTAGCCCAATCTGCAAGGGCATTCTGGCTTATGGTCTGGTTCTTGGCTTTGTGCTTGCAAATCTCAAGCCTCTGGCTGTTGGTAAGGCGTAGCTGAGACATAGCCTTAAGGCACGAGTAATGTTAGTCAAGTCACCTGGAACACAACTCTGCAGTGCGAGACACGTGAATCTAAAACTAAAGGATACAGTTTTTTATTTCTGTTAAAATCTTGAGCCTAGTGTTGCGACCCGGGAGCTGGAAGGTTCAGAAGAAAGAAAGAAAGAAAAGTGTACACATTATTATACTTAAAGCTTTAGTACTAAACTTTAATCATAACTCCATGCATATAAATGACTTAAATCATTGTGATTTTTTCCAATGAAAAATTTCTTGTGCCGGCTGTCCGTCTCTCTACCGGTCAAATACCGGACCAACAAGTATTACCTCTCATTCGTCGAAATCACTGCGATTTTCGTCCAATTAAAAAAAATCTTAAGCCGGCCGTCTCGCGAAATACCAGACCAACAAGTATTACCGGTACCAACCGGTTCTTCAAACAGAAGAACCGTTGTTGAGGATTGTATGGACAACCCTCAACAATTTCTAATACTTTTTCCTACTTCTGGTGATTTTTTATCTTTTGTTTTTGTTTTATGTTGTTTGGGGTTTTGTTTCGGGTTGGGTGACCTGTGTGGGTGGGCTTGGTTGGTTTTCTACCAAGAAAAAATTTACAAAACTGTACTTGGATAACTCATAACCTCAGGTAGCTCATCGGATTTGGCATCCACCAAGGCTATGAGTTATCCGAGGGACGACTGTATATGGACTTTGGGTTGCTTGCACAATGATGACTTCAAGCTGGATTTTTTACACCGCTTGGTGTCAGTTTACGGAAATGGGGGGTCAGTATACGCTGACCCATTACTGAATGGAAGGAGTAGAGGTAGGGCAATAGTGCCGGGAAAATAAGCAAATCAGGCGGGCAATAAGTTTTTCCAAATTTAATAGTGGAAACATTCTGAAGTTTGCATCACAAGGACTTAAGGTAATGTTGATGACCAGGTATGACCCTGCAAGGCAGGATTACCTGAGCCATGCCCTTGAACTTATTGTCTGGGCCCAAGCGCTGGAGGATGACGCTATGAGGAAAAGTCCACCCGCAAGATTGCATGTCATTTCAGTGAAAAGAGGCGGGGGTGTTATACTTGTGGAAGTGAAGGGAACCAGAGAAGTAATGCCCAGAAAGACGTCGACGGAGCCCGAACCACTCCGGTGAGAAGAATCAAGAAATCAAGTGGTGGTTGATCTGATAGGGTTCAATGGAAGCCAAATCAGATGATGGACCAATTGATGCCTCGGTGGAATATCTTAAGCAAATTTGTGAATTGTCGGTAGTGGTGCTAGTAGACACTTAGGGTCGTACACAATCTGTTGGATGATGTTGGGAATGTGATCAGAATGACACATTTTCCCTGCATTACAGTGATATGCTAAAGGCTAAAAAAGTTGATAAGCTTACTTTGACAACCAACAGCCAGATTTCGACGATCATCGAATTGACCGAGGTTTATTATGCACCGAAACAGGAAAATAATCTGAATCTCGCTGGAAAGATTGCGAGAGAAGGGGTGCACCATTGCGGATAATGGTCAGAGTATATATATGGTCTTAAATGGTTAAAAATTAGTTTGGATTCAAACGTTTGCTTCTGTGTTTGTGACTGATTTAACAAGTGTGAAACAAAGTGGAATTGCGAACAAGGTTTCGGATATGTTGTTGAAAAACATTGAAGAAAGCAAGATAAATGATTCTCACGAAGGAAATTTGCACCACTTTCATGTGCGCTAGGGTACTCTAGCGTATGAACCAGCTGGAAAACTGGCTAGAGACCCCGCCCCGGTCAGGTATAGACCTCATGGACACTAAAAAAACAAACGTATTACCTGTGTAGAAGGCATGGCGACACTAAAGGCACACACTCGAGAAGAAATGCTCCGATTGTCCAAATCGGAGGAGAGATTTGCTGTGACCTCAAGGGTCCAACCAATCCCCGTTATCGACTTGGAAACCGTTTCCTAGTTCTTTTTGTGGGATATTTTTTCATCTATGTGAGAGAGTTTTGCCGCTCGTACGAAAGATAGAGCTGCAAAAGATGTTCGAGCATTTTATCTCGTGGTTGGAAAACGCGTTTCAACTGTCGGGTTCAAGTACTGATAACCGATGGTGGCGGGAAATACCAGAAGGTGGATCTGTTTTGTAAGAAGACTGGTATACGTTGACAGATTAACGAGGCTGGAAATCCAGCCTCAAATGGTAAATCTGAACGTATGAACCGGAACATTTTTAATATGGTCCGGTGTATAATTCTCGGTTCTGTAGTTCCGCTGGTTTATTGGTCGGAGGCGGCTGAGTTTGCTGCTTACATACTCAACCAACTCCGACAAGAGCGAATCAAGGAAGACTGTCCTCGATTGAAGTGTTGACTAGAAGCGACCGGTCCTGACAGATATGATGTTTTTGGGTCCCCGTGCATGGTATGGATAGAACACAAGAAGAATGCTCTTACCAAACACGCGGAGCGTGCCTTAATCCTTGGCAAGTGTGACGAGACCAACGGTTACAAGGTTTGGTGTTGAAGGACAGGGTACGAGAAATGTGACGGACATTGAGACGCTCGACAATGACACGAGCGACAAAATTTCAATGAACTTGGAACATGCCACAGAAGAGGTGTTTGGACTCCGAGGCAAGTTACGTGATCAATCGAGTAAAACTGTGCCGAAACCCGGAAGTGAAAGTGATCTTTTGCATTATGCAATTGAAGTGCGCAGTGGCGTGAAAGAAGTGGATTCACGTATTCGAAAATTAATTGGGTAGAAAAAGACACAAAAAGCCAAGGAGCTTGAAGATTCACGAAAAAACAAGAATACACCAGATGAAATAAGTTTGGGTAACATCGGTGGAGCCGAAAAAAACGTTTACTGTTGTAAAGGTCCGGTTGCTGGAAGTGCGTTATGTGTGTACGCCGTTTCGGAAGTATCTAAACTTGGAAATATTTCGAAGGCAGCAGGGCCGGATCCCAGAAACCGCAGGGAGGCTAACTCAAGTACAAATGAGGACATGTGGACTGCTGCCGAGCGGACTAAGTAGAGTCCTTGGAAAGTTTCGAAACATAGACGGTTGTGCGTCGCACACTAGACAATATACCTCTCCCGACCAAGTGGGTCTATAAGATAAACTGAAGTCAGATGGGACGGTGGAGAGGTACAAAGCGCGTTTGGTTGCAAGAGGCGATAAAAACATATATGGCGAAGATTATCTGTTTACGTTCTCTACGGTGATGGAAATCAACAATGTCAAGGTGATCTTGATGCTGTCACAAATTGGGGGGGGGCGCCGCGAGGCATGGAGATGAGCCCAGCACGTACCCAAGGCGAAGACTGAGGAGGGGTAAGTGATACTTTTGGAGATACCACAAGGTATGGAAATCAGTCAAGAGAAACTCGAAATTTTCCGTGTGAATTCCAAAATAGATTTGGGTTTGAAGTTTGCGAAGAAACCTATACAGGCGCAAGCAAGCCGGAGATTGTGGTAGATTGTGCCACAGGTGATTTTGCGAGACCTTGAAAAATTTGGTATTTGAAGAGTGTGTCACTGACATCTTTATTTTCGTAAAGATCGATGAAAATGGAACAGTGTTGACGTGGATGACCTTTTGTCACGGGCACCAATGACGAAATTGTATCAAATTTTTTTTAAGATATGAAGATCATGGAATTAAACGATCTTGGTAATATTGAATTTTTTGGATTCCGAATCGGTGGAGTACCAAAAAACGGCTACCTTCTGGACCAAGAAACGACCATCAGTGATGTGTTTAAAACACATAGACATACGAAGTTAAACCCGGCCAAATCTCCGGTGTTGGATTTGGATGGAGAAAACAGTTATGACGAACCTTTGCCGGTGAAGCCCAACCAAAAAAACATACTGATTGTAAAAAAATTCAATCTCTAGTTGGAATTCCACTATGGATTTCACGGTGCACACGCCCTGATATTTCGTTTGCTGTACTCGAACAACGCATGCGCCCACTTTGGTTGATTACACATTTGCGAGACGAGGGTTGAAGTACAAGTGGTTTACGGTTGCAGTTGGCGCACGATAAATAGCTGCCACTTCCGTTTCGCATCGCATGTTCTAGTGATGCCGATTTTGAAGCCGACAAAAAAAGACTGCAAGAGCGTAGGCGCGATGGTTATTTTCGTCAATGGAATACTTGTCAATTGTTAATGTAAAGAAGCAGAGACCATAGTGGCACTTTCATTGGCTGAAGCCAAATTGGGGGAAGCTTCGATGGGCGACCGAGAGTCAATTGGATTGAAAGACTACTAAATGAAGTTGGAAATGGCGCTAAGACGTCACTGGTTCTAACGTTTGGCAGTCAATCGGCAATGATTCATGTCGAAAGTGAAGTCAGTGCCGGAAGCACCAAGTACTTTGACGTGAAGTTGAATTTTTTGAAGGATTTTTCGAAAAAGGGCATGGTTTCGGTCACTCATGGGCCGAGTGTGGATATGGTCGCTGATCTACTTACGAAGGATTTGAGTGCGCAACGGATGAAGGAATTGCTATTGAAAACTGGTTTAAATTAATGAATTTACAGCCTTCTGTGTATCAGGAGGAGTGTTGAAATTACGTATAGCCATTTTGGCTTTAGCGCGTTTTCATGGAGATTAAACACCCTCGGCTGAAATGTGTATATGCATTTTCAGGTTAGAACTCAAGTTTAACTGTTTAGTATTGTTATATTTGAGTTAAATAACCTTACATAAAATACTTTTCGTTTTGGTTTTTAAACAACAGACCAACCTAAACGTCCCCTGCGTGGCATCCGTAGCGCACAAGCTCTTCATCACAAGAAATCCTACCTGGTCGAAACTGTCAGACCAGGTATTTTAAGATCTGCGTATCAAGCACCGTAGTGGGTTGTTTTACTTACATCCAGATGATGAGCGGTGTGAGCTGCGACTATTAATGTGATCTAAGGCACGACAGTACGCGGATCGATGTGGATCCAGTCGATCTGACAAGACGTGGCGGGCTCACTGTAGTGAAGCGCGCGGCTTCGAAAACACAATATTTTTTCCATAAAAACGGTGTGTTTTTCAGGGTTGACAAGGTAGAGTATGAAGCCAACTGCAGCTGAACCAGGACGTGACCGAGAGTAACATCAGGTTTGTGCGCCGACAACGGGACAGGTCTTTGCGGTTCATAACTTGGAGACTATTGCCGATGGAGCCGTGAAAATTGTGTCAGTAATGCGTTGTTTTACCTCGAAGCTGACGCGATTTAGTCGCGTGTGACCATCTTTTGTGTAGTCGGCAATTAACAATTGCGTCCAGAGAAGGATCGCCAAGGGTGCCAAGTACAGGCTTGTGTCCACCAAGCTTTTGGTGCACGTTGATGCTCATGATTTCGATTTCGTCGCGATCTTCACAACTACATTCGGAACGCTGCGTCCAACCTCCATCCTTCTTTGTGGAAGCAAGTGCTCTTGGGTCTGGAGGGCAAATGTTATAGGGAGGCTCTGATTTCAATACGTAAAAATCTATAAAGCCTAAAGTTCTAGCTTAAATTTTGTATGTAAATGGTCCACTGTAATTTTGTCTATCGCGGAAATTTTTCTGTCTCCGTTGAAAACAATTATTAAATTCCTACACTCCTTCAAAATTACCGGTGTCTCAATTCGTAAACACGCCGTTCGATTCACCAGTTCTGGTTGAAATTAAAAAAAATCATTTCAGGCCAGTTCAAGTTATCAATTTAGCAATCCTTGGCACATACAACTGTTTTCGTTAATAAGTCCGCCAGTATATCCTCAGTTAACATATGTTCCGGTTTCATTCCTTCTTCGCATAACCCTTTTAAAAATTTAATTTGACGTTTACATGTTTTGCACCCACAGCTTCTTAGAAGCCACTTGATAAGTAAATCGGCGCTCTCATTTGTACTCCAATTTCTCCAAACCAAAATTGCCTCTATCATTAACTGCAGGGGCTATGAATTTCCTTCCAGCAGTTGACAACGCCACCGATCCTTTTTATAAATCTTTTTTTTTACCCTTCAATAATAGCATTAAGAAGATCACATTTGTGTAAAAAAAATTCAGTCTTTTTTGTTATGCAGTATCTGCGCTGTGTTTAACTAAAGATGTAATTTTTAAAGAGATAACGTCTAATATGCCCCTGTTTTTGCGGTGCCCTCCAATCGCTTAATTTAAGGCGACTATTTAATGAAACATTAGCTTGCCAATCATCTCTAAATTTAAATGTCTGTATTACAGGGGCATATTAGACGTTATCTCATGTTAGAAAATATATAAGAAGTGCCACATGCACTAGAATGTAATTTACTTGCGACGAGTTAGAATAGGTAAATGAACCTTGAGGTTCCGTCGTGTAAAATCCATTCGTAAGCCAGAAACTCAATGGTAATCCTGTTTCGTTACGGATGACACATGGAGCCGTTTTGCCTCGCATCGTGTCGTCGTCTGGTATTTCTTTAGTCGTATGTGAAGCCTCTCGACGCTTCCATGCGCCACCCACAGATGCCATCACCTCCAATAGTCCGTGATTAACCGTGAGATCCAACGCCTGTGGTGCGGTAAGGATGAAATGCAGCTCACTTTCACTCGATATCGATCCCTGTACGGACGCATCGAGTGCCCACTCCGTACATATTGGTTGCCAGTCACGAGTACGTAGATTATAATACGAGATAAGGACTACCAAACTTCCTCCACCGGATATTGTCGTTGCCATTGATTCCGATTCAAAGGACGCAGACGCAGAGTCATGGTCTCCCTTTGGGGAGATATGGGTAACATTCAAGAACGCATTGCATTGCTCTATCTACAACTACGCAAGTCCCATATCACACCTGTCACAGTCGTTGACTAATGTCAAATTCACCGACGGCAATTGGCATGTAAAATAGCGATGGATTTCCTCCTTCTTCAATGCAGCTGCCCGCACGAGCAACCTCGATGATGTTCGAGATCGTGTCAAGGAACGCAAAGCCGAACAGAGATGAGCTCGCCACTCGAAGTACCACCCAGAACGCTCGTGTTTCCTGCATTGGAAGCCATTACCGTCTCTTGAGATACCGGTACATCACTGTAATACCGACATTCAAACTTAGAGATGATTGTCAAGCTAATGTTTCATTAAATAGGCGCCTTAAATTTAGCGATTGGAGGGCACCGCAAAAACAGGGGAATTGTAGGATTTCTTTAAGAAGAGGGTCATTTAGAATTTCTAGGCCAAAACAGGGGCATATTAGACGTAATCTCATTTTTAAAGCAAAAAAGGGGAGAGACTACACGCAACGGCACGTAATCTCCACTGTTATGATATAAAATAATATCATAGACTTTGTATATCTCTGGTACCTTGTGTAATGGGGTGCCATTACATAATTGATATTCAAGTTAGAATATCACAGTTTAATTTCAGACGCGTTGTATGAAATTTAAATAAGAGATTATAAGTTATTATAATCTAAGAAGGAAAAGTCGATTCGGTATAAATACCGAATCTTGCAGGTTAACTAATAGTACAGTTAGTTAAAGACTTGATATTATTATATTAATTAGTTAGTTACTATACTATTAGCCTCTAAACCACCCATTAAATAAACACTCTTAATTTTGCGTTCTAGAACATAAGTGAATATTAATATATTTACTTTAATTATAGGATTAGTTGTTACCAACTAATCCTGCCCTAATTGTATTGCACGCTTCCTCGCAAAATACAGTGTAAGCATGTAACAGGATCAGTCCTGTTACACCTGGTAGCACTTTGTGGTCCGTCTTAACGACCACAGTTCCGTTCTGCTAGTTAACTAGAGGAGCGAAGATTAAGAGCCGCTCGGCATCATGTCGCGAGACATGTCGGCTGCCGAGCGAGAGAGAACGCTGGAAGTGGTGAATAAACACTTCCCTCACTTCTCGTCGCGTATTAAAGACGCGACGGTGCAAATGATTCGGTCTATGGGGACCGACATCATTACCTTCCTCAAGAGAAAGTCTCCGGAGGAAGTGGTACAGGTGTTGAACCGCTTTAGTCTAAACCACCTAGAAAAGCCAGAACGGCCCGCGCCAGAGGAAGCGCGGACCGCAACTGCACCTTCAACGCATAGCGTTGAAGTTGTAAAGGCGCGAGTACCGCCCTTTACCGGCGAAGGGGGCGAGCCCCTTCGTAGATGGTTCGCAGAGGTGGAAGATGCCATCTCTGCGCAAAATATTGTTGACGAACGTCAACAGGCGTACTTTTCCACAACATGTCTAGGCGGCAGGTCCAGGGCATGGGCGATGAGTCGAGTCACAGAGCCACTGATGACTCTGCGTTCCTTACTTATAAGAAATTAAAAGCTGAGCTAAAGCTCAACTTTGAAGCTCCAGAAATGGAGCTAAGTAGTCGGCAGGAGTTTATGGAACTCCGGCAAGGTAAGCTTGACTTTCAAGCTTACGCTCAGAAGACGCAATATTTGCTGTCAAATATTGTGTATGAGCCGGTGCCCCCTGCTATGCAGGTCACTGGCTTCATGAAGGGACTCAATGATGGTCCCGTCAAACAGAGTCTCTATCGTCACCCGCCAGATACTCTGAGGGATGCCATTGATATGAGCATCCGTGAGGAGTTCAGCATGCGATCAGCGTCATCGCATGCTGGGTACAGCCGAAGGGCTCAACAGCCCTTCGCTTTTGACATGCCGTTGCGGCATGTCAACAATCAGCAGTCAGGCAGAAGAAGCTCACACTTCGTCTCAAGAAACAGCTACCCCCGCCAGAGCATGGGCGGTGAAGGTCCAGAGCCGATGGACCTATCGGTTGCGGTTGCTTCGAACACGAAGCAACCGAAATTTAAGAAGAATATTCGCTGCAATAGATGCGCAAAAATGGGGGATTTTGCCCATTAGTGTATGGCATCGCGTCCGGTGCCACGCAGTCAGCGGACGGAACCGTCCGCTGCACGGCGAGACCAACAGGGACATCACCCTGCTGGTGCAAAAAACGAGAATCGCCAGTAGGGGCGGGGCGCCCTACTTGGAATGTTATCCCACATGTCGACATAGGGCATGTGAGGGTAATAGCCCCAGACGGGACTATGTCCTGTCAAAAGGTGCAGGGTGATGGTAAGCCTCTTATCACCTTGGAGGTTGAGCCGCACGGGAGCGATGTCCCCATGCGAGCTTTGTTTGACACAGGAGCGTCAAACAATTTCGTTAGAACTCAGAGTCTAACGCTGTTGCGCTTAGTGGAGGTAGAAACCCCACGAAGTATGTTGTCAGTCCGGTTAGAAACAGGTGCAACCGTGACTATTCCAAAGCGTGTGATTAAAACACTCTTCGAGTTGAATGAACTGTCATTCGAGGATGAATTCATCGTCCTCGATTTAGATGACAAGTTCGATGTGATACTTGGAATCCCATGTATGTCCAAGTTTAAACCTTCGATCGACTGGGTTAACCTATCGATCAACTGCGGCGGACGCACTGGATCTGATCACCCTGTGTGTAATCCGGCTGTATCAGAGGATACAACTGCAGCGTCAGACAGTCTGGTGGATAGCGATGGCACCACCAGGTCTGTTCTGACACGATCAGCGGAAGGTACCTCCGCTGGTGAGAGTCCAGAGGGACTACCACACGCAACAGAAGAGTCGTTGCGTGTTGGAGAGAAACATTCCACGGGTGATAAACCACCGTGAGAATGAAAATGTATCCACAGTGGGAAACACCCACTGTGCGACCGAAGGTTCCAACACGACGAATGAATTCCGTGTTGATGAGAGTGAACTCACGATCGAGTGCAATCGTGAGCAAAACTCCGTGGTGGCCAGTGCCCACCACGTTGCGTTAGCCATGCGCACGGGTGATAAAGACCACCGTGTTGCAGAAAAGGCGGCTGATCAGACGAGCACATCTGATCGCCAAAATTCCATGGTAGGCAGTGGCCACCATGATGATGGGTATTCGCACACGGTGAATCGTAATCACCGTGTAGCAGTCAATCAGACGAGTGCGTCTGATTGCATGGGCAGTTCCGTCGAGACGATCAACGTCTTGACGCAAACGGAGACCGGATTAGCTACCCAGTCTCTGTTGAGGGAACACCCTCCGAAAGAAGGTTCGGAGGTGATGGATCTTCCAGCGCTAAGCTGGAAGAAGTTTGTGAGAAACTTGCACGATGGTCAGATCGAACAGATCTGTATCATCGTTGCAACAGATGATCTAGTGGGTATTTGTGAACGAATATCCACATTACAAGTGGAAAACATTGGGAAAGAGGTTCCCAATGATCAAACGAGAGTTCAGCGCTTTGAAGCGCAGATCTGGGAGTCGCTTAAAGCGAACTCCCCATTTTATGAGGTACTTCGGGAATACGCTGACGTATTCCCAGAAAAAGTACCTAGAGAGCTCCCTAAAGATAAGGGAACTCGTCATGAGATTGACCTCGTGCCAGGCACGAAGTATTGTGTTACGCGGCAATGGCCGTTGCCGCGTGATCAGGTAAAAGCGATCGACGAGTTCTTCGAAGCTCGTCGTAAATCAGGCCAAGTGCGGGAGTCTACCTCACCGCACTCTACCCCCACCTTTTGTGTGAAGAATTCCACAGGTGGGTGGAGAATCGTTCACGCTTACAACAAGCTGAACGCAGCGACGTTACCGGCACAGAAACCGATACCGCGGAAGGATGTCATCATAGATGGCATGTGCGGGAGCACCATCTTTTGTGCTCTCGATCTAAGAGATGGATTTTATCAAATCCTAATGCGTGAGAAGGATATCCCTCTCACGGCGGTAAGCACCCCAAGCGGCATGCTTTGGGAGTGGCTTGTTATGCCGCAGGGGCTTTGAAATTCCCTTGCTACGTTTAACAGATGCGTAACGCATCTATTACGCCCGGGGCGAGAATTCGCACCGAGTTACTTCGATGACGCGTTCATCCATAGTAAGGGTGAACACGACAAAAACGGTGTAGATGTCTATAGGGAGCTTCTACGTCGAGTGTTGGAGCTTATGCGTAAGCATAAGCTCTATGCAAATCTAAAGAAGTGCACCTTTGGTGCACCTGAGATACCCGTTCTTGGATGCTTTGTGGGCAAGAACGGGGTGCGTTCTGATCCAGAAAAGATCAGGGTGATCGTTGAATGGCCTACGCCAAACAACGTTAAGGAACTTCGAAAGTTCCTTGTGTTGGCAACATATTTGCACAAGTATTCGTGCAACTATGCTGGGTTGATACGACCTCTTTCTCAATTACTTAAGAAAGATGTCGAATGGCATTGGGATACCCAATGTCAAGATGCTTTTGATGCAGTCAAGCAAAGCTTGACTGAAGCGCCTGTCTTGGCTATAGCCGATAACGAGCGTCCGTTCCACGTCGTTTGCGACGCGAGCGATTTCGCTATCGGCTGTGCTTTGATGCAGCGTGATCACGATGATCGTGATCGCGTAATCTGCTATCAATCGCGTCAGTTGCGCCCAGCCGAGCGCAACTATCCAGTGCATGACAAGGAACTCCTTGCCATGAAGTACGCACTGGCTAAGTTTTGGATCTATCTATTGGGAGATAGACCGTTTGTGGTTTACACGGACCATGCGTCACTACGCACGGCCGTGAATTCACCACGCATTTCTCAAAGAATGGCTCGATGGATGTCATTCTTTGCTGAGTACAACTTTACGGTTGAATACAAACCCGGAAAGTTGAACGTGATAGCGGATGCGCTATCACGAAGGCCCGATTACGAGACGAAACCTTCCGTAACCGAAGGGGACAGTGCAAACGCAATCCGTTGCCTTGCTTTGTCGTCGTCAATTATACGACAAGTACGCGAGGCGTACAAAACAGATGAGGGGACACGTCTGTTGATTGATTACTTACGTAATTAATCAAGTGAGAAACGCGACGAACTCCGAGAGTTCCTCCGCGCTTGCGTGAATCGATATCGACTGCACGATGGTCTGCTGCTTTACAGCACAGACCAAAAAGATGAAAGTCGCATCGTCGTTCCAAACGACGATGATCTCAAACATCAAATTATGTTTGAGTATCATGATGCACCGATTTCGGGGCATCAAGGTCGAGAGAAGACATACGCTTCTCTCACACGTGACTTTTACTGGCGAAACCAGTACAAGTGGGTACGCAAATACGTACGCGCTCGCTAGATTTGCCAGCGCGTTAAGCCTGCGCAGGCTGCACAGGCTCCGCTGCAATCTCTGCCGGTTCCGACAGAGTGTTGGAAGTCCATTTCAATGGACTTCGTATTCGGTCTTCCACCCGACAATAGTCGGAAGACTGGAACAGTGGTCTTGGTAGACCGTTTCAGTAAGATGGTACATCTTACTGCAGTATCAGCGAACGTAACCGCCGCTCAAACAGCGTGGATACTCGTTGATACGGTATTCCGTTTGCACGGAATGCCGGAAGACATTGTCTTGGATCGAGATCTGAGATTTACAAGACGTTTCTGGCAAGAAACGTTCTCATTGTTGGGAACTCAGTTGAAGATGTCAACTGCGGACCATCCGGAAACGGATGGGCAGACGGAACGGGTTAACCGCGTTCTCGGAGACATGTTGCGATCATACGCACATGCCTTTGAACAGTGGAGTGACTACCTGTCACTCACTGAATTTGCGATTAACAATTCGGTGCATGCTTCAACTAAGCATACACCGTTCTACGTGAATGCCTTAAGGCATCCACGAACCCCAGCTTTACTTGGCGGTAAGCCAAATTTAAGTGGGGGAGGGACCCGCTCAAATTTTGAGCGAGTCAATGCGCAAGTTGCGACTGCAACTTGTGAACAAAACGATGGCCCTTCTACTGAAAATACAGTAGAAGCGGAAGCAGCTTCAATTAAAACTGAAGCTGCATACGATGAATATGTGTCGGCAGCAATGGCTGCAGACAACGAGGCCAATGCACCTACTGCTGATAAAGCAGTAGATTAATTCGTATTACAGCGCCAAGCTGTAATACGCTATGTAAAGGATGCACTTGCCTCTGCTTTTGATAAGCAGAAGCAAAATGCAGATAAACAAGGAAGGAAGAACAAAAACTCCTTTCATAAAGGTGAATTAGTATTACTAAGTACTACTAATTTGCCTAAACATGCAATAAGCAACTTCCCTGCACGGAAGTTGCTTCCTAAGTACATTGGACCCTTCAAGGTCCAAGAGATTCGGGGGAATGCCTATACCTTAGACATTCCCACAGCAATGCGGCTTCACCCAACATTATATGTTGGGCGGCTCAAGCCGTATCACTCGTCTTCGTCTTACGACGAGACGCAGAACCACGGGAGATACCGTGCTTCTCCAAGTCTCCCAAGAGAGACTTGTAATCGGCCTCCAGCCGTTGGTGAGCAGAGCGGAGAGTCGTTACCTCCGCCTTCGACTGCTCGAGATCAGCCGTGCGCCGATCGAGATCTCTCTTATAGCGAGAAAGATCAATGTACAGAAGATCATTCCTCTGCTGGAGGGCAGTGTGCGCTCCGAGGATGTCGCGGACATCCTCGCGAAGAGACCGATATGTCTTCACACAGTGATACATATCGCTGCTCAAGGAGGAATAACCCTCCTCGAGCTTGCGGAGCGAAGAACCATGCTCCGCAACAACAACGGCGAGAGAATTCTCAACCTCCGCCTCCCCTGATTGATAATCAGGGGAATAAGCGATATATCCTCGAGCGCTTGATATCGAAGCGCTCGGTGCCTTTGAAGAAGGGGCAGCGTACCGAGTACTTGGTACGCTGGCTGGGATATCCCCAAGAGTTCGACTCTCGGGAGCCGATTGAGGTTCTGAGGGCCGACGCCCCAGACCTTTCGACTGAGTTTGAGAAGAAGTCTCAAACTCATAATGCGAAGTAGCATCAACAGTAGGTGTTGATGCATTCAGGGTATCAATTAAACCCTGAATTTCGACGGGTACGGAAAAGCCACCGTACCCCCGCAACTCCTCCTCTGACAGACGAGGAGCGCCCTGCGGACACCGCGGGAAAAAGAGGTGAGAAGGGACACCACACTTTAACCCTTCTTTGAGGCAAGCAAAATGGATGTATTCCATTTTGCCTGTTCGTGAGTGCTTTAAAAAGTGATCGCGCATTACGTGAACTTTATTCACGTAATCATCTGGGCTTTTGTTGTAGTTGTCAACAAAAGCATTCCAACTCTGAGTCAGGGCGTATTTATCGTCCCTGTTCTTCCTTGACCCTTTCCGGATCGAATAATATCGAACCTGGAAAAAGAGGTCAATAAAGTACAGACGTCTATCGTCTGTACTTCGATCTAATCGACGTGACTGGATGTCTTCGCAGTCATCCAGCACGTTGATATCGAATAACGCATACTGGCAGTCCCGTTTACGGTGACCGCCACTGTTGGGGGCAATAGCCCAGCCAGGGGTCCAAAACACCACTCTGTACGGAACATGTGGTTCCGTACGATGATACGCTTTAGAAGCGGAAGCCGCCGCTTCTGTTCGAGCCCTTTAGCAGGCGGAGCACCGCCTGCTTCAACACTACGCGCCGGGGTTAAATCACCCCGACGTGGAGAAGTACTTGGTCCAGGTGGGGCTCTGCGTTCCCGCAACCACCTGTGATAATCATTGTCGCTGTCATAGCTGACAGCGACACCAGAGTCGTCATCGCTGTTAGGCGATGAGCACCTAGCGAGTTTCGACTCGCTAGATCCTTTAGTGGGGTCATCTGTATCCCCATCACTTTGTTCGGAGTCAGAACTCCCGAACATGGCCCTCTTGGCAAAACGCCATTCAGAAGTTGCCATCGTGCGAGATGTTGCATTAGCAACATCTCCCTATTTCTTGTCAGATGCCGCCTTAGCAGCATCTGTGGTCGAAGACGGTACGTCTTCCGACCTTTGCGTAGTTGACGCTGCTAATGCAGCGTCACTGTTGTCACTCAACACCTCAGCACTAGTGCTGAGGCGGAGGAAGAAGCTACTTCATTGTTTTCAGCAGCGCTCTTTAGAGCGCCGCCGCCGTGTGTCTTGACCATCTAGTCGATGGTCAATAAGTTGGTGAATGAGAAATTCTGACCAACAAGTGCCACCCATGATTGGCCGAAATAAGAATTATTATTGGCCAACCACCTTAAGTGGGGGGTGATGTAATGGGGTGCCATTACATAATTGATATTCAAGTTAGAATATCACAGTTTAATTTCAGACGCGTTGTCTGAAATTTAAATAAGAGATTATAAGTTATTATAATCTAAGAAGGAAAAGTCGATTCGGTATAAATACCGAATCTTGCAGGTTAACTAATAGTACAGTTAGTTAAAGACTTGATATTATTATATTAATTAGTTAGTTACTATACTATTAGCCTCTAAACCACCCATTAAATAAACAATCTTAATTTTGCGTTCTAGAACATAAGTGAATATTAATATATTTACTTTAATTATAGGATTAGATGTTACCAACTAATCCTGCCCTAATTGTATTGCGCGCTTCCTCACAAAATACAGTGTAAGCCTGTAACAGTATCAGTCCTGTTACACCTTGCCACACGCTTCACCACCTTAAAATTTACTAAAGTCGGTGCGTGTGTACCTATCTGGTCGTAAACATCACAAAAAATCGTAACTAAGTTTTCACAAGTGGTGCAAAACCTCAACCGACATCTGTTTCTACCAGTACTAATTCATACATGCGGACATATCCCTTTCCAAAATGGGCTCTAACCGCATTTGCTTCCGTCAATGCATGATTTTCAACATATTGATAAGATTTGTGCGATGGAAGGTAAATTCCGAAGTGAATATATTTTAGGTCCTTAGTTCGCTTAATGTGCTATTACTAAGCCTACTGGATTTTCTACTGGATACACATCACTGTATTCTTTACTGGATACTGATGTACCCATGCGACACTATGACGGCAGCACTGTGGATTAATCTTGTCCATAATCATGTGGCATCGTTCGCCTGTCTAACATACATGCAGCGGTGTAATACTATCACCATTTTTTCAATTGAATATTCTTGAATCGAAACTGTAGCCAACTTCTGGTCTCCTTGGATCCGCATACCAAGAAAATTTTCAGCATTACCAATGTCTTTAACTCGAGCACTTGTATATCGTCCATAGTTGGATCGACCAAACATGTATTCGTTCAGTAACCACCAGTTCACCCTCATATACCCCCTTCAATGTGGTTCCGTGGCTGGTTGTATGAACAAAAATTTCGATTAGACACTGACTGCAAATTTGGGCTTTTCGTAATAAAACGTACAACGAGAGGCCTGCCAATACAGATTCGTCTCTAGCTCTAAATTTCGAAATCAGTTATTTGGTGATTAAAACACCATGTTTTTGCTTTTTTCTTTCGCAATTTTCATTTATTGAGGGATTTCTAGAAGAATTTTATATTTCTTTTCTGTTTTCGAAGTATTTGGAAGGTCCGCCATGACGTGCAATTACCTTCCATGCCAGATACATACTAAGAATTATTCTAACGTTATTGTTATCCATTACGGTTAAAAACGTGACCAAAAATATCTCACAAAAAACTTGGTGGTTACCTCGAGCTACAAGTTGTTTTATAGCGCTTACGGTTACATCTTCTTCCAGGTTTGTTTTATAAACCATTTAGTAGAAAAAGGGTTTCTTTGTTTTGGTCTTCAGGATAACTTTCCAGATTCCGAGCTACTCCAGTGAGCATATTTCAGCTTCTTCAGCTATCCTCCCGAATCACTTCCTTTGGGAACCTGGTGATAATTTGTCGGGTCTGAAAACGCTGCAATTTTTCCGTCATTCGGGGCAATAATTCCGAGACCGCAAAAGTAAAAAAGCAGATTTCTGCTGTTAGTTGAAAAAACATTTCCATTTTTTCCCTTAGAGTTACTCGAGACTCAACTTTCGCCTTGCCAATCGTCCTCAGTTCCTTCAATTGATGCATCGCTTTCTTCTCTAAATCTGCCACCTTGGGGTTTTCTTCATTTTTACTTTAATTTTCTTCAAGATTTCTAAGACCAAAATCTTCACCAACCCGGGATCGTTTTTTTGCTTGGTTTCTCCTTATTTTCACTAATACAAAACGTGAACATTTCTTCTCCTACATACGCGCCGCGCGTTCGTATCGTTCTCCTCCGCAACCTTTTGTGCACAATATTTCCTTTTTTTCTTCGTTTAGTATTTCAATCTGGATTATGCACCAAGTGGTTGTCACCACCCTGTACTTTATCGGTAGAACCTTGTAACCGTTTCTTCATCATCTTTTCCTAGTATTGAAACGTTTTTTCGCGTACTTTGCAAATGAACTCTTTATTGGGTGAGATAAAAAACACCCCAGCTTTTTCGCAAAATCAACCGTGGGCTTTTCACCCCAACCACCCGAACAGCGCTCGTTACTGACCCATGATTGGGCGAAACTCTTTTTTCACAAATTAATGGCGTGAAATGCGCAGGTACAATGTACCAAAACTGTTCATTGACATTTTTTTCTATTGCTTCTTACGCTCAGGTTGAAACTCCAAGCAGCGACCACTTGCGACTAGTCTAATCTGTAAACGTAATTTACTCTAGTCAGCTTCGATCACGAATCGTCCAGGATTATGAACGCACCGGACATCCACCTAATGTGAGCTGCTTTCCAGTGTCCAAATGGTGCAAATCTTTTGCAAGACGAATGTCAGATGCCAGACGCGGAGGCGCCTCTTTGTTGCCGACATGTAAAACGATGAGCGAAAGAAAACTGTAAAGCAGTTCGTTAAACATCTTTGGATCGTTTGTAATGGCCATTCGCATAACGGCCAGTTCTGACTCCCAAATTACAGTGTACTTGCGAGGCATCGATCGTTCTGATTCCAATGCACAAAAAGGTTGTTACGGACTACTCCAAAATGATATTCCTCTTTGCTTCGGTACCAACTCGTGCAAACTCATTCTTAGCTTTCTCGGCAGTCTGTTGAATTCTTGAGAACAAGACGAGCGTAGCTGGTGCTTCCTTTTCAATACGTTTCAGTTCCTAGTGATGATGATAATACTCGGACGTAATTTCAATGCGTGCGCTAGACATGATAACTTACTAGCGTACCTGACGGATCCGAACACGGTCGTAGACGGGATTATCATTCGACGTATCGTGAATCCATGTTTGCTGAAATCGACCGCAGGTTGCCATTAACTGGTCTTTGGTGACAGAAAGTAATGGTCGTACAAGCGTTACTATGTTGCTTGCTCTCAAGTCTTCACATCCAGGGGGTAGTGCGTCAAGTGCGAGAAATGGCAATTGGCTTGCCATCCCAACCAATACATTAATGCCGCTTGCCCTTCCAAGACGAAAAAGCGTTTTCTCGAGCTGATCGCCACGATTGTGAGCCACGAACAGACAGCGTACGCGATATTCTCGACACACTTTCCGCAGCAAGTTATATCGATACTTTCGCTCCTGCTCCTCCATTTTACTGTCCCGTGGCCTCTCTGGACATAACAAATCCATTGTATGTTCTTTTCCAGCTTCCTCTGCATCGTCATGCTGCCATTCACACACTTTTATAACGTGGCGAATGCCAGTGCGATTGGCACAAATCTTAGCTATCTCTTGTGCTTCCTTGCCGCCCTCAGGTCGTAATTGGTGGTCTACAGTCACTTCCAAGAGTGGAGTCTTAATACCATTTTCCTGCAAATATTTTCTCAGTAATAGAATTAGCGCCATGCTGTCAGATCCACCAGATGTAGCAACTACAATGGGAAAATCGCCAGCACGTGCACTTTGTCCTGTAACGCCATTGAAACACGTCACAGATTCATAAAGAACAATAAAAGAAATCGACCAACCGAAATTCAGCGGATAAAGGTCCTCGTGAAACTTCTTTTTCGATAATCCGCACTTGCGCAAGGATTTCTCCAACATTGAGGCCGATACAGCGGCATCAGCGTTAGTGTCTGGAACATTTTTCGTCGTAAACAAAGCTGAAGTTGAGCGCTGGGCTCGCACGCGCACCGCAGACCGGGTGCGCATCGTTAAAACGATCCTTGCGAACATAAACCGAAGCGGAAGCCCCTATCGAAATGTTACGGTGATTTTCGACATTGCAGTGGAAATGTAACTCAGCCGGTCGGGTGGTTAGGGTGAAAAGCCCACGGTTGGGGAGATTTTGCGAAAAAGCTGGGGTGATTTTCTCTCGCCCCCTTTTTCTTATGTCTCCATATAATACCTAGTGCCCGAAACCAGTTTATTATTAAGGGTTGTCGAGTTTTGGGTCAGCAGATACCGGTAAGAGGGTTAGGCCAAGACAGTATAGTATTGCGCTGAGGCGTAATAGTTAAAATATTTTTAATTAACCTTATATTAATAAATTGTGTGACCTATATCTTCTATTTTAGTCTTACCATAAACAAACTTATGTAATAGGTGGAAAATTAACGAGTAATATATTATGGGGAATGTTAAATCGACCCCCCCCAAATTGTTAATTCGACCCCCCCACCGCCCATTTCTACACATCGATGTAACAATGCCCTTTTTATAGGTCGCCCTACCCGCACCCCCCTCCACCCTACCGGCACCCCCACGTGACTTTCGACCAATAGAGATGAATATTGCTACTAATAATAAAAGTAACAATCATACCCCGGGACAGGCTAAACGGCAGCAAGTGAAAGACTAACTAGCAGCAAGTGAGGTAGTGACTAGGAAAAAAAAGGATGTACTTTTTTACCCTTTGAAGTGGATGTACCGACGACTCTCGCCGGCATCTTCTTCAGTTTCAGCTCTGGATCCCTTACCACTCACTGTCGTGAATTTTCCGGCAACATTGTGATCTCGAAAGGTACGAGGGCGTTTCGATTCGCAGCGCTGTGGTCTGTTCATCTTATTTACGTTCAAGTGGAGATGAAGAACACGTCTTGACTCGGTCACACGAGTCATCGCTCGATCAAAGTCAAGCGCGTGCTAGTCTACGCAGAAAAAAACGCATGATTGACTTGAGTTTGAGGGACGACGACAAGTACACAAGCGCGAAACGATACAAGTCAACGATTCACGATAAAGGGGAAGAAACGTTGGTACTGGAGCGCGCGGAAATGAGTCCAAGCTTCAGCGATCGCAAGCCAGACACGAAAATGGAAGAAACACACGTTGGTGCAGCGGACAAAACCCTTGTAGTTGCTGAAACGTTGGACCGCAAGACACGAAGCGGTGCTCATAAAATCATGTTAACAAGAAAAAAGAACGTTAAGAAGACAAAAGTGGGTGAAAAGGAACTTATTGACAAGTTAGTGTCTCCTCACTTCTCTCAACGGTCAATTTCACGGAGGTAAACACCTGATTCCAGCAAGAAACGCAACAAAACAGTCCTATCCTACGCTGAACTTGCTCATGAGAGTGCTCCGCTGCAACGTAAACCAGAAGGTTAGTTTTTTTGCAAAAACATGAGGTTGTTTTAGCGCCGGTACCTGGAATACTAAAGGTGGATTTTCTTTATAAAGGTGCAGTTCTTTTAAAGTGGGAACTAGTCGAGTCGCCTGGGAATCCTCTTTTAGGGCGTTGGGGACATAGTTTTACTAAGATTGCCGGTGATCATGTCGTGGAACTGATGACGATGAACAAACGTTAGGAGATTTGCACGTGTTTGATACGACTACGCACCGCTGGACAACTCCGCCAAATTGTAAAACGATCTCCCGCACATGGCATAAATCTGTTTACCTGCCTTTAAAGAGCTTACTGCTTCCTTTTTGTGGTGATGGTGAGCGCAATTCGTCGACGGAAGGCGAGCTGGACATTCTTTCCGACACGATGTTATTAGACACAGAGTCTTTTTCATGGTATGCACCAGCTATTCAAGGGTCTCCTCGTTCGGCAAGGACCGGTCACACTTGCAATGCTTTAGGAAACGAAGTGGTCGTGTTTGGAGGTAGTGGAGGACGCAATCGACAAAGCTCGGTCCATATTTTGGACTGTGGTAAGCTCGGCATCAAGGAAGATCATGTATGATGCTAACTTCGCTTCAATGGTACTGTCATGTTAGATGAATGGATTTGGAAGACGATGATCGTTGAAGGAAAGGTTCGTAGTTCACGCACATACCATAGCGCTGCTGCTGTCGGCAAAGATAAGATTGTTTACTTTGGAGGCAATGATTCTTGTAAAAGTTTTAATGACGTGCATGTCTTGCAAATAGTAGAGAAGAGCCAACGAAGCTGCTTGGGTGTGGGTTCATCCTTGTGGGGGGGGGCGTGCCCCCACAAGCACGTACGGGTCACTCTGCAACGCTTTTGAATGACGACAAGATCATCATTTTTGGTGGTTGGGATCCGCAGCAGGATGATCCTAGCGCGTGCACAAATACACAAACATTGAGTATACCTTTTTTGGTCTTGTAGGAATATGTCCAACTTTAAATGCCTTGAACCGCGCATAAAAGACCCAAAAAGGTAAAAAAATGTATATCCTTTTTGCTCATTTTTTGTTTTTTACTAGTCGCTGACTCACTTGCTGCTAGTTAGTCTTTTACTTGCTGCCGTTTAGCCCGCCCCTCATACCCCGCCTTAATAAAAATCGGTATTACGAATACTTCCAACAGTAAATGATGATGTAAGTTAGAGACGCGATGAACGAATCGATACATGTTTCTCTAAGAGTATGCACAAAAAATATGTAGACAGACGGCTCATTGTCTCTAACCTTCAATAAAGCTCTTGAAAAGTCATAAGCAGCAAATTGCACCCCCATATTTGGCACAGCCCTTACTAACGTCGGCGTGAATCCACGAAAGTAAACGGACCAGCCTTCCTGACGCGCCAGTTTTACATAACAGTCCCATGCATGTCTTCATCTTCTTCTTCAGTAGTGCAGCCACTGGCCCTACGTACTAGTTTATCCGCGCGCTACTTTGCAACATACGACTCATGCATTAAGGATTCAGCCCGATACCTTGCCAACGTCGCAGCAAATTTTCTCTCAATAAATGTTGGCATATCGTTTGCATCCATAGTAATAGTCTCTAAGCGCAATTTTACATCCAATGCATCAAGTAGTATTCTGGGCGCGATTCGGTTCTGCACGAGATCTAGAGACTTTAGACACAACTGTGCCAAGGAACCGTGTCCATATAATGCCTGTGCTAGTGCTTCTCCTCCTCGATCGCTGATGCTGTTCCCATATAGTTCTAATGGATTGAGAGTTGTGTTATTGCACAACATCCTCGAGAGCGCGATCGCCCCGTCATCTCCAATCGCGTGGTCTAGAATTACCAGCTTTCGAACAGTATGATTAGTCTCCATAGAACGTGCAACCAGCACACATCCTTCCGGCCCAAGTCGTTTATTGTACTTAGCCAGAGTCGAGAAATCAATCTTACATCGCCATCATTAAAGTGAATACGCTGCATGATAAAGCCGAGGGTTGGGCCTGTAGAATATATAACAAAAACGAAAAGGATTAGTTTTTGCTAACAACAATGCAGCATTGTTATTAACCAAACTAACCTTGCACAAGCGAAGCATGGGATCTGATGATGGACGAGATGGGTCCTACAGTCGATGAGGTCCTGTCACACGTCCTCTTGCTGGACGACGATAGCCTTCTCGTCTTCCGTGCATTGAAGTCTATCAGTAGCAGTCCTTTTGTCGACGAAGAGGTGGTGCTTGACTCGGACGATCCTCGCTTTTTTACGTACAGGTCGCCAGATTCCGTCTCTTGCTTGCATTTCGTGGATCCTCACTATGGCTCTCGCTGTGCTCTCCATTCTTTATCGGTGAAATCACGTCGTCACATCCAGTCGACTTGGTATTCCTTGTTTTGGGTGGGGCTTTAACCGCTTTGGAACGTAATAATAAACGATTGCGATTTCCCGTTGATGTCTGACGATAAATTGGTGCCAGTATCGCATCGCAAGGGCATTGTTACATCGATGTGTAGAAATGGGCGGGGGGGGGGTCGATTTAACATTCCCCTATATTATTAATGGTTTATATTACTAAGTGTAGCTAAATAAAATAAAAAAGACAATATCGAAATTAGTTGGTAACCAACTAATGCCAACTCAAGAAATGACACGTACTAATTGAAGGGATAATAACACGGTTATAGCTAGTACTTTACCAAAGAGATGCATAGCGGTTATGTCCTATCATGCAGTCGCCCAGTATATACAGTAGTTGACTAACCTGCAGGTCAATGATCATCCGGGGCTATGACTCTACCAAGATGCAGCTAAGTCATTGCCCTGGGTATGTTGGTACGTGTCATTTCTTATACCGGTACTTGAGTTGGTACCTGTCATTTCTTTTAGTTGGTACGTGTCATTTTTATTGGTGTAAAACTGCGTGAGCTGGTATTAGTATGTTACCAACTAATTTCTTCACACTCATATAAAATATAAAAATATATACAAGTGTGTAATAAAAGAGCTCGCCGATTTAATTATCCCTCTGGATACGGTTAAGTAAACTGATTCAAATTATAGATGGATTATAAGATATATATAATCCAAAATTTCTCTTTGAAACAATTTAAATGGGATTTTCTCGATGGCAATTCGTATTCTTACCTGCGTGAAGTCGTGGATCATATCGACGAAAAAGATAACGGTGACGAGTATCTGGAAAAGAAACCTATGGTCATCTGGAATCAATCTCTCGGGGTGAGAACTCGCCGGATCGGTCCGAACGATCCGGCTATTGGCTACCAATCCGCGAAATCTGCCGATTGGTAGCATAAACACCTTTAGTGCTGTTGTCGATCCGGACGTTGAAGGTTAGGAGAAAACGATTCTTCAAAGAAGGGGAAGATGCGGAATCGACGGCAACAACTCAGATGCCACCATGATGATCGCTCCTCCTCGGCTACCGTTTTTCCTATGGATTGCCTTTCACTCAGTCGGAGATTTCTGCCCTAGATCCTTGGACACCAAACAAAGTCGGCAAACGACAGACTATCAACCTTACCAAGCCGATGCTGGCACTTTCCTCTGAAGGCCTGACTTTGAATTTTTAATATTGTCCGTGACAGCTGTAATAATCCGGGATGCATGATCTTCGACTAGATCGGTGACTCTAAACGTAACGTGACACCTATGAGCTATCTTCCTTGCATATAATTCTTTAAACCGATCTAGGTAGAGTCAGATTCTTGAGCCCGCTAAATCCGTGATATTGTGCCTGACCGCTTGAACCGATCGTCTAAATCCCGTATTGATCTTCGAAGGCGTATGTTCACTTGCTTTTGAGCGTAATGGTGTGATCTTCATCCCCCAACGCTTTAGGATCCCAATCACGACCCTTTCTGCACCCGATCGGGATCTCCGCCTCCAAGGTAGATCGCAGATCCCATTCATACACCAAGAAAAACGGGTTATATCTCTCGTTCTGATCGAAAGACCAATTTAAGGCCAACACCAATCTCTCGGCGTAATCATCCCAATTTTGTTGCTCTTGAGCGGTCACTTACATCTTGGTTACTGTCTTGTGGGTCTGAGACATTTGCTCAGCTTTACCATACCATTGGCTTGCGTCGTGTACGCTATTGTCGCATTTACTTCTGACAATATCCTGTTGAACGATCTGAACACGTCAGCCATCAAACCTGGCTCCGGATCGTGGGATCATCTCACGCTCCGCAAATCACCGGAAAACGTATTCTTCACAACTTTGAGCGACGTGCTGGGCGAGTAATAGTATAACCTTCCTTAGCTATTGGACCAGTTAATAGATGGTACAGATCAGAGTTCAGAATTCCCTTGTATTGAGCGTGGCAGGGACGGGATATGATCCCTTGAAGGATTAGGTAGCCTAGCTATTTCCCACCAATCCGCCCTGGATCGTCGACAGACCCCTTCCGTCTCACAACTCCATGCAGCCCGCGGCATAGTGCTGGAAGCTGCGTATCTCCTCTCCAATGAAAGTGCGATCTGATCTTGTGAAACGTTCGGCTGATCCCTTGATGTTGTTACTCCAAAGTAACATTGTAAAGATGGAGTAAAGGGCGAGGGAAAATCACCCCATCTTTTTCGCAAAATCACCCCAACCACCTCGTTACTGACAGGGGTGTGCGGTATTGATACCGGTACTACACAATACCGGTATATACCGGTATTGAGTACCGGTATTTTTCCATACCGATACCGATACCAGCCTTACTAAAGTTGGTACTGAGCCAGGGTATATCATACCGTCCCATGTAAAATCCGTATGAAATGTCGGTATACCCTACCCTGCCACACAAAGTCGGTATCAATTGCGGGTATACCCTACCGCTCTACACAAAGTCGGTATCATTTGTGTGGCTACCGTACCGCTCAAGACAACTTGGTATCAATTGTCGGTATACCAAACAGCGCTACACAAAGTCGGTATCATTTGTTGATATACCCTACCGCCCAATAAAAAGTCGCTGGAAACAAGTACAGACCCACATCTCTACGATTCTCACTCTCTTAGAAAAGAATCCTGATTTCTCAATCACTCCACTCTCGTCAGAAGATCAGGCGGATATTGTGCGTGCTGGTCGCGAAAAGGTGACAGATGCTCAAATCACTGCTGCTGCGGCTGAAGATGCTGAAGAAGAAATGACTTCGGTCGATACATTGCCGCAAGCTGGCAAGAAGGGCACGATTAAGGTGTATGGCGATCTCGCTGCCTATGTAGATTGCCTCTCTGAAGAGTATACAAAGAGTCTGCAGCAAACAGATCCACATGCTAGCGAGTACGTGACACGTCTATATTATGAGGGCTTACTTATCGAAGTTGCCGAGCGTGTCCAGACGTTCTACACGTGGAAGAAAGACTTTCAGCGCGCGGCGGCCATGGCGCTGGTGCGTGCTGAGCTTATATATTACAAGCACAACTCCGTCGCTGCAGCTCTCTAGGAAGCTCAGGCAAAGCGTGCCAACTTTGGTGACCCCAAGTTTCTTCATCCTGCGTGCACAAGCACCAGTGCAAGAAAGGAGAAAAATTTCCATGTCACAAAGACGCACCCTGCATCTGCCATGGGACAGCCTACGGTGGATGTTGTCGCTGTGGATGCTGAGAAGCTGCTGCGCGAATTATATCGCTTTGTGTTTCAATATGGCGACAATCGATCCAAGACGCAGGCAATGCTCTGTCGTATTTACCACCACGCGTTGCACTAACGCTTCCATGAAGCTCGTGACCTCCTATTGATGTCGCACATTCAGGACAATATTACCGATGCCGACATCCCAACTCAGATTCTCTTCAACCGCACCATGGCGCAGCTTGGTCTATGTGCGTTCCGTTGCGGCCTCATTTGGGAAGACCACGCTTGTTTGTCTGAGATTTTCACAGGCTCACGCACGAAGGAGCTGCTGGCTCAAGGTTGCAATCATTCCGATACGGCGAGCGTGACCTGGAGCAGGAACGCTTGGAGGTCGTCGCCAAGTGCCGTACCATTTGCACATTAATCTGGACCTCCTCGAGACGTGCCACCTGCTCAATTAGTGGTTAATAGTATACTATTATAAGAACGCAGAGTAATGCTACAATAGTCCTTCTAACTACTCCTCCAAAGTTGTTGGTGTCCAGTGCCCATCCTCACCTATCAAAGTACCACGTTATATGTCTACTCTGTTAATAGAGACTCAAGCTTTAGCACCTTCTTCCAATACCGATGCTGCAAGAATTATACCACGGCTTTTTGCTGCCACTGCTCTCCTTCTGCATGCTGCTGCGGCAGTTTGCCTGATGTTGCCACAGGTGCTACTGTACTGTACCCCTCTCACAGATCTCTATAATAACTACCTCTCACGTACTCTAATAGCGGTACTCTAAACTCGGTGTTGGTACCGGTATTAGATACCGCTTTTGACCAAAGTCGGTATCGGTACTGGTATTGGATACCGCTTCTTGGTAAAGACGGTATTGATATCGGTATTAAATCCGCTGCTGCCAAAAGTCGGTATTGTTTACCGGTATTAGATACCGCTCTCCCGTTGTCTCGGTATCATACCGGTTGTATCATACCGTGTGGCCTAAACTCGGTAATGGTACCAGTACTGGGGTACCCTTGAGGCAAAAATCGGTAGCAATACCCTAATACCAATACCGTTGATTTGAAAACCGGTATCACATACCTAATACCATACCCCCTCCATCTATTTTCGGTATTCACCTAGAAATACCATACCGAACCGTAAAATCGATACCGCACACCCCTGGTTACTGACCCATTAGCGCAGAACAAGTGTTCTAATTATGCATGAGTGTACTATTTCTACACAAAATCCTCAAAAATGTTGTTAGGTCGCACAACAGCAGCAATTAATGTAGTACCATTCACAACTAAAATATATGCTATATAGATGGCGATGTAGAGATGGTTGAGAAGACGATCGAGTCGATGCAAGTGATGGGTGTTACAGACATTAAAGAGACCTTGATGGACTTCAAGGATGCACACAAACGCACGGTGCTGCACTTTGCAGCCGCGAAATGAAGGCGAAAAGTGATGAATTAGACTGTAGAACGCGCTCCAGAGTGTCTTCAGTGTGTAGATGAAGAAGGAGCGACGCCATTACTCTATGCATCTAAGGAGAATTAGTTTGCTGCTGTCAAGTTGCTCTTAGCGTACGGTGCGGATCCTAGTGTAGCTATGAAGAACGCCGTTGATGCTGGCGTGCCTCATTAACAAACCTGTAGCGGTAAAAGAGCTGCTGGAAAGTGAAGCGTCCTTATCACCAAAAATGGAAGGCAGTTTCACAGCTTTACACATGGCAACGGAGACTGGATTCATCGAATTGATTGAGTCATTCTTCACTGGCCGTGTGGAAGACACAAAGAATTTGCAAATATGACTTCCAATGCTGGTGCAAAGCCGTTGCAAATTGCTGCTGGTATGTGTCACCACACGATTGTATCGCTACTTAAGCCCATTACAAAGGGATTCGAGAAATTAGACCTGAACAAACTCATGACGGACGAAAAAGCGAAGCTCGATGCGTACTATGAGCACGCTGCAAAAAGCAAAACCCGGATTCGTCTTTTCCAACAAAGGATCCTGTTACGTGTAAGGAGAAATTAGAGGCGGAAACTCAGCGAAAATTTGCGGAGATGGAGAAGGAAGAGGGCATACTCGTCCCTGAAGCTGTCGAGGTGAGCAACGAGCAACAAGTTGAAGCGATTTAGCTAGGGAACAAGGTGTACTTGACAAAAAATTATAAACAAGCTGTGGATCTGTACTCGAAAGCGATTGCCATTACACTTCCAGACGCTGTTTTCTATACCAAAAGATGTACCGCGTATTAATTGCGGGGGATGCCAAGCAAGCGCTGCATGACGTTCGGGTGTCCAAGAAATTTCGCCCTCAGTCGCCAAAAGCGCTACTTCGCGAGGGACAATGCCTGGAAGCGCTTGGACTGTATGAAGAATGCTTGTGCGATGTGGGCGGCCATGCAGGTTGCACCTAATGACCAGCTCCTGAAGCGCCTAGGGAAAGTGGAATGTAAAAGATGCATCGGTAGTTGTTCCTACTGTCGTTGCCACAATAGTTGATAATGAAAGTACTACATTAATTGCTGCTGTTGTGCGGCCTAACAACATTTTTGAGGTGTGTGTGTGTGTAGAAATAGTACACTCATGCATAATTAGAGCACTTGTTCTGCGCTAATTGGTCAGTAACGAGGTGGTTGGGGTGAAAAGCCCACGGTTGGGGTGATTTTGCCAAAAAAAGCTGGGGTGATTTTTCCCTCGCCTTGGAGTAAATTGTCTTCGGAGCAACAGATATTACCGATCGTTCCCGATCCGCGTCTACCCGATCCTATTATTGATAGAAGAAAAACAGAACGTTTTCATCCAGTTCATATTTCACAATAATTATGGCGCAATTCTTTCCCCAGCAGTAATTCATGTTAGCTAGATATCCGCCCAAAAGAGCCTTCCGATACGCTATTCAGTCTTCTTTCGTTTTGTAAATTCAGCTTAGCCAGATATCGGTACAAAAGATCCTTCCGATAAGCTATAAGTCTTAATTCGTTTGAGCCTTCTAAATCCGATAGACTCGCAGAGACTGAACTATGTAATCCCGCTTGAAATCGATCGGCGGACTTGCGATCTTGTCGTACGAATCGCATGTGCCCATTCTTTGTCCTCTTTAGATTGGGGCAATTCAGGCAACCGATTAATCACGACCAATTCGGTCAATAACGTCCGATCTGTAATCATCCATCCGAACTTATCCTTCCAGGAGACGGCACCGCTGTCGTCCAGCCTGATAGCTTTGCCAGTGTCTGCGGATCCTGAAACCGGTGGAGCGTCTGCTGGATGCAGCGGTCATGAAAAAAAACCGTCTGATCAGAATGGACCAGCAGAGGAAGAATATCGCGTAGTCACCACGCGAGGATCTTGTGGCCAAACTTCGCATCGCGTTTGAGAAGCGTGATTGGTTGCTCAGAAGGCTGCGAGCGCACCCCTTTGAACAGAATCGAAACGTAGGCCACTTTGACATCTTTCCCCGGTTCAAGTTCGCGCAGAAGATCTCGTAAGACGGACCCATCGACATTTGTTGAGCCGGTAGTACTCTGGTGGAAGACCGCCGTCGTATCGCCTACAGGCCTTTAAAGAGTTTCGGATTGCCCAGTTGAAGTCACTTTCCGAAGAAGGCTGTATGATCCGACCCTTTTCTTCACGCTATCAGAACCGTCAAAACCCAGCGCGATCAGAGCCGCGTTCGGTTCGACGATCGGTGAGATAGGGTGAGGGATTACTACGTAGCACGATCTCGATCAGTGCCTCGTCAACCGCCACCCTCGGCAACATATCTTTGCCTATGATACATATGATGAATGCTTTACTCGTTACTTGAAGGAAGACCAATCAAATCTTTGGCGCCGATCTAGCTTTGCTTGATATTGACGGTCAATGAGATCGATGACAGACTGGGAAGATGGTCAGTCTAGCTGCCACAATCGTCATTAGTGATCATCAAAGCATATTGTACATACTCTATATGTCTTCTCATCGTCTACTAGAAGCATTTCGGCATGTCGATTAGGCTTGATATTAAGTTGAACAACTGTTCCATCTGACATTTCCAGCCTCCTGCAAGCCCAAGCACGTGAACACCAGAATTATCACTTCGGACAAACCAAACGTTTTCAGCATCTCGATCAAACTTTTCTGTCCACAATACCATAATTAACTTTGTTGGTCTTGAGCGTTCGACTCGTTAACTTAACTAGGTAGTAGATTCCATTGTTATCTTGTGTCAGGGCAGAAACCATCGTTCATTTGTTCGCGTAAATAACACCACAAAATTTATATCCGGATCGAAATATTTTAGACCAGGTTTTTTGATGCCATGTTCGCCTTGAGCATGCCAAAATCGACCAAGACCGATCCCAGCCATATGACCCTCAGATCAGAGTCTACCTGTCTCCCATCTTTCTACCGAACCAAATGAATCCACTATTACTAAAAAAAACCGATTGACATATTGTGACTGAGACAAGCGACCTTATGTCTTTCCCCCAAAACTCTTAACTGCGTAGATTATTAAAATTTTAGCGTTCAAGCGTATTTAAGCAACGTTCGACCTTTTTGCACAGCATATACCAGGATGTAGCAGTGACCAAAATGTCACCAATGTACGATCGCTTCCCATGATCGATGTGTCGAAAAAAAGTAGGTTCAGCGCAGTGTTAAACTATCTGACCTGACACTTTTGATCATACAGTATATGCGTAGAGAGATGCTTTCCGGTCGCTGAACGGCCGGCGGCAGAAGCGAATAAATCCCAATGTTGCACAACGGAAAATGGAAAGCGAAAGTGTATTATTATAAAAGGAAAAGTCTAATGCGCCCCCCATTTTGGCTAAT
This sequence comes from Peronosclerospora sorghi, assembly GCA_026184515.1. Taxonomy (NCBI): domain Eukaryota; phylum Oomycota; class Peronosporomycetes; order Peronosporales; family Peronosporaceae; genus Peronosclerospora; species Peronosclerospora sorghi. Next base: position 10,744,750 of record CM047581.1, on the reverse strand, counting down.
GCGCCCCCCCAAATGAGAATTTCGAATATTTTTTCACAATTTTTTTTCCTTTTTCTCTTGATTAATGAAAGAAATGCAAATGCTGCAAGGAAGCTTTTTCTACTTCCAATTCACGACGTGCACGTACGTAAACTATGGCCCCGCTGGCCGTTCCATTCAAAATCCCAATCCGCATTTGTTCGGCTATTTACTATATGGGACTGTGGCTCCACGGGAGGGAAAGGTGCGTTGTCACCACTACCTTGTTTTTTCCAATCCTAAAATATCATGGACTTGTAACTCATTTTTTACGAAAACGAAACATTGTGATTGTCGCTCACCTGATCAACAGTTGCTAGTGCACGAAGATAAATCTTATCCGACGTGATATTAACAATTTCAAGACACGTAACAAATAATGATGTTCCCATTGTCTCTGTGTTGGCAGCCATTGTAACAGGGTTACATTCGAGTCACATTTTGTTGGTGGTGTACGTGAGTATACTACGGTTGGGGTCAGTATTGACCAGTTCGAAGGGTTTTGAACCACTGGTTATTTTAACCAATCAGGGCAGGAGCCCTAGGGGGGTGGCGTGTCAGCCATCCACGTTTCGGTACACAGGTGGTGTACACTACATTTTAGCTAGGTACGAATTTGGTATGTTCTACTCAGTATTACATATAGTTTACATTAGTTTAAATTAATTTAGACTAATTACATATTAAATATATTCAGTTTACATTTCATTCTATCTTACAGACGCGCAACCTCGACCGGTCGTGCGTGTAGTTAGTGCCGTAGCGTAAGGGGATCCCCCCCCTTAGCTACACCCTTAGTAAGGGAGCCTTGCCATTAAGGCAGTAGCGAAGCTACAGTAAACCAACCCGGGAATCTTTGCCCCGAGTGGGAGAGCTCTCTCCTACTTAGACCTTTATAAGGGCGTATCGGATAAGTAGCGGCGAACGCCGCTTTAAGGAAAATTCTTCCACTGTGCGCTAGCCGCACCGTGCGTATACGCACCGGCTACATCTGGTAGCACTAGTAGTCAATCCAACACCTGTGTTGGTAGGCTAAGGCATCCTCTGCAAAGGATGAATCAGGACGATTGGGATAGGTTAACCCTCGTCCAGCAGGAAGCCTTTAACAGGCTGTTATCCTTAATGGGTGACGAGGCCTAGTGGAGCAGGGCCTTGAGGCCGTAAAGGCAAGGGTCAATGCCCTCATCGCCCATGAGGCGAGTTTAGGTGGAAGTCGTTCCACGGGGGTGCGTCCCCCATTGTCATTTAAGATAAAGGAGTTCACCGGGGAGAAGGGTGACAACCTTTATGTGTGGCTGCGAGAGGTCGAAACGGCCTTCGCAACAGCGAACGTGATCGCTTATCACTTTCAAGTGGGACTTGCACTGACCCATCTTACGGGTAAAGCCCGTGCATGGGCGTTTACGTGTTCGGACTCGGCCACGAACGTGTTCCCTACCTGGGAGGTCCTTAAGCAGAAGCTTACGGACATGTATGAAACGCCTGATCTGGTTTTCCAGAATCAGCTGGCGTTTCTGAGGTGCCGTCAGGGCACTAGGGACTTGGAAACATATATCCAGGAACTTAAGACCCTGTTGGCAGGGATGTACGCGAAAGCGTATTCGAACGATGCGTCCATCCCCGTCTTCATGGGAGGCCTAAGAGAAGAGACAGCACGTTCGGAGCTCTTCCGATGCGGTCCCCAATCCCTGGGGGAGGCGTTCAAGATGGCGTTCAACGCCGAGAGGAACTTTTGTTCCTCTAAGGTGGGTCCGGAACCCATAGACCTGAGTCAGGTCAAAGCGGAAGAGAAACCTCCCGCTAAGAGTCAATCTGAATATTTTTCGTAAAGCTTCGAGGCAGAGCTCCTTGCAATGTTGCAGCGGCATGGGCCGCTGAGATGCTTCCTGTGTGGGAGCACGGATCATCTGCGGAACAGATGTCCGCGGAACCCTAGCGAGATACTCTCTAGAAGGGGCCAAGGGTGGGGAAAAAGCCCTTGACCAAGCCGTCGGGAAACGACGGCTCCCAGTAGGTGCGGGGCGCCCTACTGGGGAATCCCTCAGTGCTGTTAATCCCCAGGGTAGGGTACGACAGCACAAAGCCCCGAGGGAAACGGTGCTTTCTAGCACCGAGTTGGTGTACCAGACAGGTTTGCTGGTAGTCCTTGCGGACGTGAAAGGCTTGATAAGCCTTGGAGAGTCTTGATAGACTCTGGAGCGTCTGACAATTATGTCAGACGAGATTCTGTTGAGAAGAGTCGGATGTATGCCGAGGCCCTAGAGGAACGTTCTCGTGACGTTGTCACGGTCCGTCTAGCGACGGGCGTACAGGTTTCTGTACCCAAGGTCTCGATTGACCTTAAGCTGAAGTTTGCAGACTTCGATAGCTTAGAACGTTGCCTAGTCCTGGATTTGGACTCGAGGTATGACCTCATTCTGGGCATGAAGTGGCTGGAACGCCACGAGCCATGGATAGACTGGAAGTATAAGTCCATTGGCTCAACGCACCCGCGGTCGGGTGAAGCATTGGCGAGTCATGAACCCACCTTTGCTCGATCGCAAAAGCGATTCTGGCGGGAGATGCCAGAGATTGGGATGTCTGAGATGATCAGTCCCAATGAGGTCAAGGAAGTGTTCCTTGACGAGGGGTATTCGGCGTTTAATCCCCACGCCGGGATAGGAGAGACTGGTGAGTCGCCATTGGTAGAGGTGTATTCCTCTGAGGCGACTCCAGTGGTAGGGGTAGAGACCCCTGTGGTTAAGCGCGAGGCGCTTCCAAGCGAAGAGAACCGAAGTTCGTCTCTTTCACACGTCGGAAATGATTCCGACTGCGCCGTTGTAGGTGAGACCGGCGAGTCACCGGTGGTAGAGGTAGCGACATCTGTGGATAGGCGCGAGGCGCTTCCAATAGATGGGGCAATTGACTCCCCCCATCTGGGTCTCGGGATGAGTCCCGAGGCCAGTAGTCAGCAGTCCTATAGGATGCTGAATAGTGTGACAGGTGTTGTCACAGAAGGCGTAAGCCTGGAACGGTTGCCTGGGGTAGGCGAACTGTTGTCGTTGGAGGATATGTCATTCAACGAGTTTGGAACTGCTTGGAGAGTAGTTGAAATCGACGAGGTCGTCGTGTTGCGTCCGGAAGAGGAGATGAACTCCTCATCCACGATGGACGAGTCAGTTTTGGTGAAAACCAAACAGGCATAGAATGCCCGAAGCGGCCTCAAGATCCGTGCGGATCCTGAGGACCCTTACCATTCCTTACTGAAGGAATTTGGAGATGTCATTAGTGACAACCCGCCGATGGGGTTACCAACGGATCGGGAGTCCGACATGAAATTAATTTGGTTCCTGGAACTAAAAAATGCGTCACTAGGCAGTGGCCTATCCACAAGGAGCAATGCGACGTCACGCATTCTTCAAGGGGGAAGATGAGGCAGGAATGGTACGGGAGAGCAAGTCTCCCCATTCATCTCCCACTCTTGTGTTCGGAAACCGAACGGAAAGTGGCGCATTGTGCATGCGTAAAACAAGCTGAATTCAGCTACTGTACCCATGCAGACTCCGATTCCTCGGAAGGATGTCCTCCAGAACATTATGGCGGGCTGTACTGTGTACAGTGCCTTGGATCTGGTGGACGGTTATTATCATCCGCTCATGCGAGCATCCGATATTCCGCTTACAGCGGTCAGCACGCCTAGTGGCATGCTGTGGGAGTGGCTTGTTATGCCACAAGGGCTTTCGAATGCACCAGCGATTTTTAATCGCTTGGTGACTCAACTCTTCCGCCCTCATAGAAAGTACGCCCAGACGTACTTCGACGATATATTTGTTCATAGTCGTGAGGAAGGCGACTCGTCTGATGTTCGACGCACCTGATACACCTTCGAGCTGTGCTCGAATGTATGCGAGAGCATAAGTTATATGCGAACGCATCCAAATGTATATTTGGTGCTGAGGAAATTCCTTTCCTCGGATGCTTCATCGGTAATGATGGAGTGCGGGCGGATCCCGCGAAGGTGAAGGCCATTGTGGAGTGGCCTTCGCCTGTAAATCTTAGAGATTTACGGAAGTGGCTTGGATTAGCCAATTATCTCCACAAATACAGCGAGAACTACGCTGAAATGGCGAAGCCATTGACGGACCTTCTGAAGAAGGATGTTGACAGGTGTTGGGAAGCCAAACACCAAAACGCTTTTGAAGAGGTAAAGGGGAGCTTGTTGAAAGCTCCCGTTCTTGCTCTCCCAGATTCTGGGAAACCATTTAGTGTCGTCTGCGACGCCTCCGATTTTGCAATCGGATGTGCTTTGTTACAAGCAGACGATGCAGGAAGGGAACGCGTGATTGCGTTTGAGTCGAGGCAGCTTAAAGCTGCGGAACGGAATTATCGCGTTCATGACAAGGAGCTACTTGCAATGAAGTATGCACTAGTCAAATTTAGGGTTCACCTACTCGGCTCAAAGCCGTTCGTGGTTTATACTGACCACGCGTCCTTACGGACAGCGACAAAGTCGCCTCATCTCTCGCAACGGATGGCCCGTTGGCTCTCCTTCTTTGCGGAGTACAACTTTGAGGTAAAGTATAAACCTGGCAAGCAAAACGTTCTTGCAGACGCGTTGTCGCGTCGTCCCGATTATGAGCTCGCTCACGCGACATTCGTCACCACGTCTGTGGTGGATCTCATACGCCAGGCATATGAGAAAGACCCACAATGTACGGCGCTTATCCGCGCGTTAGGTGAAAAGGGTCTTGGCTCGTCTGAGCCAACCCTGTCAAGTCGAGCTAAAGCTCTTTTACACCGTTACAGGTACTGTGATGGTTTGCTATATTATAGCACTAGCGCGGAGGACACTCCGCGGGTGGTAGTTCCTCATTATGAGGAACTGAAGTAGATAGAGTCCTCTTTGAGGCACATGACGCCCCTACCGGGGGTCATTTAGGTCGGGATAAGACCTACAGCGCTTTAAGCGCTTTGTATTGGTGGACCAACATGTATAAGTGGGTCGGTGCGTACATACGAACCTGTGAGACGTGTCAGAGGGTTAAACCCTCTGCAAGTTCGGCTGCGCCTTTGGCGAGCTTGTCGGCTCCAACGGAGTGTTGGAAATCTATTAGCATGGATTTTATCTTCGGTTTTCCGAAGGATAAGGCCGGGAACACCGGCATATTGGTCTTTGCAGACCGTTTGAGCAAGATGGCTCACCTGGCGGCGGTTCCAGAGTCCATTGATGGACAAGAAACAGCGAAAGTGTTCCTAGACCGCGTCTTTCGACAGCATGGTCTACCCGATTCCGTTGTGTCGGATCGGGATCCCCGTTTTACGGGACAATTCTGGAGAGCATTGTTTAAAGTGCTAGGCACCAAGCTCCTCATTTCCACTGCGGATCATCCGCAGACGGACGGTCAGACGGAACGCGTTAATCGCGTTGTGGAGGATATTCTCCGGAGTTTATGTCCGGATTCTCCAAAGAGTTGGAGTGAGATGCTTCCGATGGTCGAATTTGCCATAAACAATTCGGTCCATGCATCTACGGGGTTTACCCCGTTTTACGTGAACGGATTAGTAAATCCGAGGGTTCCGTTGACGCCACGTGTGTGTGTGGCCCAGGGCTTGAGGGGGGAGGATTCCCAGATATCATCCCTGTATCTGTGCGAAAGAACATCGATAAGTTTTTATCGACGCGCCTTAGCGTCTTACTACACGTCTGCGATGCCATGGAGGAAAGCCAAGACAAGAAGAAGGAGCAAGCTGACCGCAAGGGGCGGAGAAACGAAAAAATGTACAAAGTAGGAGAAAGTGTTTTTATTAAACGCTAAAAATCTTCCTACACATGCAGTTTCCAACGTGTTGAAGAATAAACTGCGCCCCAGGTTTGTGGGCCCCTTTAAGGTCTAGCCCGAAAGGGCTTGTCGTATACCTTAGACATCCCGAAGGCGATGCGTACGCATCCAACCTTCTATGTGTGTATGCTTAAGCCATACCAGAACCCGGAGGCGGGTCCCCTCTTGGATGAGGGTGAGAAGTTGGATAGCCAAAAGGCACGACAGGTCGGAACATCTCCGACAGGGTCGAAGTACGACCCTGAAGCTCCGCAACGAGAGACTCGAGGGAGGCAAGCCGCCCCTCTATGCGTTCATTCGCACTCCCTTCGTTGCGGAGTCCCTCCTGGGAATCTTGGATGCGACGGCTGTGCCGATCACAGCGCTCGTGAAGCTCACATACCTTTACGTCGCACGACACTGCTGGCCCCCGACTTCCACTATCACCAAGCTCCACGAGCAGTCATGGACTTCGTGTGGGGTAAGCGCAACGGAAGGCGGTCCCGCCCGTGGGTGCAAGAGGAGCAAGCAGAACTGCCCATCCGTCGAGGAGGCATGTCAATCCCGTGCATCCGGACCGAACTGACGACGCTTGCAGCCTCTACCGTCGGCAAGTGAGCGTCGTCCGCTACCACCCGATACCTCCTCATCGGTGACATGCTGTGGGGAGGTGGAGACACACACCCGCGCTACATCACTCCACGCTGGGATACTGACGCGGAACAACAAATACTCGATTCACTTGAGCAACCGGGGATGATGCGGTCGCGGTGGCGGCTGCAGAACACGCTGGAGGAAGCGACATGGCAACGGTAAAGAAGCGGGCGGAGCGTTTCGTAGCGAAGGCAAAGGTCAAACACAACATCGACGGGAGCATCACGGTCGACGCGCGAACGGCAATGGACGACACAACTCGCAACGATATTGCCGTGGATACCATTCGTAACTGTCGTTTTGACACGAGGTGGCTCGAGCACGCGTCAATGGCAAACATTTCGTGGCTACTTGACCAACGAGGAGTCAGGTACAAGATCAACAACGCAAATTTTGCCCGCGGCAAGGCAACGCTTGGCGACACTCTCTCATGGAGCTGGATCGAGTACGGCGAAGTGCGGTTCACACCCACAGACAGCATGGCAACGATTCTCCATGGAGAAGCGACGGCATTTCGGTCGTTTCTGTCTCACTCTGGCGTACAATATCCCGTCTCTCTTGCGACGGCCGGCTGGAGGCGGCACCCTCATCTCGTATCATACTGAAGTCCACCAGTATCATGAATGTACGTTGGATTGCAGCGGCACGACGCTATCGCACTACGATACCGACCAACCGTGATACACGACTCGAGTGCACTCCATGGCGGCATGCGACCGGTCGGCAACCCACTCTTGTGGCACTCCTGTCTGTTTTGGAGCACACCCAGCTCTCACGCGCATCGTGCAGCTCTGGGCAGGGGAACACCGATGGCGGCCACTCCATGGAGACTTGAAAAAGATCATCGCCCGACAACAACAACGACAAGGTGAACAGCAGTGAGATAATCTTGTGACAGCGAACGACCATCGCATCGTCTCCCGCGGCGCAGACATGATCGAATGGGTTGAGTTACAGCAAATACGAGCAACGTTCCCGCAGGTCACACGGACGCTGTATAGGCTCAAAAGCAACAGCTTCCCCCTCTGGAACTGGGTAGATCAGGACAGATCGTGCCCGAATCCCGAGTGCCCTCACGGCGTCTACGCACCCGCCAGCCATGTTCTCTGGACCTTCCCTGCAGCGCAACTACATTGGCAACATCTCTTTGCACTATGGGGTCGTTTGGGCGGCGTCGACGAATCTGGCATCCACGTTTCGGGTCTTCGCTCTCGAGCTACCAGAACGACCGAGCAACGCGTGGGAGGCGGCACAAACGACGCTCGCAGAGAGTGAGAAGACCCAAGAGGCACGAGCGGCGGTCTTCGCGGCCGCGAACGAGCTCTGGCGCTTTGGGGTAGCAACAAAGTCTCACGCGATCTGGAGCGAGCGGCTCCGACACATGAAAGACCCAACCTTGTCGTGTGAAGCGCATCGAGCCCTCGCACAGACTAGTTTGCGGCGTGCGCTCGCGCGCTTTCGCAGCTCGACTTACCAACCCGGTGGCGGCGAAGACGGACGGGTGAAGGCTCTCATGAGAACAGCGCCCGCGGATGCTCTCCTACGACACGTCGAACCCGCTCCACTGCAGGCCTTGCCATTAGGCGGACAACCAGACGTGCACTACCTGCTCTTCTTTGACGGAGGATATCGCGGCAACCCGGGCCTAGGTGTTTCCGGGTCGGCGATTATCCGTGTACACGTCCCAACGCACGCAGCGGCGATCACATGGGTCGTGCGCATGGCATACCGCGCGAAGACGACAACGAACAACTTTGCAGAGTACAGCGGACTTGTCCTGGGTCTCCGACAAGCGAAGGTGAGCGGCTTCGTGCCACTGCACGTAGTGGGCGACAGTGCGATGGTAATCACGCAGCTCCGAATGCACCGCTCCCCGCTCAAGTCCCAGCTAGCAGCACTCTATCGCGAGGCGAGAGCACTCGCAAACGACGTCGCGGTCGTCAGCTGGGCCCATCACTACCGCGAGTACAACAAGATGGCGGACAGAGCAGCGAACATCGCGATGGACACTCGAGCATCCTCCGCTCGATGGAATAGGTCATGGACCAAGACATCAACCACTGGCTAGAGACGTCGCTCGTCGCGGAAAGCGAGGTACACTCAGGGCCGGCAATGACGGCGCGCTAGAGCGTAACCGCAACAAGACAGCTTCAACGGCGGCAAGCAGTCGTACGAGGCACTACAGGAACGTAATTTTAAGTAAGAGGCGCAGCGACTGGATCGCGGTCGAACGGATATCTTAGGTCGGAGATCGTACCTTAATATACCTAAAAAGAAAAACTAGCAGTAACAGCCTGGATGGACGCTGAAGAAAAGGTTGGTGGTAGATAAGACTGCAAGTCTAGAGGTAGACACCTCGAGCGAGATCCGACCCATTTTTGACCACCGGATGTAAGATGCTATGAAGCTTGTTACAAGAAACAAGCTTACGTATAAAACGCTCGGAAGGATCACCCCAAAAAATGAACGCAAAGTTTCAAGCTTGACGATCCATTACATTGATTTGTTACTCTGTTCCAGACAGAGGTCCGACACTACTTACATCTAACACATCATTCCGTCGCACATGGTTGTGGCGTTGTTCACTTAATGGCGGAAGCTATAGCTGCTCACCTTGCCGCTGCCTCTTTTAGCTTCACATCCACCCGAGGCCGGAGCTGGAGGATTCGACGAAGGAGTTTCGGTTCCAGCTGGTACATCGAATCCAGATCCTTCGGATTCATCTCCTGCGTCGGATACAGATCCATCCAGTGCGTCGGATCCAGTCCCAGCGGGAATTCCAGATGCATCAGGTGTATCAGATCCTCCGGGAGCCGCGGGTGTAGCGGAAGCTCCAGGTGCAGCGGAAGCTCCGGGTGTAGCGGAAGCTCCAGGTGCAGCGGAAGCACCGGGTGTAGCGGGAGCACCGGGTGTAGCGGGAGCACCGGGTGTAGCGGGAGCACCGGGTGTAGCGGGAGCACCGGGTGTAGCGGGAGCACCGGGTGTAGCGGGAGCACCGGGTGTAGCGGAAGCTCCAGCTGAAGCGGAAGCTCCGGGTGTAGCAGAAGCTCCGGGTGTAGCGGAAGCTCCGGGTGTAGTGGGAGTTTCGGGTGTAGTGGGAGCTTCGGGTGTAACAGAAGCTCCGGGTGCAGCGGACGCTCCTGGGGTAATGGAAGCTCCGGGTGTGCCTGAAGCCCCGGGTGTAGCGGAATCTTCGGGTGTGGCAGGACCATCCGATTCTTGAGAGGAATCGGTCGCTGAAGGGTAATCCGAAGCTGGTGACGATGGTTTCTCTGCACCCGATTCGGTGGTGGATGGATCTGTCTGTGTTTTTGATCTTGATCCACCCTTCGACGCACATTCCGTGGCTTTAATGGGTTTCGTTGTGAAAGCCTCCACAGTAAAGTCAGGCTTGTTGCCCTTCTTCCACGTGCAGCATGGGTCGCCAAATGCGGCACCGTTTGTCATTGAGGTACCTGGAAATGTCGCGTTACAGAGCTCGGGAGTCCACGAGTGACCGGCTGCAGCGAAGGCCTTAGCAAATTCAGTGAGCTCTGACGTATTCTTGTTAGGGTGTCCGATCTCTTGACCAAGCTTGTTGCCGTTTGGAATCTCATTGAGGTATTTAGCAAGAGCCGAGGCAGAGTCGAACCTAGTCGCAATGATGAGGGCGAACGCAAAGGAAGATTTCATGGTTGATTAGTCAAGAGCTAGTGGCTGTTGAATAACAAGTTGTAAAGTGAGGATTGGTGTCCCCGGTCTACTTTGTCGATTGCTGAAGCGAGAGAAAGCTCGAGTCGCTTGTCTAATATTTGGTATTTCATGCGAACGTAGTGACGGTGACTTTAAGGTGATGGGTGACGTTATAACGTGCGATCTCATAGGTTTTGGCTACAATTGTTCAAGAAATTCGCTTACTAGTTCCACATCGACATCTGGTTACACTGTCCGCCAAGAAATTCTCATTCTGGTTGTTGGTTTGGGGTGGAAAACCATGAATCGGATTCTTTGGGTTTAAATGTGGCCAGATATTTGATGGAGTTATGACTCTATATGTACCAGATATAAAAATACTATACCACTGTCGTCCGTTATTCAGCATCTTTTGCAACTTACCCATTGAAATGCACCCACGCGCCAGAACTCCACCAGCCCACAAATTTAACTGAGCGCAACAATCTATCACCCACAAGCTCATATCTAAAACATCTTCTACATACTACGGTGGTCTTTCAGCTAACCGAATAGATTCCTGTGTACGAACGCTTTGTAGCTTAAGCGGATGACGCGACAGATATTAAATCTAGCACAGTATCAAATTCGATAACATTTTTTGGCATTAGTGCGCGTTCCATATCAGATAATGAGCCATTGATCCCTTTTTTGGCTGCAATCAAAAGTCACTTTGTCTGGCGAGATTCCATCCCACCCCACAAACCAAGCACCTTACATGTAGCTTGGGTGAGAACGATTACTCAGTATATTGTATTTGTTCACTTTTAAAGAAAAACAGAGATGGTTTTGAGCACCAATCCAAGGTCCACAATTACTAAATATGGACAGCACTTCACATAGCAACTCAAAAACCCCGTAAGGGCCTTTTATAGTAGCGATTTTTTACCAACTAAATAGAAAAAATACATTTTTTCAGATTGAAACGCATCTTGATATGATTGAAACCTTCCCGCAAGGAAGCAATGAAAGTGCACTTGTTCCTCTTCGTATTCATCGAATCCGTCGTGGTTCCCCATCCGTTACGTTTGAGGAAATCGATGAGGACAGTTCGCGTATTTTTGCAGGAGCAAGCGCCCTCGTCACGACATGAATTGCTCACGTACATTCTGCCCAATTTGGAAATGATGGAATAAGCCCTCAATCATAAGCCGAAGTCCTTTGTCTACATTGCCTTAATGTCACTAGTTAGTAGCAATGGCTGATTCTGACGTAATTATTAAGAACATCAGACAAATTTTGGTTACTTTGATCTTACCTGTTGCATGTGCTGCGCCTAATCGCAACGAGAACTTGCTTCATGTCAGTGGCCAGAATACTCTTAAGCGCCTGCGAAACGTGGGCGTTTTGGGCGATCTGGATTGGTCGCTCGATCCATTTTTGTTGCACGTAGCGATAGTAGTTGAAAAGAATGGCGTCTCAACCTGTGAACTCGTCAAACAAGACTGTTGGCATCACAAACAATCCTCGTGAAGAAAATTGACGTGTCTTGGTCGCACCGTCAGGACACTGGAAATTGAGCACATAAAGGCACTTCCATACAATTATCACTCCCATATACTCTTTATTTGACATGACAGCCAAAGCGTTGCAGTACAATACGACTGCCATGTAGTCTACCGTGGAGAAGAATGAGAGCGAGTCTTTCGGTAGATGCCGACACACACGATTCAGCGTATTTCTTCAATAGTATAAATAGCAACAAGAAGTGGCGTGAGGTCGCAGAGACAGTCATGGAGCAATCAATAACCGAGGACTATCACGAGACAAGTTTTAATGAAAAAGCGATGAAAGTGCAGCTAAAAGTGTATAATGTGTTTAACTAGGTGCGAACAAGAAAAAGCGGGACTCGCGGCCCAGCGCAGCGTCATCTACTCAGGCGGCGCCCTCTACTGATTTACCGCTTCGACGCTCGCAGTCGAAAGCGGACGAAGGAAGCAACAAAGCTAGCAAGGCAACGGCCAGCGCGGCGCCAACTTCCGCCAAGAAGAACACAACGAAGTCAGGCAAAGTGTATACCAGCACACCTGCTTTGAACAAAGCAACAATGGCTACGAACACAAATGAACCAGCCGCCAAAACTTCCGTGACATCAGCCACTGCTACCAAGGCGGCTAAACAGCGTGCAGAAGCGATTGCCGAACTGGACCAAGTCATTGGATGTGATCGCTCGGCATCCACGGCAGAGCAGGCAGCGGACCCTTCTGCTGTACCCGAGAAAGCTGTGCTACAATCCAAGGATAAGGCCTTAGCGGCTGCTAAATCTCAAGTGGCGGACGCACGACGTGCAGCTGAAATACTGACTTCCACCGCCACGGAGAAGACGATCGACGCCGAAAACAAGAAGGCCTTCTATTTCAAGGCTCACGCTCGAGCGCTGGAGTTGGCTATTGATCGTGAAGCTTCAGGTCTTTACCAACATACTGCTGTCAATGATTCTGACGGAGAATTGCCGAACTTGGAGTACGCATATCGCACCGCTGGTGCAGAGGCTAACCGAGCGAAGACAGAAGCAGAGAAGGCCACGAACAAATTACAACAACTGTCTCGCCATCTGTCCAAGATTACTCCAAAAGATCCGCCCGAGCTCGAGGCCGCTGTCAAGCGCAAGGCCTCCGCGCCGTGCGAGATGCCTGCTGTTACAGCAGAGAAAATTCGGGAGAGGAGTAGCGCAACGATTCAGTGATTGTTGTCGTCGTATGTGCGCCGCAAGCGGGGTATGACTAGCGTGACATCAAAGGCCGCACCTAGTGCAGTGTCTTCTGGGGTGGCACCATCTGTTCCGGCTCCATTGGACATGCCACCGACAAAATCGCAGGACCAGGACACAGTGACCAGTCCTGATCTCGACGTAACTATGGCGGACAGCACTTTAACGTTTGGAACTACTCTGAGAATGGATGATCTTGGCGGAGGGGCCGTAAAGCCGCCCCCATGTGCCGCTAGTGTTCCTATTCCAGCGGAGCTAGCGAACGCAACTGAAGACGAGCTTAAGGCCTCTTCAGAAACCATAGCTGATCAAACCATGGCCACCTGCAATCGCTGGACACGACACAGTGGAGCTCAGGAGACAATAAGTATCCAAGAGACAATCATATCCCCGAGGGATCTTATCCGCACTGAAGATCCTCACGAACAGACGTTAGCAACCAGAGTGCGTAAAGTTCCTGAATCCGCCTCCGCTGCAGTATCAGCTGCCGCAGTGCCGGAGAGCAAGAAACAAATTTTGGCAAACACAGCTGCAACTCGGAAGTGGGTGTCCGAGCGTAAAGTGGGGACGGAGGTACCTGCTACATGCCTGTTGTTCCGAAGGGACAATCAGCGTGGATTACTGCGCGTGCGTTGGAACTGGCGACGCTTGTCAGTGCACTGCCGTACCCGGTGGCTTACCTCGCCTCGATATCAAGGGACAACCTTCGGGCCTTTGGACATTCTATCAACAGCGAGCCCTAACTGGCTGTGATACGCCAACATACCACCCACGCCAATAAAGAGCTGTGAGAGCTGTGTACAGGATGGTCTGCAACGGCAGACGGTCAGTCTGGACAGATCCGGTGGAAGACTACGGACAGCATACAACGCTGGAGAAAGTTAAATAGACTCCATCCCGAGCTGCTGTGCGCGACTGTTTTGAAACCGCTGTCGGACTTGAATCATCGGGGCGTCCTCAATGTCCTGTGTGTGTTACTACCAAACTTGCTCCTGTCACAGATGAGACAAAGATGGTGATGCCACAATCCAAAACGGTACTATACCACTACTCCGAAGAGGTGCGCGCAGCTGTCAGCGGTATTCTATGCAAGCCTGCTAACTGGAAGCCGGCACTTGACCTAATCGCCCGCGATGGTCAAATGCTGGACCATCAAAACTAAAGGCACATCGGCTGTGAAAAGTACTGCATCGACAAGGGATGAGAATCCAAGTCCCTCTTCTCCAAATCCTCTAGGGAAACCTAAGTTGTCTGACAGGGTTGAGTTTCCTCCCGTTCTCCCTCCAACGGCTTGATCGCCTCTAGGTCGTCGTAGGAGGATGTTGAAGACTTCTCACAGGCCGAGCGAAAACAGCATCGGTCTCCATCCGCAAAATGTCGCGGGATTCCCCAAACATCCGGAACGGTGTGCAGAATGGTTTGACCATTTTAGGAAGCGAGAATCGCGAGGAGCCATCGACTTGGTTCTATTGCAAGAAACGCGGGTCTCGGTTGGTGAAGTAGCAATCTTAAACAAGTTGTACAACTCCACATGGGGCTTTGTGGACAAACCCGGACGCACATTATGGACCGAGTCAGACGAAGCGCGTGGTGGGGCTGCGTTTTTACTAAACCCATACTCGTCGATTGCTGAAATGTAACCGTGGCATGAGGCGCAGTGGACACCGCACTGGATGACTGTTTGTATTACTATGAGAGGTGAAACAGTTCTCGTTGTCAACGTATATGCCCCGGGTGGCAAGGCTGAACGGGAGACGTTTTTTGAGATGCTTCGGCATCACCTTCTGGAACACGACGGACCTCTGTTCGTGGGTGGGGATTTCAACTGCATGTTGGTGCCTCGACTTGACCGTTCCTACGTCTCACCTCCCGGAAGACATGATTCCGTGGCGCTACGAAGGCTTCTTGAGTGGACACACCTTTGCGATGTTCTCGAGGATGACATGGAGCAAGCGGAAGAAGAGAGGGCCATATCAGCCTTTCTGCGGCGGCGCACACTTATTTCTACACCTTACCCGGCGGTGGATCGGCAAGTTCTCGACTGGATCGATGGTATGTGAGCGCTTTTCATGCTGATTGGATCCGAGACGTGGATCAGTCTGTACATGGCCCAGCAACTGACCACAATAGAATCAGTGTACGGATTGGGGCGCCACGACATGTTGTGCGCGTACGTAAGCCACAGCGGGTCCCGAACTGTGCACAAACGACCGCGACAAGCGCCATTCTTTCGGCCATTGAAGTGGCCCAGGTTGAAGTTGACAAGTCCAGATCTGTTCCGACGTCAGACGCTCGTACAGCCCGACGACTGGCCGACTGGTGGGATGGATGGAATATCAGGTTACGCAAAGTTCTTTTGGCGACTACCAAGACAGCCCGTCAAGGTTTGACACGCAGCTACAGACAGCGGCTGAAGCGCCTCTATGTCCGTCTGAATACAGCGCTTTCGGAGGCGCGCTCAGAGGTTACCTCAAGGCGTGTACGCAAGCGGTGTGTGACCAACCGAGCCCCGCCGATACTCTTGCGGCACTTCGGCGACACGTTGCGGAGTGTCGACGATTATGGCAAAGGACCAAGGAAGAGCGACTTCTTGTCCAGCACACGTACTCTACAGGCGAGACTTCTAGTCTTTTTTACTCGCGGGTGTCTACAAAATTTCAGGACAACCCCATATTTTCATTGGGTGGCCAAGCTACATACGGTCCACATAGATCGCAGGAGTTGGCTGAAGAAATGGCAGACGGCTGGGGACATCTTATGACTCATTGTTTTGATCGTCCAGATGCCACAGCGGCATTTCTTGAGCGATCCTCCCGTCCGGAACGGGTTGATGACTCTACTGTGACATCAGCCATATCTCCAGATGATGTGTGTGCGGCTTTGAAGAGGCTGAAACGTGGTTAAGCTGCGGGACCGGATGAAATTAGAACAAATTTTACCGCGATTACGCAGACGCTCTCGCACCAATTCTCTCAACACTATACAATAGATGGCTGGAATGCAGCGTGTTGGCGGCGTCATTTGGTGAAGCAAACATTCAGTGTCTGAAGAAAACGGCGGCTTCCGCCTTGCCGCTTGATCATAGCCCGATCGCACTGCTCAACAGCGACTACAAGTTGTTTACAGCGACTACATTTGTTTAAGATCCTTTCGTTGCGGGTGCGGCCGATGCTGTCGCGTATCGTTCTGCCACCTCAAGTTGGTTTTTTCCCGCAGCGGTCGATTCATTCAGCTCTTGACATTTTTTCGGCGGTACGCAAAGCGGCAAGTGCTGACCGCGCTCTACACGGAGCCATTGTTCTTCTTCTGGATTTTTCGAAGGCATACGATACGTTTCAACGTCCGTTTCTAATTTTGGTGCTGACCTGGCTTGGATTCTCGCTCAAATTTGTATCGATTGTAGCGGCATTACACCGCGATACGACTCGTCAATTTATTGTGAATGGGTACCGTTCAAGTCGACGTGAAGTTCACTGTGGCATACGACAAGGGTGCCATCATGCCCCCTTCTTTTTATACTCGACTTGGATAGTGTCTATCGGGTGATTCAAGAGAGGGATGAAATTCTCGGGGTAGCTATTACATCTGGAGGGAGAACCACTGACTTCAAAGTTTCGGGCTACGCTAATGACACGGAGGTATAACTGCGCGATCGGTCTGCGGTTCTGCCTGTTGTTACGATTCTCGATGATTTTTAGGCTTTTTCAGGGCTGTTGATGAATTGATCCAAATCTATGATCATTGAGCTGGAACTAGGCGGATAATCTCTGCCTTTGGACACATGTGGGCTCAACTTGCTGTCTTCAACCGAATCCCGCAGATATCTTGGTGTACTGGTTAGTCAACAGGATGCGATAAGTGCCAATTGGTCTACATGCATACGTTCCCTATGGAGTCGACTTGTACTAGCCCGAGAAAAGACTCACACGGCGGAACAAAGAGCTCGACTTTCTAGCGCCATCGCGGTGCCAAAACTTACCTACTTAGCACGGCACTGCTGGCCACCTCCCTCCATTGTAAATCGGTTGCAGGGCTTGATTATGGACTTTGTCTGGGGCGTCCGTGATGGAAGGAGGTCTCGAGCGTGGTTCCCCTCCGATATGGCCTCACTACCGATACAGCAAGGTGGATTATCGGTACCGTGTATTCGAACGAAACTTATGACTATGGCGGCGACCGCTGTTGGACAGTGGGCAGCTACATCTTCGTCGAGAGATTTGCTGATCGGTTATTTCTTATGGAGCTCTACCGACTCGGGCCCGCCTTACATCACGCCATGTTGGGCCCAAGACCAGAAGCCTAGACTCCAAGCGACGCTTTGGCTAACCGGATCTAAAATTTTCGGGCTTTCAGCTGCTCGCCATGCACGCCAAGGAGAGGTCACGGAGGTCTGCCGTAGGGACGTCTCTTTTACATCGAGAGCCGTGGTCGAATACAATGAGGACGGAAGTGTTACAATTGATGTCCGCCGTTTGCTTGACGAAAGGCTACGGGCCAGGATGCGAGCGGAAGTAGCGACATTAGGTAGATTTGAGCAGAGTTGGATGTTACACGCGACGATGACAGACATGTCGTGGATGAGGGACCGCAGAGGCAAGGTGTACACCTTGAACGGGGCAGATTTTGCGCAGGGGACCAAGTATCTTGGTGATATACTGAGCGGGGAGCCTACTCAGAGTGGTATCATTCGGTTTTTGCCCAAGCGCAACATGGCTACTCACTCTATGGAGAAGCGTCGGCACTTGGTACCTTCTGCCTTTCCCTTATATACAATTTTCCAGCACTCGCCTACCGGTCAGTTGAGTCAGGAGCGTTGATAGATTACTCGACAAAGGTCCACCAGCATCATGAATGGCTCCTCGGCCATGACGGTACATTGATATCGCATTTCGACACGGTATGGCGGGCAAAGTGGCTCAGGTCTCATCGATGTCTGCTTGCGATGCCGACGCGTGTCTGGACAGTGGAAGTACTGTCCAATTTGGCGCGCATCCAATGCTCACGCGCGTAGTACACCTATGGGCTGTCTGCGACGATGGAGGCCACAACGAAGAAAACTGAAACAGTTAATCGCTCGCAGACGCGGTAAGGAAGGCAAACAAATTCGCACAGAACGAATAGCAAAGCCGGAGTTCCAAGTAATTGCAGCAGGGACATCTCTGATGGAATGGAGAGACATCCGAAGGATACGAGCTTCCTTCCCGATGAACGCGCAGACGCTTTTTCGTCTGAAGAGTAACAGCTTCCCGCTCTGGATTCGACTATCCAAGATCTATCTTGCCCCGACCCAGCGTGTCCGACTTCTATTCCGGTCATGGCTGATCATTTATTCTGGGATTGCCCAAGTGCTGGGCGCCATTGGGATTATCAACTTGAACGGTAGCGACAGCTTGGCGACTTGAGGGAAGCAGATGCTCACGTCTGGGTGTTTGGAATGGACCTTCCCGCTACTCCGAGTTATACGTGGGATGCCATCAAACAAGCTATAGGACCCGGCGTTGATGTGTCTCGAGCGAAGGATGTGGTCTTTACCGCAACACGTGAGCTCTGGCGTTTTCTCGTTTCCACGACACTACATTCCATCTGGGAAGAGCGTCTCCGCCTCTTGGAAGACGCATCTATGGCACACGAAGTACACAATGCACGAGACAGGACACAATTTTGACGAGCGGTTTCACGGTTCCGAAGATCAACTTACCATCCGGACATGGGTGACGACTGACTCCTGTTTTGCCCGCGTATGTTCGGCTCTTGCTGATACCGGCATCTGCTTTGATGATCCACCTCCCTTGCGAGCGCTGCCGATCAACAATCCCTCTGGCTTGTTCTACTTGCTTTTCTTCGATGGGGGATCACGAGGAAATCCTGGACCGGGTGGAGTAGGATCCGTCATTGTTGAACTTTACTTGCAGACGCATGTAGCTTGCGTCCTGTGGGTATCGAGCATGGCTTACGGTTGTTCAAAGACCACGAACAACGTAGCTGAGTATTGGGGGCTCGTTCACGGGCTTAGACAAGCGAAGACTAGTGGCTATTCACCTCTGCATGTCGTGGTGGACAGCGCGCTCGTGCTTTTGCAACTAGCTTTTGCAACTACGAACGCATCACCCACCACGCAAGCCTCACCTGGTGCTCCTATTTTGAGAGGCAAGAGTACTTGCTGACGATATCTGTGTCGCCAGCTGGGGACATCACTATCGCACATACAACAAAATGGCGGATCGAATGGCAAATATTGCTATGGACACCGAAGCGTCAATTCAAGTGCACTCTGAAGGGGAGGCAGGTATGGTAAAGGAGGCTGAAGCATTCCTCGACAATGATGTCAACCATTGGCTAGAGGCCTCTCAAGAAGAACTCCACGAACCCCAGGGACCCGCGCCAACTCCTCGAAACCTGGTCACATCGAAGCGCGACTTTGCGCGACGGCGCGCGGCTGTCCGAGGACAATTCATTTGAAATATTTAAAGTTGTAGTCGCCACGGTAACTTTGTTGCCTGTCGACAGGATATACTAAGTCGTACGCGTAATTAAATATACCTCACCTTCTCACTCACTCACTATAATGTGTTTAACTGAATGAAATCTATCACTGACGGTAACGGGTGATCCAGGAGTTCGTTCCCCATTGCCTTTGAGGATAGTGGGAGCGCAGCAATGTGCAGAGATGTAAGTTAAGTGGAGCCAAAATGGCAAACACGAAACGGAGAAAAAGAGTCTCGCGTAGTGTGTGGTAAAAATCTCGCGGATGTTGTAGCATCGTTTGGCTTGGATGCTTTTGAATTTGGTGGGAATGGAGCGAGTGGTTGTTGATAAGAAGTAATAAAAATGGGACACGCATGGAGAATTGAGGAGGCGTTTTAAGTTGAAGCTTTGGCTTTGTATTAACTCATTAACACAACCTTATACCTTGGCTTTGGCTTTGTATTAACTCATTAACACAACCTTATACCTTCTCGGCTATGACTAAGTTTCTACAAGCTACTGAAATGCTGTTTTCTTTCTTCGGTCCTTTTTCGGATTAGCTGTTGCGTCGGTATTGGTTTCGTCCGTCGTATTGCTTTTGCCAGGTCATTTGTTCAGGAGGTCTTTCGCTCCATACTACCGGGGTCCCGTTTGGAAGTATGGAAATCTGAACTTTGGTGGGTATCGAACCCGTGACCTATCGCTTGTATATCGGATGCTCAACGAGTGCACCAGAAAATCAAAAATAGTCTGTCTATTTTTGGTTTTCTATCAAGACTTATTAGGAATATTTTTAGGTAGCAATTTGTATTTCTTTAGTATAGATGGAACTGTTGCATTGGCAGTATCGTCAATAACTACTTTAGGTGTAGCTTTAGTAAATGGATTTCTTATTAACTGGAGAACAGCATTCTGGTTTGGAGTTATAGTAGCTTTAGTAGGAACTGTTGCAAGAACAACATTAAAAGAAAAAAACACCAGAATTTGCTGATGCTCAAAAACGAGTAAGAAATGCTTTAGACTACTCGGGTGAGTACATAAAATTAAAAACTAATCCTATGTGGAAAAGTAATATAACAAATGATAAAAAAAACTTGTTTTTATAGTTTATGTTAGATTGTGGATGGCCATTATGTTTTTACTTTTTAGAAGCATAATTAGTGTATTAGTACTCGGTTCTGAGTACGCACATTTTTATTACGCATAAGAAATGTATGCCCCACAAATGATGATCAGTTCGAGTGTCTCACGATAACGTCAGCCTTGTCCAACTTGACACCCAGGAGTATTCGTCATGTTCTGGAAGGATGGAATCAGACAGAACTTGCTCAAGTTGCTGTCTGATTGCCAACGTACTTTTCGAGTACACAGTTGTGGTTCACGGAGTGAGTGATACGTATTGACTCGAACTCTATACTTCTTCGAAAATCTTCGTTCTAGGAAGCAGGTTGCATATTGTATGGCTGAGAAATGAAGAGTCTTTATTCTTTTGCATGTCTAGGATGGTAGACGAAGATTCTGGTCCTGCTTGGGACGAATCCGTCAATCAACTCACTTTCCAAATTACATTGTTCTACTCAAGTAACTCAACCAATAGCCTCTGCAAATTAAAGAATGTACGCTCTATTTTTATGCGACAAAGTCACTTATGTCATTGGAAAATTCACTAGCGGTATAGGAACCAAGAAGACGAAAATTTTTGCCCAAGAGTTATTTTTTAATTAGTCGTTCTAGAACCGGTACTAAAATAAGGAAGGTAGATTTTGCAAATAATATTATTTGATCATTTTAGACTTATATAGATGACTAATTCTGGTTAGTGATGCTTCTAATAATTATGTGATTTAACGTACGAAAGATCAACCAAATTGGAATGTGACCAATCCCGTGGTCGAGCGATATGCTGCTGACGTCGGGAAGGGGAGGTCGCGGGTTCAATCCTGGGGCCGACCCTACTTGACTAAGTGTAATAAAACGAATTCAAGCGAATTGGAGTGTGACGAGGATTAGCGATACTAGAGAGTCATGTTCTATAGGACTAATGGATGGTACCGGTCGTTCCGACGAATGTTTTCATTAAAACTACAGTGTATCTACATTTACTTTAAAACAAAAAGAAAAGATTTTTTTTACTTTTTTGCTCTTAAGGACTGCGTGTGTAATCTCGGACATTGACTGCTCCCATCATTGCAAGTTTTTGCAACCTCATTTAACGTAGTGCTTCGTCAAAAACGGCGTTGCGCATTAATTGTAATTCTTCAGCTCAGCTTCCAAAAGTACGGAGATGTTCTCCGGTGCTACGACCATGAAAAGGCGACGAACAACTGGCCATGCGAGACCACTTATCTTGTGAGGAATATGCCAAACTTGTACAGCGTCTGTCCTGTGACATTTTTATCGTCATTGCATAGGCCATGCACAATGGAAACTGCTTCGGACGGACCGTGTAGGGAAGACCTGATTGCTTAGTTTTAGTGCTATGCGCGGGATATATCAAACGTAACCTCAATGATCACCCTGTCAATACTTCAGCCTCAATAACACGTGCGTAAGGCCGGCGGAGAATGAGGCGCGTGGCGTTGCAAAGCCCGTTAAAGAAACACACAGATAAATGGGATATACGATGACTGCAATGCTAAAATGCGCTGGAGGCGTCCGTCATGACACTTCAGAATAATGTCGCGATCGGAGATACTGCCGTCGTAACTATCTACCCCCATGATGGCGCCGACCTCTCTGGTAGTCGGTGTGTTGTACATTTGGTCGTTCGTTTGCAGGCAAAGAATAAGGAGCTCCAGTTACACCAACTGATCCCCTCCATCCGCTGCCGCACCTGCGTGTACAATCGGACGTACGGGTTGTGCTGTTCGAGCATGGCTGGCGTTACCCCATGATGCGCCCATCAAGATGTGGAAAGACATTCATGCGGCCACTATGTGTTATGCTGTTTTTGGTTATATACAGCTGCTTGCACTTCGTTGGCTGACCTGGATCCGGCAATAGCGATCCCATTCGGTGTTTTACGGAACCTTGGTGTCGAAATTCGTACACCCCTTCGTTCTTCCAACTTCCCACCCTGGGACGTGAACGACAGCGCGCTGTTTTACGCCCTAATGTTGGTCCGGAACGCCAGGACAATAAGCGTTTGATCTCGTAGGAGAATCCATAGCGGATCGAGTGGCTGTTCCAATAGAGGGATGTTGGTCTTCGTGTGACGGTCACAGCATATGGTAAAAAGTAGGCGTACAAGGGTTGATCCCGGATCCTTCACACGATCCTAAATCCAATGGAGCGCCCTGCAGTTGTGGTAGCACACGTTAGCCCGGTTTAGCACAAAGAGCAGCGAGGCGGAATTTGCAGGGATCCCTTGACGTGCGAGGTGTAACTCCAGTGCGGCGGCGCGCAAGCTAGCTGCCGTGAACGCTGAGCACGTCTTGCCGCTGCCTGAGCTTGGCGTCGTTGTTCTTGTTGTTCTTACGTCTCAACAGCACGTTCTTGAGCACGCTGCTGCCGAGAAAGTCGGATTCGTTGCTCTTGTTCTTCTTCCGTCTCAAGAGTACGTTATCGAGCGCGCCGCTCCCGATCCAGTCGGATTCGTTGTTCTAGTTGTTCTGGCCTCTCAAGAGCATGCTGATCCCGATCAAGCCAGTTTCGCCGTGAACGCGGACTCTCTGCTTGCGGTGGCATTGGGGGTTGTTCTTGCGTATCAACAGTCGGTGTCGATCACGCCGCTCTCGATCCAGTCGGTTTCGCCGTGAGCGCGGACTCTCTGCTTGCAGTGACATTGGGGGGAGCTAATGCGGGAACCGGCAATAGCGATCCCATTCGGTGTTTTACGGAACCTTGGTGTCGAAATTCGTACACCCCTTCGTTCTTCCAACTTCCCACCCTGGGACGTGAACGACATCGCGCTGTTTTACGCCCTAATGTTGGTCCGTAACGCCAGGACAATAAGCGTTTGATCTCGTAGGAGAATCCATAGCGGATCGGGTGGCTGTGCCAATAGAGGGATGTTGGTCTTCGTGTGACGGTCACAGCATATGGTAAAAAGTAGGCGTACAAGGGTTGATCCCGGATCCTTCACACGCTCCTCAATCCAATGGAGCGCCCTGCAGTTTGTGTAGCACACGTTAGCCCGGTTTAGCACAAAGAGCAGCGAGGCGGAATTTGCAGGGATCTCTTGACGTGCGAGGGGGAACTCCAGTGCGGCGGCGCGCAAGCTAGCTGCCGTGAACGCTGAGCACGTCTTGCCGCTGCCTGAGCTTGGCGTCGTTGTTCTTGTTGTTCTTACGTCTCAACAGCACGTTCTTGAGCACGCTGCTGCCGAGCAAGTCGGATTCGTTGCTCTTGTTCTTCTTCCGTCTCAAGAGTACGTTATCGAGCGCGCCGCTCCCGATCCAGTCGGATTCGTTGTTCTAGTTGTTCTGGCCTCTCAAGAGCATGCTGATCCCGATCAAGCCAGTTTCGCCGTGAACGCGGACTCTCTGCTTGCGGTGGCATTGGGGGTTGTTCTTGCGTATCAACAGTCGGTGTCGATCACGCCGCTCTCAATCCAGTCGGTTTCGCCGTGAGCGCGGACTCTCTGCTTGCAGTGACATTGGGGGGAGCTAATGCGGGAACATGTAGGGTGAGATATATTGCTGTACTCGCTATAAGACCGTACTAACAGATGATCATTTCTATAAGCGCTATTTGTAATATTTGTAATAACCAATGCGGATAAAGTCCAATTCAATTAGGTACGACTTATAGTACAGTTCGAATTGGATTAGGTACGAGATCGCGACCATCATTCTGTCGTATAATTGATGGAGATATTATATTAGGTACGGGATCGCGACCATCATTCCGTTTTATACATAGATCGAGATATTCTATTAGGTACGGGATCGTAAGCACGACATAATTTCTGTTATTATATAGATTAAATTGCAAAACTAGCATCCTGTCGAAATAATCAGCACCACATAAGTATTGTGTGGGTTACGCGAATGAAAAAAATAATCAGAAACACGCAAGCGAGCCATATGCCCGTGCAATACAACCGATTCTACCGACAGTTGTATGTCAAGGAGTCCAAGTGGTTCAAATAATCATAATATCTTAGTTTTTTTCTTCTAAAATCAATTCTTGATTTTGAATATCTAATTTTTATAATTATCTTAACTGTTCTAAAGTTTGATCTTGATTGTTGTATCTCGTAAAACCTGTTAGAGTATTCCAAGACTCTTCCACTGGTGCGTTAAAAAGTTACTCAAGTCTTAATGTGGTGTTGTAAATAAACGCACAAAAATATTTAAGTAACTTTTTGTTGAAATATTAATTATAACGGTTTTTACAAAAAACCAGGTACGTGTATATTGTCATTTGTAGCATTGATAATTTCGTACTTTTAACAGATAAGGTAGTGTACCTAGAAGTCTTAGTACCTATTATTAGATACGAATAAATAGTGTAGGATACAGGACAGATGGAAGTTCGCTATAACTTCAACTATATTGCATATTTCATGTTAGGATAGATAATCACTTCTCAATAAACATTCGATTTTAATGACGTCCCTGACTTGGTTATCTTCTTCTACTGTCTGCGAACTGTCTTGGGGTGCTATTTTTATCGTCAACGGAACATTGGTTGCGATAAAATTTACGAAAGATGAATTTTGTATATTAAAGGCATTCAACGACATCTACGACTCAAGTTTCTACGAATCTACCCAAGTGTGGACAACAAAACATTTCAACAGGTTATGAGCATAAAAGGTCATGATGTATCGCTTGATGAGGACCTTCACGAAGAAAATACGGCAGGATTTGGAGCCGAAGGAATGAAATATTGGAACGTTCCAAAGATTTTGTGATGGTCTTGATAAACTGAATTCGAAGGGTTCCCAAGATGTGAACAATTCTGGCTTCAGTAATTTGATGAGACTTGGCACCCGTATGTGGTTGTCGTTGCTTGAGAGCACGCCGGAACGAAAGCCCAAGGTCAAGATGGTATTGATAACCAGAATTTTGGAATGGGTTCACCTATGCAAGATCAACAACGCGCGTTCAGAACACCCTCCGCGAAAGCCTGTGTGCTGTCTATAAGGGTGTTCTACGGTACCGAGATGTACCGGGGGTTCGATGCTGGTTTTAACGAATGGGGGCCAAGACTCATTCGACAAATTTCGATTGCCGAGTCGGCATGTGTTTTTTTTAGCGAAGACATAAAGGTAGACCTCATTGGGCATTATCTTAGTGTAACTACTGAAAGGTATTATATCAGACAAGTCGACACGTGGTGGGCCGAGTCTCCAACATTGGTTCATGTGACGAAAAAAATTCTTAACTAGGCTATAAAATTTTTCACAAGCCGGAAAAAACCTAGGCGATCCTGGAATGAGCGCTATCGTTACTTAGTTGGTATTTCAGAAGCAGAAGGCGGCGGTGAACCACTTGTGTTCGACAATGTGGTTCATTATGCATCACCGGATTTAAAAAAACTTTTGATGGCAAATGTTGACCATACGAGGTCGGAATATTTGCGCCATGCAGAGGAGCTGTGCCAATTTTGCACAAGTAGTGGAGTGCAAAGCAAAAAACGAAAACGTTCGGTACTAATGCGGTAAAATTTATCGAGGAAATAGAAAACCGATTAAGTGCTACGGACGTGGAAAAGTGGCCACATCCGTTCAAATTGTCCCAAAAAGGCCAAGAAAAGGTTGATTTCTCGCTAACCATTAGCGACAACCTGGTCGGGATTGGTGGTTGCGGTTGGATTTTGGGCAGTGGTGCTATTATGCAGCACCTTGTCAACGACTGCAAACACCTGCGTGGCCACGAAGATGTTAACGGCACGTGTTTTCAGGCCGATGGAAGAAATTGGAAGGATGGATGGATCAAGATTCAAGCGGTTGCGAATGAAAAAATCAACACAATTCGTGTTGAAGATGTGTTTTACGTGGAATAGCTCTTCAAAAACATCTTATCCAACGGTCTTTGGAGGAAGGGGTGCGAAACGGATTATATCAGGGGAAACAGAACTATGATGCATACGGCCAATTTTTGACATTAAAAATGCCAACAAGGTATTAACAGTGATTTTTAGCGTTATCATTGATGATGAACCGAAGTTTTCGGTTGTTCTCGTTATTATGGAGGAAAATGACCTAGGTTTGAGTCGTCAAATGGATGTTCAAAAAGGGTCGCTAATGCGTTTTTATGCAAGACTCGGGCATCTGAACTATGATGCTGTCGAACGTTTGGCGAAGGATAACTCAAGTGGAACCCAGATGGCGGATCATAAAAGAATGAATTGTTTGACCTGCGCCCAGGGCAAGAAACTAAAAATCTATGATCAATCAGGAAAGTGGTTTAAACGTTCCAATTTATAGACTTGGTGTCGTAATTTACTCCGATCTAAAGGGGAAAATTATGCCGAAAGATCGATTGGGCAACAGATACATGATTAATTTTATTGATCATTAATCAAACTATGTCCGTGTATTTTTGGCAAAGCCTACTATGTTGCCGCCAAAAAAGAACATTTTTGGCGTTCTTTGAGCGACGGATTAGCTACAAAGCTCATATATTCTGTATCAATGGTGGGTAAAAATATAATAACCTCGACAGATTTTGCCAAAGGACAGGTGTTGAACGGCAAGAACGGCAAATTAGCAAGGCTAATAATCAAGCCAGCAATGTAAAAGCCGAACGGATGCATCGGAAAGTCATGAATATGGAAAGATGAATGTTGTTCGCAAGTGGGTTATATTTTTCCTTTTGGGGAGATGCGCTGCTTTCATATTCAACTGAAGCCCAAACATTGGAAATTTGAAGCAGCAATCGCTTTTGGAGGTGTTTTAAAAACGTCTTCTATGGCTCACGCCAGACCATGAACGGCGAACTAAAAAAAACACGATGTCCTTATAACTTTCCCGGCTATCATCTTTACTGGGGAGGAGTTTCCGAGGTTCGCTGTTCTCTGCTGCGTTTGGATATTTACGTGTTTTATACTCAACCGCTTCCCAAAATAACTATAAAGGATTACCGGAACTAAAAAATATGCATCGTGCATACTCATACGCTTCCCACGAAAAACTACAAAGCTTTACCAGAGCTAAAAACACGCATCAAACTATCTTCAATATGGCTCAATTCAAACGCTCGCCTTGCCATTTGAAGCTGGATTCCCAGCTTCGGTGATCAGTCTTGTCACCCTACCGGATTACAAAAAAGATCCATATTTTTGTACTCACCACCTCATTTGATGCGCAGGACGTGAATACTGAAATCAAATTTCGTTTTAAAATCAGCACCAAAATATTCAAATGTTTTTGCTGCTCGCTCAAACGAACGAACAGCGAGAAATGCGCGAATCATTCAAAAATAATAAACGTAAACATCTCAAAATCGTTTTTGCGGCGACTAAGTGGGGTAATTGGACCCTTTATCGCTACAAATTACCTCATTGATACGTTCAACGGGGAATTTTTGCCACTATCTTTTATGGTTGGTTGTTTTGTGGCCTATTTTTCGGCACATGTTTAGGTAGTTGGACGGGAGTAATTCTTTATTTGATGCCTGACTTGATTCCTTAGCCAAATGTTCGACAGGGTAAAAAATAAACGTGTGAATATGCTGTACTGATCGCTTTTGGACACCACCCTCGTCGTCGTTATTTACGACCAAACTTGAGAAGTTTTTCACCGTATTTGTTTTGTCTTTCGCTTCCTAAATACGCCTCAATACAGATCGAAAACTTCAAAACGAAATAAAGCGTTGTTTTTATAAACAAATTCCATTCGTTTGCCATTATCCGTACTTAGAATCCTTTCTTATATTAAGTTCTTGGATATCCTTGGTCCACGAAATAATAATTCCGTGAGTGTGATCTGTTGATTAGCACTCGAATCCATAGCTTAGATGTCGAAATTTGAGTCGTAAATTTCCAATAGTGAATCCAAGCTAAAACGAAAAGTAATCACATGGGATATCTCCAAGACCAAACCCACGTTGGTGACAAACGAGATATCAGTTAACAGTGCGTTAAGTGAAGAAGAAGATGTCCGAAACAGGGACTCAATCAACGAGATTTATATTGAGTAGTGATTATCTCGCTAAACGTGAACTTATGTAAACAGATGTTTAAGTTATGAAAAACTTCCATTTGTGTATGGTATACGTCTTATACGTAACAAAAAAGTGTGTACTCATAACCGAGTACTAATGCACTAATTATGCTAGTATAGACGAAATGCAAATTTCTACCTAAATAGTCCTACCTAATTATAATATAGATTTAGAAATAGACCGACTATTTTAACATGATTGTCTTATCACTTTTTTGTCTAAGTCACATCTTAGCTTCAGGTCCTCATCAAATAACGCCAAAAATTTTAGCATCGAATTCCGTTCCTTTTAGCTTTTATATGACACGAAGTAGAACTTCCAACTATCTAAATAATCGACATCAAAATTCTAGTTTATCTGGAAGCTTACCCCTTCGTTGATGTTGGCTAGGACATACCCTTTTTTGATTCCTTCACTGTATTGTCGCGCATTTTTTCTCGACGCCTTTTAGTATACTTCGTCGCTCAGGTCATTCAACGACATTCTTTCGTTCTTCTTTGCTGCTGGCAATTACGCTTAATATACCCCTCACTACCGCAGTTGTAGAAAAGTCTGGTTTTCTTTCGTTCACTCACAGTGTTGGCCATGAATCTTCCAGTTTTCTCGACCTTGCATGTCTTTACCAATTTCTTGAGCTTACGCTCTTAATTCTTGGGGATGCTGAAGAAACTCATGTCTATGCTGATTGTACCGAGTCATCATAGCAAGTTTAAGCCTTTGACCCTGAAAGTATTCAACAATACGCTTCTCGCTTGACTTGCTCTCTGTTGAGAGGGTCAGTACGTACGGAAAATGATCGGTTTACGACCTTTGGCGTTTTTTTTTCAGCGGCAACGGTGCGGCAGCTAGGTGATGCCAGATGTGATCCTTAAATACATTATGCATATGTGGTGAAGGGGTCTAGTGTTTTCGGCAAAGTACGCGCCAGATGATTACGGTTGGCTACAGATGGTATCTGATCACCTTGTTGGTAATAATGGGGCAGATTTTCGATCAGGTATTAGATCTTACAGGACTGAAGTGAAGTTGGAGTGCAGGAATATCTGAGTTAGAAGTATTTTATACAATTAGTTTAAATACCCAGTTCTAAAAATGAAGAAACCACTTATCCAATTGAAAGTAAAAAAAATGCTTTCAAATTGGATAAGTGGTTTCTTCATTTCACTGGTAGTTTTTGTAGGTACTAACTTCCGTTTAGTAAATCAGATTGTTGATATTAAGGATGTTACCACTTTTCCTCTTTTAAATACCCAAACCTAAAACATTGGCTCTAGTGTATCACGGACGGCGACGGGCACATTATTGCCCCACGGCGACGCCTGCGTCACCTGATCTCTCCCGACCACAGCGCTTGTCACGGAAAGTATCTGCCCAAGCGTTGAACGCAGACTTAGGGTCAGTCTCGCACGTAAGCATGTTATCCATGTTGGAGTTGAAGTACTTCACAGACAATGAGGATGGCTACAGAAAAGACTAAGTCGCTGACGAGCACTATCTTTTGTATTGTCGTGTTCGATTGTTCTTGGTGCCGCTATGTCGCCAAGTTCATTTGGACGACTCCGAGAGAATATTTGCTATTTGACGACTGCCAACAAGGTCGGCGCTATCATGGTGGGAGGTGGTTACGATGGCAGTATCTCCGATCGCGACAATATTCTGAAGTGTCACGACGGACTCTTCCAGCGCATTTAACCATTGCACTCAGCGTATACCCCGCTTCACTACGTGCTTCTTTTCCCTGACGGTCGACAGGGGTAGCCTCCAATGATACCACTGAGGGGATAAACGAAGCACAGGGACAGACGCTGCAAAAGGTTTATCAATCACTCACAAGGGACGTGTTCTCGCATGGTGAGTCGTACGTCGCCTTTTCACGGTCGAAAGAACCGGAGAACATCTCCGTCCTTTTGGAATCTGTGTCGGATGAACAAGGACTAATGCGCAACGTCGTTTACGAAGAAGTCCTACGTTGAATGAGGTTGAACAATCTCGCAATGATGGTAGCAGTCGATGTTCGGGATTGTACAAGCAGTCCTTAACAGCAAAACAAAACTTTTTTTTTGTTTTGAAGTAAATGTAGATATATTGTAGTTTCAATGAAATTTTAAATGAAAAAAAACAGTTCGTCGGAACGACGGGTACCATCCCCTAGTATCTACTATATAATAACAGAATTCATGTCGTCGATGCAAGCGCGCTCCCGCACCTAAGCGAATAACTTGATCTAAGTATAAAATTCAATTAAGTACGCGATCCCGTACCTAGCCGAAATTCAACAGTACGCACGTCATGACACTATGACATGCCATTATAAAAAACATAAAATACAATTTTCGCTTCAAAAATCGCAATAATCCGTGGTAGTACAATTGACATGAAGATCATTATTAAAGCGTAAATAATTGTTTAGAAATGGCGCTTTTTACACCTATTTAAAAGTTTTCCTCCCTGTGACGTTCCCGGTCACGTAGTTGCTTCTATGACTTTACCTTATATACCCTCCTCCCCGTCGGTACGACGGGGTACACTGGTCGCACGCCGTTACTGCTTGCAGTAACGGCATGCGACCCAACGACTGTGACCACATTAGTATAATGTATAGTATATGTTCTCGCTACCCTAACCCTGGAAATACATGGGGGCAAGTTTTGTAGACGGACAGTCGGTTTTTATGCCCTGCCCCGTCGATACGACGGGTCCCATCCTCTAGGGGATGGGACCCGTAACACATGCTCTACCTCATTATATTCGTCTTAGTGGCCTTCGTGCTACTGTACTTCACTATTCGGTTTCGTTAGTCAGAATAACGTGGCACGTTTTAAGCATAATGACATTTTAAGTGGAGTTAAGTTAATGTGTTTCAGGCAATAGCCACGTTGGTACAACGGGGTACTATGCTAGTCTTATATATATAACAGAATTCATGTCCGCATCGATGCGCGATCCCGCACCAAAGCGAATATCTTGATCTAAGTATAAAATTCAATTAAGTACGCGATACCATACCTAAGCGAAGTCGAACAATACTATCTATCTATTTTAATTGGTTACAAATAGTGCTTTTACAGTTGGCAGGGCGGCTGCGCTCATTACGCCACCACTGGAAGTTGTTAAGACACGACTACAGGTTCAAGCCGGAAGGTTCAATGGAGCTAACGTACGTTTGTTTTTATAAAAATTACATCCATGACCCTCATGACAATATTGCTCACTTTTTTGTTACGGAAGGCAAAACAGCTACAGGGGCGGCACGTGTCGTCGTGAAGACTTGAAATTCGATAAAAACACGGTGCGGATAACGAAACTCTGCTATGGCCTTAATCCGGATTACGTCGACGCCGTGAAATCTCCTAGAAGGTTGTGGCAGTCGTGTACCCTGGCGTAACCACGTGAACTGGCAGCTGAGACAGCCGCGTACCAAAGTACGCAACATCCAGATTTCTCTAAACTCGCAGCTCGCATTGCCGTCTCGAATCTTCATAAAATCACCAACAGAGTCTTTAGTGACAACATTGAACTCTTTCACAAGAACGAGCACGAAAAGACTGGCTCTGATGCACCCCTGATTGTGGATGACGTCTACGAGATCGTCATGCAATATAAAGACGAGCTAAATTCTGCCATCATTCACGACGGGGATTTCGAGTACGACTATTTTGGGTTTAAAACCCTCGAGAGATGATATCTGTTCCGTGTAAAGGGCAAAATCATGGAGCGACCGCAGCAAATGATTATGCGAGTGGCGCTTGGGATTCATAAGACCAACATCTCGGCGGCGTTAGAGACGTATGAACTCAAGTCGCAAAAGTTTTTTACGCACGCAACGCCGACGTTATTTAATGCAGGGACGCCAAGTCCGCAATTGTAGTCGTGTGCTAGTGATGCAAGATGAATCTATTGAGAGCATTTATGATACATTAAAACAGTGTGCGTGTATCTCGAAATGGGATGGAGGGATAGGGATCAGTATGCATATCATTCGTGCAACCAACAGTTACATTCGAGGCACGAATGGGTCTTCAAATTGTATCATCCCCATGTTACGCGTCTTTAATGACACGACTCGGTATGTAGATCAAGGCGGTGGGAAGCAAAAAGGAACGTTTCCCATCTACTTGGAGCCGTGGCATGCAGACTTGCTCGAGTTTCTTGAATTGCGTAAAAATCACGGCAACGAGTTACATCGTGCGCGGGATTTGTTTTATGCCTTATGGATGGGTGCACACTTGCAATTTAAAGTACATTGTATGCGTGCGGTGGCGCAGTAGTGGCAAGGAACAGCGTCCAAATCGGCAGCGCTAAATAGGGACAAGAGTACGGCGAAGAGATTGCTAGACTTGACGTCGCAAATACCGAATGCAATGAAGCGTGCAAAGTGGTGACCCAAGATAAACTACCAACGTCGCTGTTGCAATCTGCGCAAGCATTGCAGCGCGTTGTTCGGGAGCATTTGGAGGCGGCAAAAAAAGATAATGCCAATATGTATTTTGAAAACGTGCCCAACTTCTCCGACTTGCCCGTAGTTGGGAAGGTAGCAATGGTTAAGCCTTTGGTTTTCACGAAGGAGGGGATGGAAAAGGAATTTGGAGGGCTTGACCATTTCGAGCAGTATGTACCCAAAGAGATTCTACATCGAATGTTGTGCTCCGGTGCCTGCAGCCATTCAAGACTTCTGGCATATGGTGTGGCAATGTGATGTCCACGTCGTGCTAATGATCACTGATTTCGTGGAGCGCAAAAGGTTGAAAGCAGACATGTATTGGAATTCCCGTTTAAACCAAGCCATGGACTTTAATGGGGTTTATGTAAGTTTAGAGAATGAAACGCAATCCTCGGTACATTCAGGTATCATTGTAAAGAGATTTAAGGTGTGGAAACAAGATATCATCGAACTGCGAAGGAAAGCCGGGTGATTTAGCACTTTCGTGGCCAGACCACGGAGTATTGCAAGACTTTCAAGTCATTGCGCCGATGCTGGAGGCTATGAACAATTACCAATGTGAGGTGTCCGGGCGCTTCAAGTGGATGCGAGAGTAGTTGTTCATTGCAGTGCAGGCATCGGACGGTCCGGCACGTTTATCGCCATTGAATATATTCTACTGAAAAAGCTGCATCAGGCGCTTTTGGATAAAAGCAAAACTGTCGAGGAAAGGAAGGGAGCGATACAACACGCGATGGATATTCCGCGTGTGGTCCATCGTCTGCGATCGCAGCGGACGGGCATGGTACAAACCCCGGTACTTATTTGTATCCAATTGTTTTATAACGTGCACCTGTTGACACGGTTGCGCGGTGCCTTATAGGGACATTACGATATTATCTACCGATACTTGGTTGCCGTAATGAGCGCTGACCAGCCGGGTGATAGAAGCCTTTTGCGAATATGACTGTTTCAAAGGAAAACTTGCTTTTAATAGGCACGTTTTTATAAGAATGTGTTCATATGTGTTCTTTACCATGATACACCTTGCCTCTGAATCTATTATCTACGAATCGGCCTGTCACAAAGAATATTAGACCCCCGGCCTGTCACAAAAAATATTAGACCCCCAGCAACGTTTTGCTAACTATTTTTTGTGGTCTGATACAGAAATTCTGCTTATCAAGTGTCTTTTTGTGCGAGAAGACCAATAAATTTGCTGTTAGACATTTCGCCATTTTACCTTTGGAAAGAGTGGAGTACAAACCGGTGTCTCATATATTGTAATAAGTAATGTGGTAACTAACTTTAATACAGATAACTGAATTGGACTTTATCATTGGTTATTACAAATATTACAAATAGCGCTTATAGAAATAATCGTCTGTTCTTACGGCCTTATAGCGAGTATAGTAATTGAGCAATACCTTCCCACTACCAATGTTCGACATTGCACGAAATCGTTAACACCAAAAAATATCTTACTTTTCTTAAAGGTTAATGTAGATAGATTGTGGTTTTTATGAAATTCTAATGAAACAGTTCGTCGGTACGACGGGCACCATCATAGTCTACTATATAATAACAGAATTCATGTCGTCGATGCATGCGCGCTCCCGCACCTAAGAGAATATCTTCATCCAAGTATAAAATTCGATTAAGTACGCGATCCCGTACCTAAATCGAAGTCGAACTGTACTATAGGTCGGGCCTAAATGATACTCGGTCGTGACGTCGGGTTTATAAAAGTCCCAGACGTGGGCGGCATAGGTGGATTTCGTCGCGACCTCGAGCACGAGGGGGGGTATCCGAGTCATGGAGCATGGCGACGGCGCCACAACCTCCACTGTAGGGTCGAGCGGGGCACGCCGCATAGACGGCAACGAGATGAAAATGAAGAAAATAGATGGGGGGAAGTACAGGCTCCATTTTAACTTTTACATGCATCTTAAGGCGCTACGAGGGAGGGGACAACGCGACATCAAGTCGTGCTTCCTTCCCAAACATTTGCCGATTCGTACGCACGAAAATTCTTCTTTTACAACATGAAGTGACTACACGGAATTGTCGAGGCCATGCACAAGTTGTAGACTGTCTTAGAGTACTGGACCACCCGGGGGTTGGCGCGCGGCAACCCAGTTCCAAGCGAATGACGTGGGGAAGAGCAACTTTTACATGTTTTCCCTGTACGCCTGCTCGAAAAAAGGAGAAGGCACCGCAACGTGTACATGTCAACTGGGCTGGGGAAGGAGGAGCAGGACTCGACAAGTGCGCTCAAAGAGCAGCGACCGCTTATTCGTTGCGTTATCAGGCCGGGTATGACCAGATCGTTCGCGTTTGACGCTGCATCAAGAACGAAAGTGGGGCGTCTGAGAGTTCGACCGGGACAGGCTCTAAGATTTGCAAATTCAGGGTTTCTTTTTACTTGACATGGACCCTGAGTCAAAGGAAGTGATTTGAATGTCTGTACAGCGGCGCTGCCTAACTCCTAATCATCAATGTTAAGCGCTTGAACTACAAGCGGAAAAACCTGAGTTAAATGAGGGAGATAGACGGCCTTCGGTGAATGTGCGATCACTTGAGAAAAAGCTACAAGAGCTGGCGCGCTAGACTTTTTGCCAATATGATTTTGAATGTACTCCAGCAATAATGGGGATACGAGGTCAAACATTCTTTGCCGGTAGATAAACTACATACAAAAAGATGTTAGAGCAAGAAATCTAGCCTGTTTGTAACAGCCATCGACTCCAAACAAAAACTAAGTTACCGAGATGGAAGCGCCACATATGCAATTTAATACGTCCGGATACTCCGAAACCAGAACCCGAAAGTTTTGGCAACTTCCATTCGCAGAGCATGTGCTTCCTCTTCGTTTCCTTCCTGTTTCACGCTCACATCTCATTTGCTGATTTGGCTAGACGATGTAAGGAAGATTCATAAGAAACGCAGACACACAGGTGCGTAAACCTTATGGCCTCGAAGGACTAATGCCTTTGTAATCCAGGCATAAATTTGTAACGCTGTCATCCGTTCGGCAACAGTTTCTGTAGGATTCATGATCACAAGTACAATCTTCTGATAGATCAACGGTGCAGATCTACAGGATACTCCACTGATTCCGTACTCATACATCCATGTGACGAACTAGACGTTTGCGGTCGTCAAGCACCAACAATAGCTTCCGGAGCACTGAATTCTTATACGGATGCACAAGTTCATAGGGAATCGTCGCCAGCTTCGCTAAGCACTCTTATGCAGCATATCGGTCCTTATCACCAGACCTGTTCCAGACATCATTTACACATTAGTAGCTCACAATATTGAAAGACCTTGGCTAACACATATGAAATAACGCACAGCTTAGCACAGCAAGTTACTGGTGAACAGGAATCAGTCGCCAATGTTCGCCAATTTAAATCAGCAATTGATGATCATTGACCCCCCAGTTAGCTGGGTCCTCAACAAAATTTTTACGTTAATTGTATAAAGAACTGTAAAATTATACTATCACTTGCGCAAAACTGTCGCACACCCTTTTTACCCTTCTATTGCGATAGAGAACGCGTGGTGTACGTGTAGAGTTTTTAAATCAGATAAATCACGAATCACAAAGGGTTCATACCCATACTTTTTGAGCCGATACCGTTACTTGGACCGCGACAAGTATACTGATACAAATCCAACTATTATGGTATTTTAGAAAGGAAACTAGGGTGAAAATCTGCCACCAAACCAAAACGCGCGACTTTTCTATCTATCTATCGATCTATAATAACAGAATCTATATAATAACAGAATTCATGTCGTCTAATTTGACAAGTGGACGCTTCTCGAAGTAGAGCGTCCAGAAGAATCTAAGGCGACGCAGTTTGAAATGTACCGGAAAGACTACAAATCAACGTTAGCATATGACAGCAAAATTATATTTTCTTTTTGTTTCAAAGTAATTGTATATATACTGTAGTTTCAATGAAATTCAATGAAACAGTTCGTCGGAACGACGGGTACCATCCCCTAGTATATATATATATAAAAGAATACCGTGTCGCGATCCCACATCTAAGCGAACATCTTGATCTAAGTATAAAATTCAATTAAATACGCGATGTCATACCTAAGCGAAGTAGAACAATACTATCGATTTCTTTTAATTGGTTACAAATAGCAATTTTACAGTTAAGTAAAAAAACTATTCGACTTTATCTATATATCTATATATATATAAAAGAATACAGTCTGTACGATGGTTCTTTTCCAGCCTTTTCATTGGGCGATGCTCTGTTATGGGGGCAGTGTGGGAGGGGGGTAGTGGGGTGCGGTTAGCTGGGGCGGAAAAAATAGCGAAAACATAGGGCTAGAACCACCGGGTGGTTCTCGCCCTATGTTTTCGCTACCCTAACCCGGGACATACATGGGGGGGCAAGTTTTGTAGACGGACAGACGGTTTTTGTAGCAGGTGCGTACACGCACGGTGCGGCTAGCGCACAGTGGAAGAATTTCCTTAAGCGGCGATACGTCCTTATATAAGGGCTTAGTGAGAGATCGCTCTCTCACTCGGGGCCAAGATTCCCTGAGCTTACTGTTAGTAAACACTAACGCCTTATTCCAAGGCTTCCCTTAGAAAGGGGGTAGCTAAGGGAGGTGCACCCTTTTGCTACAATACTCACTGCGCGCTCGACCGTTCTGGGTCGTGCGCCTAGCAGTGTTCAGAGTATTTTGTAAACTGATTTATATTTAATATGTAATTAGCCTAAATTAATAAACTAATGTAAACTATATGTAATACTAAGTAGAACTTACTCAATTCGTACCGAGCCAAAATGTAGTGTACACCACCTGTGTACCAACACGTGGTAGGCTGCCACGCCTTCACTAATGGATCTTGCCCTGATTGGTTAAAACAACCAATAGGTCCAAACCTTTCGGACCGGTCAATATTTGACCCCAACCGTTGTGTATTTACGTACACCAACGTAACCAAATGTAACCCTGTTACATCCTCCCCCATCAATACTATTGCCACGCAATAATCAATTATAGTTGGAGAACTCCAACTGCCAGAACTCTGGCCTACCATGAGCACCTTTAGTGGTGCTGAAGATTCTCCCCGAGAAGGGGGCTACAACTATTCTGACTCCGGTATTTCGGAGGAGGAGGCCCTAGGGGATATTTCCCCTAAGGATGACCGCTCCGACAACGCCGAACGGCGATGTCGGCAGCCTAATCCGTTCCCCACACATGGGGAAAATGCACTAGCTCTTGCGCCACCCCTATCAACTTTGGATGATGCATCCGGGTCGCCGAAGGCGACCATCACCAATTAGCTGGACGCAGCTCAGGAAGACCAA
The DNA here is from genome assembly GCA_026184515.1 of Peronosclerospora sorghi. Taxonomy (NCBI): domain Eukaryota; phylum Oomycota; class Peronosporomycetes; order Peronosporales; family Peronosporaceae; genus Peronosclerospora; species Peronosclerospora sorghi. The sequence continues at coordinate 10,706,510 of CM047581.1, read as the reverse complement.
CTTGCCGTGCAGGCACGGAAGGGTCCTCGTGACCCCCAGAAAAAAAGGCTAAAAACGAGGTAAAGAGGGGTTTAGCCTCCCATATCCCTGGACTGCGGCTGTATAGCCGCGTGAAGTCGCACGCCGGAAACAACTCTGGTCAAAACTGCTCACGCCGAAGCAGTTCACTGTCACCTCGTACCGAGCACGCCTCGGGAAACATGGATGGGGTGTCGTTGTTGAGAGCCTCCGCGAGGTTCCCTTCGTTCTCCTACGAGGAGAAGATGTCGAGGAGGCAGATCGAAAATTCCGCGCTTGGGCAGAAGGGTAGAAGAGTCTCCCTAACTTTAATGAGCTGTACAACAGCTATTCCGAACGTGACGTTCGGATAGAAAGGGCATTGCGCTTGGCATTTGCCAGAGCCAAAGCTCTGTGGAAATTACCTGGCCCTTATTGCACGCGCCCTGCTAGCGCCCCTGCCCTCGATGTGGTGCCGGAGAGAAATGCAAACTCTGCATATGCCTCCGGCGAACTCCAAACTATTGGGAGTGGAGGGGCTTCTACCGCCCCTTTGGTCGTCGAATCGCAGCGGGATTCTCCCGCTCGAAAGCGTCAACGACGTCACGGCATTCCTGCCGCAGGGGAGTCTCGGACTCCCACGAACTCTGTGAATGTGGATAACCCTTCCACTTCACCAGATACTGGGTTTCACCCCGATGATGGCGTCGCGCCATCAGACGCTCCACATGGTAATATGGACTACCCTCCGAATCGAGAACTGGAGGAGGTCGCGCAATTCCGACTTGAGGTTCACGATCGCTGTGATAGACACAGCCGTCGCATCCTGGACGTCCAGGAGGGACTCCTCGATGAGAGGAGTTCGATTGACCGCATCGAGAGGCGGCTTGACTTTCTCGAGTCTGTCGCTGCGGAGTTTAGTGGTCGCATTTCGACCCTGACAGAGATGTTACTTCGCCCTGCCGTACCTTACGGCTATCTGCCTTCCCAACCTATTCAAAGAGGGAACCCGCCTCCGGGTCCTGGTATGACTTAAGCATACCCACATAGTAGGTTGGATGCGTACGCATCGCCTTCGGGATATCCAAGGTATACGCCAAGCTCTTTCGGGCTAGCACCTTGAAAGGACCCACAAACCTGGGGCGCAGTTTGTTCCGTAACACGTTAGAAACTGCATGTGTAGGAAGGTTTTTAGCGTTTAATAAAAAACTTTCTCCTACTTTATACTCCTTTCTGTTACGCCGAACCTTGCGGTCGGCCTGTTCCTTTTGCTTGTCTTGGCTTTCCTCCATGGCATCGCAGACGTGTCGTAAGACACTAAGGCGCGTAGATAAGAACTTATCGATGTGCTTTCGCACAGATACAGGGATGACATCGGGGAATCCTCCCCCCTCAAGACCTGGGCCACACACACGTGGCGTCAACGGAACCCTCGGATTCACTAATCCGTTCACGTAAAACGGGGTAAACCCCGTAGATGCATGAACCGAATTGTTTATAGCAAATTCGGCCATAGGAAGCATCTCACTCCAACTCTTTGGAGAATCCAGACATAAAAACTCCGGAGAATGTCCTATACAACGTGATTAACGCGTTCCGTCTGTCCGTCCGTCTGCGGATGATCCGCAGTGGACATAAGGAGCTTGGTGCCTAATCACCCTACACGACGCTCCCCCAAAATTGTCCCGTAAAACGGGGATCCCTATCCGATACAAGGGAATCGGGTAGACCATGATGTCAAAAGACACGGTCTAGGAACACTTTTGCTGCTCCTTGGCCATCAATGGACTCTGGAATCGCCGCCAGGTGAACCATCTTTCTCAAACGGTCTACAAAGACCAATATGCCGGTGTTCCCGGCCTTATCCTTTGAAAAACCGAAGATAAAATCCATACTAATGGATTTCCAACACTCCGTTGGAACCGGCAAGCTCGCCAAAGGCGCAGATGAACTTGCAGAGGGTTAACCCTCTGACACGTCTCACAGGTGTGTATATACGCACCGACCCACTTATACATGTTGGGCCACCAATACAAAGCGCTTAAAGCGCTTTAGGTATTATCCCGACCTAAATGACCCCCGGTAGGGGCGTCATGTGCCTCAAAGAGGACTCTATATACTTCAGTTCCTCCTCATGAGGAACTACCACCCGCGGAGTGTCCTCCGCGCTCGAGATATAATATAGCAGACCGTCATAGTACCTGTAACGGTGTAACCGAGCTCTAGCTAGACTTGACAGGGTAGGCTCAGACGAGCCAAATCCCTTTCCACCCAACGCGCTGATAAGCGCCGTACATTGTGGGGCTTTCCCATACGCCTGGCGTATGAGATCCACCACAGGCGAGGTGATGAATGTCGCGTGAGCGAGCTCGTAATCAGGACGACGCGACAGAGCGTCTGCAAGCACGTTCTGCTTGCCAGGTTTATACTTAACCTCAAAGTTGTACTCCGCAAAGAAGGAGAGTCAACGGGTCATCCTTTGGGAGAGATGAGGCGACTTTGTCGCTGTCCGTAAGGACGCGTGGTCAGTATAAGCCACGAACGGCTTTGAGACGAGTAGGTGAACCCGAAATTTGACAAGGGAATACTTCATAGCAAGTAGCTCCTTATCATGAACGGGATAATTCCGTTCGGCAGCTTTAAGCTGCCTCGACTGAAACGCAATCACGAGTTCTCGTCCCGCATTGTCTGCTTGTAACAAAGCACATTCGATTGCGAAATCGGAGGCGTCGAAGACGACGCTAAATAGTTTCCCAGAATCTGGGGGAGCAAGAAAGGGGGCTTTCAACAAGCTCCCCTTAACCGCGTCGAAGGCGGTTTGTTGTTTGTTTTCCCAACACCAATCTACGTCCTTCTTGAGAAGGTCAGTGTAGCAGGGTTACATTCGAGTCAGATTTAGGAGGTGGTGTACGCGAGTACACTACGGTTGGGATCGGTATTAACCGGTTCGAAAGGTTTTGAACCATTGGTTATTTTAACCAATCAGGGCAGGAGCCCTTGGTGGTTGCGTGGCAGCCAGCCACGTGTTGGTACACAGGTGGTGTACACTACATTTTAGCTAGGTACGAATTTGGTAAGTTCTACGTAGTATTACATATATTTTACATTAGTTTAAATTAATTTAGGCTAATTATATATTAAATATACATTCAGTTTACATTTCACGCAACCGAATACAGACGCACGACCTCGATCGGTCGCGCGTGTAGTGAGTGCAGTAGCGTAAAGGGAGCCCTCCATTTAGCTACACCCTTAGTAAGGGAGCCTTGCCATTAAGGCAGTAGCGAAGCTACAGCAAACCAACCCGGGAATCTTGGCCCCGAGTGGGAGAGCTCTCTCCTACTGAGACCTTTATAAGGGCGTATCGGATAAGTAGCGGCGAACGCCGCTTTAAGGAAAAGTCTTCCTCTGTGCGCTAGCCGCACCGTGCGTATACGCACCGGCTACATCTGGTAGCACTAGTAGTCAATCCAACACCTGTGTTGGTAGGCTAAGGCATCCTCTGCAAAGGATGAATCAGGACGATTGGGATAGGTTAACCCTCGTCCAGCAGGAAGCCTTTAACAGGCTGTTATCCTTAATGGGTGACGAGGCCTAGTGGAGCAGGGCCTTGAGGCCGTAAAGGCAAGGGTCAATGCCCTCATCGCCCATGAGGCGAGTTTAGGTGGAAGTCGTTCCACGGGGGTGCGTCCCCCATAGTCATTTAAGGTAAAGGAGTTCACCGGGGAGAAGGGTGACAACCTTTATGTGTGGCTGCGAGAGGTCGAAACGGCCTTCGCCACAGCGAATGTTATCGCTGATCACTTGCAAGTGGGATTTGCATTGACCCAGCTTACGGCCAAAGCCCGTACATGGGCGTTTACGTGTCCGGATTCGGTCACGAGCGTGTTCCCAACCTGGGAAGTCCTTAAGCAAAAGCTTATGGATATTTAAGCCACGCTTGATCTGGTTTTCTAGAATCAACTGGCGTTCCTGAGGTGCCGTCAAGGCACTAAGGACCTGGAGGTTTATATCCAGGAGCTTAAGACCCTGTGGCAGGGATGTACGCGAAAGCGTATTCGGATGATGTGTCCATCCCCTTCTTCAGGTGAGGCCTGAAAGAAGGGCCAGCACGTCGGAACTGTTCCGATGCCGACTCCAATCCCTGGGGAGGCGTTTAAGATGGCGTTTAACGCCGAGAAAAACTTTCGTTCCTCTAAGGTGGGTCCCGAACCCATGAACCTGAGTCAGGTCGAAGTGGTGGGGAAACCTTCCGCTAAGAGTCACTCTGACTCTTTTTCGCAGAGCTTCGAGGCGGAGATCTTGGCTATATTGCAGCGGCGTGGGCCGATGAGATGCTTCCTGTGTGAAAGCACGGATCATCTGTGGAACAGATGTCCGAAAAATCCTCAGCGAGACACTCGCTACAAGGGGCCAAGGATTGGGAAAAAGCCCTTGCCCAAGCCGTCGGGAAACAACGACTCCCAGTAGGTGCGGGGCGCCCTACTGGGGGATCCCTCAGTGCTGTTAAGCCCCAGGGTAGGGGACGACAGCACACAGCCCCGAAAGAAACGGTGATTTCTAGCACCGAGTTGGTGTACCAGCCAGGTTTGCTCGTAGTCCTTGCGGACGTGAAAGGCTTTGATAAGCCTTGGAGAGTCTTGATAGACTCTGGAGCGTCTGACAATTATGTCAGACGAGATTCTGTTGAGAAGAGTCGGCTGTATGCCGAGGCCCTAGAGGCACGCTCTCGTGACGTTGCACGGTCCGTCTTGCGACGGGCGTACAGGTTTCTGTACCCAAGGTCTCGATTGACCTTAAGCTGAAGATTGAAGACTTCGACAGCTTAGAACGTTGCCTAGTCCTGGATTTGGACTCGAGGTATGACCTCATTCTGGGCATGAAGTGGCTGGAACGCCACGATCCATGGATAGACTGGAAGTCTAAGTCCATTGACTCAACGCATCCGCGATAGGGTGAATCATTGGTGAGTCATGAACCCACCTTTGCTCGATCGCAAAAGCGATACTGGCGTGAGATGCCAGAGATTGGGATGTCTGAAATGATCAGTCCCAATGAGGTCAAGGAAATGTTCCTTGACGAGGGGAATTCGGCGGTTAATCCCCACGCCGAGATAGGCGAGTCTGGTGAGTTGCCATTGGTAGAGGTGGATTCCTCTGAGGAGACTCCAGTGGTAGGGGTAGAGAGACCCCTGTGGTTACGTGCGAGGCGCTTCCAAGCAGAGAGACCCGTAGTTCGTCTCTTTTGCACGTCGGAAATGATTCCGACC